>CM068957.1:145164520-145187020 GCA_035128595.1 Eptatretus atami
CATGCTGGTCGGGCGCCAGAGCGGGCATGCGGCACCCTCCGCCAGTTGCTAGGGACGGCCCGGGGGTTTTGCAGGCCGATTCACGTGCCAATTTTGGTGTGGGCGATTCATGTCATCTCGTGGGGTCGGAGCGAATATTCCCGCTGTCTGGGATGGCCTTGCCGGAAACGAAGTGAGGCGGTTTCCGGCCAAAGTTGACGGGCCATGTGAGGGTCGGGCCAATCGGAGCGCCGATTCAGGTGATAACGTTTCGATTCGGCATGGCCCCTCCCCCCGAGCTGCAAGTCCTATAAAGGTCGGAGCAGTCCCTCCGCCTCTCTTTTCTCTGCCTCTCTCCCGCTCTCGCCTCGCCCTCGTCGACACCGCACGACTCGCCTCCTGCTGTCTGGACTCCGCCTCCTCATCTCCGCCCATGACGTCAACCCCACCCGCCTACCTGGTCCCACCTCACCCCGTCCTCGCACTCTGGTCTCCCCCTTCTCCACTCAAGCTCCTCCTTCACGAACACTGTCTTCCACGCTCTGCTGAAGCAGAGACGACGCGCAGCTGTCAGGTGCCACACTACGGAGCATTGCCCCTCCCCCCCCCCCCAAACGTATTGGTGGTACGTCGTGCTGTCAAGCACAAGGGTACAGAGAACGTAGCCTCAATTCCTTTCCCTTCTGGTTCCAAAACTTTCTCTTCATCGGGTTTTCTGAGTCTGTGGTGTGCGTGTGTGTGTGCTGGTGCCTGTCTGCTTAAGTAAGACCAGAAGATCGTTTTGTTATTATTGTTATTCATTTTCGCGTTAAGTCTGCTCTTTGTGTCCCCGTTTGTAAAGTTGCCTGTTTTTATTTTGCTGCAACCTAACACCTCTCTCCCCTAATGTCTGCACAACACACCCCAATAATCCTTTATCGTCACATACCTTTCCTCGTGGCCCCCCCCCACTGGTTTAATAAATTAATCATTTAAAGGAATGTTCCCAGCTCGTCTTTGTGGTTTCTTTCAGTTGAATCCAGCATGGTCCGAATCCTCGTTTAGCCGGGACTTTATTCCAAGATACGTTCCTTTTAGCCGGTATGTCCTTGGCAGTGGTCGCTCGGACTTATCCGATCCGGAAAAGTGATCGGTCCGGTAGAGTGATCTGGTTTGGACAAGGCGTACCGCAGGTGTGCTCCCCAGGTAATTAACTCGTGATTAAATAGGTAACCCGATTAACCAATAGACGGAGGACGCCTGGGTCACACGGTTTGAGTTATTGGGTCCACAGTCGGTTAAGTGACCCGCCGCACAACGGAATTATCCGTGTGGCGAAGGCCTACATTTCAGGGGGAGTCTGGTGGGAACCGAGATAGCATTCCTCACCTAGTGGTCTTCTCACCGCCGAGAACCGGCCCGCAACAATATACATGTATACATACAGACAATGCAGATAATGTGTCTGAGATGTATTTTAAGTGTAGATAAAGAATAACTACTGATGAACAAGGTATAAAAATTGGTACAAATGTATATGTCCAATCAATAATAATAATAAAATATATAATAATGTAAAACAATAATAACACAGTAAATATAGAATGGCACTCGTAGAGCACATAATCTCACTCGCGTGTTCATTCGGAACAAAAAAAACCATTGTTATCCTGACACACCACTATTATGGCCTTATACCTGTATCATCCTGGAACATGTTATGTACAATCATTTGTTGGCATGGGTTATGACGTCATAAACCTAATTTTTCAACTCAATTGGGTCATACATCAGATATAAGAAGTTGCAGATTCTTCAAGATAAAGTTTTAATTCAACCAACTAATGGCTCGGAGATACACACTTCATCGACTGACCATCATCGTTATCAACCCTATTTAACCCATGGGAGTTGATCACATAATGCAAAGTTTCCATTTTTTTTCATTAAGATGTTTTCTGAGAATTGATGTCCATTTCTTTCCATTTTGATCCAATATGGCTGCCATAACCCCTGCGACCTATGACATCAGTGTGAGCAACCTAAACCATTCCCATGGGTAGTCCCTCTCATGTTTAAAGGTTTGGCATCGATCGGACAAGCGGTTTGCAGAGAAAACCTTTTTTTAAGTAAAATATTGGATGCGGACACACATCAATGTTTTTTAATTTTCTGTTCCTAACAATTCTCCAGTCACAACGCGACGCACGCACGAGCGCACGCACACACTGGCAAAGTCTTGCATCCCCTTCGGTACGAGAACTAATAATAATAGTGGCGCATGCATTTCAAGATGTCGATATAATATGTGCGCACACATTTTAATGAAAACAATTTTGAAGGACATTTGAGATGCTAAATGCAAAGGGGTTATAATAGAGATGGAGGTTAAAAAGATTCTCAAAGAAAAAAAAACAACTTTCATTATCTCAGACCCCTCTGAAGTTATCTGTGACATACACACAGACTATCATGGGCGACTTAACATAAGTTTATATCATTTCAAAGCAGCACAAATAAGGTATTCATAGACGTTTTCATATTTTTCCTGCAAGCACCGTCTTTGCTTAGCCGACATGAACTTCATATGCAGGCAATGAGAATGAGAAGCATAGAAAGAAATAATCAAAACCAAACACCTGTAAAAGACTTGTTGAGGACCCTGAGGAGATGAAAGTGTAATGCAAAAGTATTATACGGCAGAGATGACCTGAAGGTGAAAGAAAATATCTGCTTGACTATGGACCTGAATACAATTAAGTTGGAGGGAGTGAAGGTTGCCTCAGATTTACTGGGTCGACTTCATTTTGAGACCGTGACTTCCCCTTGACCTCGTCCGTGGCCCAGAAATTGAAGGCCTCACAACTGTATTCACCTTCATGGCTCAGCTTCACCTTATTAATCTGCAGGCGTGATTGTTCGCCTAAGCTTGAAACATGGAAGAGAAGAACCAGAAAGTATAAGGAGGTAGCAAGAGGCTGCACATCAAGCAGGTTAAGGGAAACTGAGAATGTGATTTAAATTATTTTTAAATTGCCCTGTGACCTGACATCCGTGGAACATCGTTTACCCAATTTTTTATTAGGATTAGCACTAATTTTCTCATTTTCATGGTGAAACTATGTAGTACGAATTTGGCTTGGCTGAAACATCTTTCATTTGAACCCGGCTCATGATGTGGGGAACCCAGGTTCAAATGTCAAATAAAAAACGTTTGTACATTTATTACTAATGTCCATTATAATTAATGTTAATGTGCATTGATGAATACAATACATACAGAAATATATATATATATATATAAATTATATATATACAATAACTATATTTATAATATTATACATAAATACCATATATTATATTAACCAGAATGTTTGGTACTACAGAAAACTTTTAATATGGATACAAACAAACACGACATAACTAGTGACCGAAGCTTTTCGTGCTCGCACTCTTCAGGGTAAAAATCGGCAGCAAAGTGAAGGGAAGTGAGTGCAAGTGCTTTTATACGTAGGTCTTCAATAAGGTAGACGCTGATTGTTCTAACCGTAATGACGTCACGGTTAAGTCCGAACGCCATTGGTCGGCTATCATCCATATCTCCCTTCACTCACCTGAGCTCCCATTGGCTGGAGCAGAGTTCGTCCGATGACTGACGTTTTGCAGCCGAGCTATCTGGAGAGAGGGGGGATGGGTTTTCTCAAGAAGTCCATTCACCATTTTTACCGTACTTCCACTTGAAACTTTTCAATGCTGAACGAGAAAAGAGATCAGTACAAATTCCTTTGTGACGACATTGTATTGGATCGGTGGTAAGGATGAAGGTTGCTTCAAACATACGTAAATGAAACGAGCTCTGACCTCGGCTCAATATCCCTGAACATATCTTGCATTGTACTGGTCTGCCACGATAGGGTTGGCAACCAGGTTGCTGAGCAATGGCAGATGAAGCAGGTACAGTGGCCGGTGGTTGCTGATATTTCTACATGTCCGCACTGGTTGTGTTCTAACCCTCACAATCTTTCTTCGAATCGCCAAGGGGAGTGTTGTTTGATCCGCTCAGCCAATCTTAGTGTTGTGCGGCCACGTACCGAGCTTCACATCGGCACTTAAACTCATAAATAACATTGCTGCTTTGGTGAGGTGGTCGCACATCCTTGTTGACTGACGTCAGCAGAACGGCGGAGAGGCAAAAGATTACTCGCGAGTGTTGCACTGCCAGAAACGTGTTGAGCATGCACAATATGTTTGATTTTGTAACTTCAAACGCTGTGCTGGATGATTGCCCGCTATTTCCAGGGCATCGTGATATTAGATTTGACATTTGACTGGACCAATTTCCCGAATCTTATTGCCGAGTGTTTAGAAATCTTGTTGTACTGTGGCTATCTCTTAACTATATGCTGCAGGTAAACCCATTCTAACAGAGTATAGTCATAGATATCTATTCTCACACGGTCGGATGAGCCGACCAATGGCCGTTTGGATTGAACCGGTACGTGTCATTACAGTTTGAACCAATCAGCGTCTAACCTATTGAGACCTTACGTAAAAAGCATCGCGCTTCCACTTCCTCCTTCACTTGCTAGCGATTTTGTAACCCTGAAAGAGTGCAGTCATGAAAAGTTTGGTCACTATTTATGTCGTGTTTGTTTGTCTCAACTACGATTATATATATATATATATATATATAGTAATATATATATATATATATATATATAATATACATACTGAGTAGTGCCTGTATGTGCATGGCCGTAGCGTGCCAAGAAGAGAAAAAAACTTTTCAAACCGCGGAGCCAGAAACAACGCGAAGCCACAGACAAGGCTGTATCTCGCTTCGAACAATGCGAATCGTCGGTGCGTACACCGGACTAACTGTCGGTGACGCGTACGTGCAATGGCCGTTACATGGGCAAACAAAAAAAAATTCAAGTAACACCGAAGCCAGAGGAAACGCAACCCAAGGCGATGCCTGCAGTTCGCGTTCGAACGTAGACAATCGCGAATGCCCGTGACGTGCATGCCCGTAGTGCAAACGCCCAGCGCCCCCCAAAACAAACAACAAAAAAAAAACTTTCAAACACAACCACACAGAGCCCGTTCCTTCACTCTCGTACAACATGTCACAGACTCGGATTGGGGACATACATTGTATTATCTCATACAATGCGCATAGAAATCGAGAACACTTTAGAATACACGTAAGTCAATCACTCCATATGAAACATGAGCAAATTTTCTCCATATCGAGAAAATGACATTTGCCACACTCCAGGGTCCGGTGGCCATATCGTCAGCCCACTTTCCTTTCTCCCTTTGAATGCTGGCTGGTTAAGAGGAGGTTTCTCTCGCTGCCTCCACCGTAGTAGCCCAGTTGTGAAGGTGATACCGCCGCAGTCACTTGAGCTAAACGCGGACTCCTCTGCAACAATCTGCCTGCTACACACGGGAGTTTTCTCAATGCGACACTGCTTGGCCGCTCAAACACAAACTTTCTGAGGGGCATATTCGACAGAAGGGAAGGTTGCCAGTTCCTGCCTTCGCTCGGTGACATTGCGCAATCACCGATTGACCATGGAAAGTGGAATGCCAGGTTCTCGAGCTCATTTCGAGCTGGTGATGCCACCTTCCGATTGACAACATCGTCCTCTGCAAAATCAGAAATGTCGCTGTGCTCCCTGGGTTTCAGGCCAGAGTTAATTGTGTACAAGACCAGGAAGCTCGGTTTCTGAGCAACATAACATGTTGACTATTAGTACAACCGGATGTGGAGTAAATCTTGCCTTTAGAACCAGATGAAATGAATAATTTAAAAGTGTCTATTTACTTCTGTCCATGTCTCTGTGGCAAGACGACTCCACCCTTCACAGGAACTTTCCAATTTATCACAGATCAACATTCATCACCTCTCTCGATCCTTATGCTTATCGATTTAGCTACATCTTTCAAATGGCGAGACTCCATTCCATCACATCACGAAGGAAGGCTGGCTATGGGTTTCCTCACACTCACACAATATAGCAAACTTACTTCATGGAAGATTTTGAGTGCTCAGATCTTCCTTTAGGTGCACTTTCCAGCCCGATGCTCTGACCTGACGTTATGTCGAAATGACCATTCTGTTACTTGCGCACAACGAGCAAGATGATCTCAATACTTCATCTTCACCACTCTGACAATCAGCCACCTACGCAACATTAAATGTCACCACTGGCAACGTCAAGCAACAACGGTCACATCTTGTTTCTTGAGCATCCGTATGGGTGCCCAGTATCCACATCATTGCTGGGACAAACCCCTTTCAACAGGGTATACGAAGCCAATCCCAGACATATCATATATGTAACTATGATATATCAAATGTATATATATATATATATATTATTTCATTTTTTTCATCATCATTCAGCTCTCAGTTCAATGAGCGCACTCTCTAATTTGTGCGCGTCCGCTACACTATTAAGGACAAGCACAGACCTCGCAGCGTGAACTACGTACATCAACGACTACCCTTAAATTCAAAGTTATCCCAACCACACGATCAATACCAAATAGCTAACTCAGCCATACTACCAGAAGCTGGCAGCATTTTTTTCCTCTTATTGACATAATAACCATATCCAGGGCATTTCAGAGTTAACATGTCATAAGTCATTGCTTGACACACACAGCCAACATCTATTCTTCACACACGATAGTAACAGAAGACTCCTAACCACCATAACAGGTGTCTTACTTGTGAATGGTGGGTAAAGTTTGCATTCGTGAAACTGGGAGGAATCTTCACTACCAGACTGAAAGATACTCAGCCATAATAACCGAGCCGTGAATACGAAAAAATCAGCACATCAATACATCTGTACAGAATATAATCATCGCCATACCACTCCGTCTCAGACAGAAACTCCTCAAATCATTCTAGTCACTGGCACACGGAGAATCAGCCAGAAGCGATGGAGATACATTCTCATCACACGGTCCCTCAAGAAAACGCGCGACACCATTAGCGACAGCTGGCTTCCTCATTAAGAAGTTACCGACCGTATAATCACAAATTATCACACTACACTGGGACAATGACTATGAGAGCAAAACCACTTGGCCAATTCAAAACACCAATGAACGCGCCAATCAGCCGCTTGCAACAAATACCAGCAATTGGGATCGGGCATCTCTTTTTACCGTCCGCGCACAAAAAGGTGAAGGAGGTTATGTTTCACCCCCTTTTTTCCGTCTGTTGTCCTTTGTTTGTCTTTGTTTGTGTAACAGGATTATCTCAAAAAGTAGTGGGCAGGATCGGATGAAATTTATGGCACAGCGGTGGTGCTGTCGTAACACAGCGATAACTTACTAGATTTTTGGTGAAGATTGGATCTGGATCCGACACCTAGAATTTTTAGATGTTCTTCCACCATTGAGAGATCGGGCCAAAAACGATATATAGCACGATATCTACACAAGTCTGTGGACGGATTTCAGAACGAGAAACCTTCTGGGTCCGGGGCCCACTGTTGGGTGTGTGAACACTAAGGAAAGTATTTATTTATGGTGAAGATCTTCCGAATGCCAGATCGGATCTGATAATTATTTAGCAGATTCTTCCCATCTGAAGTTTAGGCCTCAAAAGACTATACTATAAGCACAATCTCAAAAATGTTAATTGGGCCAGATATGTTCTCGTGGATCGGCATGATGGGGCAAGGAGGTATGGCGCTCCACCGCGAGTGCCTTCTAGTTTAAACTCTGCATCCAAATCCTTAAGTTACTCTCCTTCCTGTGACTGGAGCTGCGCATGCTGCCCAAACGTTTGAGGACTACTTTCTTCTTTTCTTTTTTGCTTTGTATGTTATTATTAAACTATAAAGAATACAAGTCTGAAGACGACAATGGTTCACGAGCGGTAATTTGTGATGTAGATTGTTTCAAGAAGTCAGGATGAGAAATGTGCATAAATGTTTGACCAAGTTATAAAAATGATCAACATGATGTGGTACGAGTGACAGGTTATTAGCTGCAAAATGTCGAAAACCCGGTTTTCGTTCGAAAATTTTCAAATTTGACCTTTGCAATAACCTTTAAAGGTCACAAACATGTGTGGACATTAAATAAAGAAACAGGATATGTGCCAAAGCTTTATTGGAGTTGTTCGTCGAAGTAAGGTCGAAAACCCGGTTCGATTCCCACAACTTTGAAAAATTTGACCTTTGTGCCTTTAAAGGTCAAACGTCAAGGGATTATGACCTTTGTGCAAAACTTCCTCTGGACATTCCAGGAACAATATAATGTCATTATAGGCTATATGGCATTTCGCATCCTCGGATTATTCATACTTTGATGAATCAGCGTAAAAACAAAGTTGAAATGGGGGCGCCACGGGCAAGGTGTTCGAGATAGAGCAAGATGGTTTCAACTTTAGGTGGGGAATGACCTCAAGATTATGCATAAAAAATATTGTCATCCTGCTCTTCAAAGTTTGGGCGGTCGTAGATTTTATGTCAAAATTCGTAATTTTCTAGTTCGTGCCTTGTGACTTGACCTTGGCAAAATGAAAAATCGAGCTCCCTGGGCTATGCAGGTGCCATTGGGCTAACCAAATACCGAAACCCCTGCCGATTCGACAAACCTAACGAGAAGATGGAATTTTTTAAGTCAAAATTCGCCATTTTCTTAAGTTTGTGACTTGTGACCTTGGACACGAAAATGAAAATCGAGATCCGTGGGGCTATGCAGGTGGCATTGGGATAACCAAATAACAAACCCCATTGCCAGATTGACAACCCCTAGGAGAAGATGCAAATTGAAATTGGCACCCCTAAAAACAATATTTGCATTTTTAAGTTCTGAACCCTTGTGGCCTTGATTGGGCACGAAAAATGGAAAACTTGAAGCTCCTGTGGGGCATGCAGGTGCCCATTGGGCTAACCAAATACCGAATCCAGCAGAATTCGACAAACCCCTCGGAGAAGATAATTTTTTTATGTCAAAAATTCCGCAATTTTCTAAGTTGGTGACCTTGTGGACCTTGACCTTGGGAGAAAATTAAAAATCGAAGCTCTGTGGGGTTATGCAGGTGCCATTGGGCTAACCAAATACCGAAACCCTGCCCAGATTCGACAAATCCCCGAGGAGAAGATGCTTAATTGAAATCGCCTACCCCCTAAAAACATGTTTTTTGGGTGTGGCTCCACAATATGGGCGCACCCGCCCATTCCTCAGGAAACACAACTAGATCATGATAAAACCTCCACCAATTATATCAGGATGGATCAAACCCACGGAGCTATGCTCGGACAGACGGAACCGGACAGACAGACAGACAGACAGACAGACAGACAGACAGACAGACAGACAGAAAGACAGAAGAAGAACACACAACAATAACGAAATAGTTGGTCACTTATTTTTTTTCGTGAACAAATAAAAGCTCTTGTCCGAGCTATACATGGGTATACTGTAACCTTTTATTTTTATTGTGTGTGTGGTGTGTGTGGTGTGCAAGAGAGAGAGCAGAGAGAAGGAGAGAGAGATAGAGAGCAGAGATAGAGAGAAATCGAGCATTTCGTAAACAAACCTCTTCCATGAGCCTGCAGAATCACTGCAAAAAAATAATCTAATAATAATAATTCAATGCCAAAATTTAACAAATCAACGCGCCCGCTCCGCGTGCCAACGTGGCCCGCACTGTACATTCGCCGGCTTGATCGCAGCTTCGCTGGCCGTAGAGACAAGAAGACGTTCACCATCCATGGAGAATCTGCTACTGCCAGCGAGGGCTGAAGGTACATCATTATGGATAAATCCATGCACGTTTCGCGAGCGGCGTCCGTGTCTGCTTTCGAGCACATTCCATACAGTGCGCGCGGTTCAGCCATTACGCACGTGGCCAGCGCTCGCATTCACACGACTCTGCAAGCATGTGTGCGGGGCGAACACCAATATGTGTCAGATATTGAGGTTGAAAAGGAACGAGCCACTTCTACTTCGCACACTCGTATCCCGCCCAACATGGCGTGGAGTCGTCTTTATCAGCCTCCGGACACATTTCATGCAGCGTGGGCGTCGTGCTGGCTGTGTTTCCTGTGTTGTGCAAAACACCATTCGTGCAGCCTCTAAAGAGGTATTCATTCGCATGCCTTTTTAATGCAACCGGCAATCTTCCGCAGATCATCGGAAGCTCGAGTCGATAATCCCGCACCGCCAAGTGCACCACATGACTCGCTGCACACGTTGGGTTTAGGGCTCGCCCAGGAACGAGGATCTCTGTGCAGCAGTTCCCTCACAGCGGCGCCGCATGTGCTGGCCTCCATGAGGCCCCACCTTCCAGCAAAGGTGCACGTGGCTGATTTACCTCAGGAATAATCAGACGACAAGAAGAGTAGGGAGGAAATGAAGGAGAAAATGATTTAAGCAACCCTAGCTATTAGATCATCTCAAAGCACTCCCTTGTTGGCCCGCTAAACAAAAGGAAAGGGACTATCTACACTATAATAATGGAATAACTGTCTTGGGACACCTATCTGTTGTATGCATGCAGTTCCAAGAACTGCAACAATATATATATTATATTATATATATATATATATATTATATATATATGAACTTGTAATATCCCTGTGTCGTAAGAAGCGACCAGGGTTGCGTCAGGAAGGGCATCCGGCATAAAACCTGTGCCAAATCATTATGCGATCATAACGGATGATCCGCTGTGGCGACCCCTAAAGGGAGCAGCCGAAAGAAGAAGAAGATATATATAACCTTGTAAGAAAGTCAAATATTTTGCACATGCACAGTTTAGTAATAATCATGGACAAAACATTGTGACCATGAGGAATGAAGAGAGCATTAAACACTGCCCTGCTGACAATGCATGCTTTTTAGGGGGTAATTGGGTTTGAAACAGAACTGCAGCATCCAGGCTCACCTTCAGGCCTGTGGGTCAATATAAAGTCCATTGCATTTCTGTATTTTGATTTTATTTTTTGTTTGTTCTATAATCAGCAAAATTCGCTTCTTCTTCTTGAGAATGCAGATGTGTTCAACATTTGATTACAAATTTGGTCTGCTCATTGCATCATTACTTTGGTGCTACTGCACCGCTGACGGTGCCTCTGCACATTAAGGTCGGAATTTTAGATTTGGTCAGATCACCTGTGACAATCGGCTACTTTTCTTTTTGTCAAAGGAAACGTGGTAACCTTAACATCCACCAGCAATTGATGGGTTCTCAGCTTCACTTCCCATCTGGAAGACGATACACTCATCGATGCAATTCCCTGCCTGCAAACCTCTGTTTTTTGTCGGAATAGTAATGGAACATGTGCTTCATTTGAAGTGTCAAATTTGGATGAAAAGTCATGATACAGTCACAGAGATCACTTTGATACCAATCAGTGTAGTTGTTCCATCATCAATCTTACTTCGAACTGTATATGTTTCAGATCTCTGCCTTGATAATTTGTTTCTATTGACCTGAACACTAATCAGCATGCTACCACAGGCCAGCCCACTCTCAATTCAAGGAAAGGGTAATGATACAGCACCATACATATATTCTCCATATGCATGACATGGTTATATATATATATATGCCTGGTATTGGCTTAATGGTTAGGGTGGTGGGCTTGGGATCCTAGGATCCTGAGTTCAAATCCCACTTAGCTTGTTGAATTAATACCAGGTGGAGTTGACTCTACCTGTCATCCTTCCGAGGTCGGCAAAATGAGTACCAGCTTGCTGTATCCTGTGGTGGAGTGGCGACCGTCCAGGATTGTGCCCAACAGCCAAGGAGACTGCTTAAGCAGCACCAACACTCTGCACAGAGTATGGTCCCGATGGTGGATGGATATATATATATATATACATATATAAAAGATGTTTGTTTGTTTGTTTGTGACCTGACTCCTCTGAGCTCCAAAGATTAATTTCCACAAAACTTTATCAGATAACATTGTTTCCCACGGTCATTTTCTTACAATTCATAAATTATAACACCTGAGCTGTCACCTGTCGCCAAATCCGTGAAGGGAAAATTAATATATACAATGCTTCATAAAAAGCCCATTTTCTATCGGATTTCAACCCGGATACTGATATATTTTGTGATTTGTAACCTCCGATCATCAAATATAGTATCAAATGTGAAAAATAACTGTTAATCAAGATGTTACCATGATCGGTAAAATCGGCAAAGGAGGAGTCCCGTGACCTCTCAAATGCACGAATCATTCAAAATCCGAACATAGTACAAATACAACCTCAGCATCGATTTAAATGTATGTTTTACTGCTCATCTCACGACGCAACTCTCAAGGGTGAAAAGAGTTTGTAGAAAAAAAGGTTGCAATCTTTGCTAACTTCACCAAATATACCCCTCAAATATACATGCATCGTTTAGGTTAAAAGAACCGAGTAAACATCGTGAAATGATTTTTGATTGTCGATGTTGATTAATTTCATTGTCGATGTCTCACCTCAAATGAGTGTTTTTGGAGTGTCTATTATTGGGTAGAAACAGGAATTCAGTAGAAAATTTCCGTGATGAAATATTGTTGTGGGTGGAGCCGGTAACCTTGGCAACCTTTAATTTTTTTTTATTTTCAAATGGTTTCTGGTCACCAGCACAGAAATATTCAATCACAGGTGAGATATATTTCATTTCTTACAATGTTATCGATATCTCCGACCTCTCAACGATAATCTTATCTGAGGGACCATTCAAAAATTACGTACGTACCGCGTCGCGGTTGCGGTTTGGAGTTGGGTTTGGGTGGGTGTATGTCCAAATGTCTGAGTTTTACACATACAGGGGGTTGGGGGGTGTTTCCAGAGCCGTTATGTGACGACCTTTTTTGTTACATATTAAAACGAGTTATTAAATGACTTTTTGAACGTTTCTGGGTGACCTTTCCCGTAACCTTGAATGAGGTTCGGATTGAGCATTTCTCAATTTGCCATTGCATTGCCAAGACAACTCACTGTAAGCTGGTCGATGGAAGAAAAAAAAATTGACACCACCTCTCTGAGAAGAGGAAGAAGAGGCAGCAACAGGGAAATAGGTTTTCATCGCTATATATATATATATAAAAGATAATTGTTATCTTGCCAAAACGAAGTTTTTGCAAGATATGTTAGTCAGCTTGTATGTTTTTTTAATTTATTTTTTTTTATTTTTGTCTGTAATCACGTATAAAAAATTCTGCAGAGCACAGTTATCATTGGAAATTTTTGTAACTTCGCACATCAGAGGCCTATAGAGGTCCCTTTCAGCGCACAAAATTTTGAAGGTCAAGATCAAAGGTCAAGGTCACTTTGTCGCAAATCAGGGGAGTCGACGAAACCCTTATTTTTTGAGTAATTTTAATCGAATCGTCTCCAAACTTTATGGGAATGTAGTATATGGTCTGGCGCTCAGCTGATTAGTTTTTGGTGGCGATTGGCCTTGACCTTCATGGTTAGCGCCTCAGGTCAAACATATTTGACCCCAAGGTCAAATTTTCAAGTTTTAGGAACCATATCGTGTAGTACCTCAAATTGAACACCTCGATGAGTGCTTTCTAGATATGTCAAGCTTGAGACATTATGACGTCATTTGGTGACGTTATGAGGCAAACACATATTTTTCATGGTTACTCTGTAGAACGATTCTCATCGGAATCTCTCATAGGCAGATATTCCTCAAGGAGTCGCTCCTGGTGGATAGCAACTCTGTTCACCTCAGTGTGACCTTAAAGAAGTCACACGTGGTCACCTTTTGGCAAGATACGGGTCACCCTGCGGGTGACATTGGTTTATTTTTTGTTTTGTTTGTAACCTTCCTGCTTTGAGCTCTCAAAGTTAATTCACAACAAAACTTTCTATGCTCAGATTTTTAACCATGATGCACATAAATAGGTGTTTTAAATAGTCATGAAGAGGTCATTTGGCCCATGATTGCCGTGTTGCACTCCATAGTTTATTTATTTACTAACACGATGTAATTTCTTTACTACAGCTTCACTCCTTTATACTCTGTATGACCCGTAGACCCTATTAGACCCTTTACACCCCTTAGACCCTTTAATACCCACTTCGACCCTTTTGGGACGTACAGACCATCTTCGACCCTTTCAACACTTTTCATACCTATAGACCTTTTAAGATCCTTTGGATACCTTCAGACCACTTTTGCTCTTTCGCCCTTAGACCCCTTTAGACATTGAGAGCAATTTAAGACCCTTAGACTATAAAAAAACACTTTCGACCCCTTTTTGACCTTTTAAGACCCTTAAACCACTTTAGACCCCTCTCCACCCTTTGGAAAATCGAAAACGATTCCTCCAAAAATCATTTTTGATGACGTTTTTCGTGCACCATTCACGTTGCCTCACAAGTTGTGATGACAAATCGAAACTGATATCCCAAAGTGAAACTGATGTCGAAAAGTGAAACTGAAACAACTGATGTATGGAACATGTAATGGGAAACCAGAATGAAATGGTGTGAGAAATCCTGAATGGAAATTGCCGAAAGCAAAGCTATGGGGAGTATAGAAAGAGGGGGCAAGTCAGGGACTGAGGAAGCAATGTGGAGACAGATAGGTGCCTGTTGGTGGTCGGTTGGCATGGAAAGAACTTTGGTGATTTTCCATCAGGCGGTAGGCCCAAAACGTGCCAAAATTAATTTCCCAGCTAAGCTTTCATAATATCACCCTCACTCCCAAGTAATACTTCGGAGGTACAAGAAGCATTGATTGGAAATCGTCGCTGGCGGAATGGAATGAGGTTATCAGGGTTACAAGCTCCACCTACTGCGATATCTGCACACTGAATATTTACACTGAATTCCTGTTTCTCCCAATATACACTCGTTTGAGGTGAGACGTCAATGAACCCGTCAGTGCCGTGTACCCTGCGAGTCATACAATATAATTCACGTTTCTCCAAGTTCATTTGGAAGCAATAACATTTTTCAACGGGTCAGATAGATGTCCTCAGTTGAATAATTGCACTCTTCACCATTTAGCTGGTGTGGGTGGTTTATTGTGTCATGACTTTCAAGATTGTATAGGCAGTGCAGACAACTTCCCAGGATATTATGAAAACCTCACTATCATTTAAATCATCCTTCACCCAATGACCATTATATCACCATCTATGTAATGAAATGTCTCTGCAAGAACCCTTGAAGAATGTGGTGCATTTATGTATTTATATGTCATCTCTCAGGTGACCAGTACTCAGGGGTGAGAGCACGGTGGTTACAGTCACATGATCTCGTGATCTAGTCACATGATCTCATATATCCTAATATTAGTCATAAAGTCAGCCAGGGAAAATGACATGTTCTGTGTGAAGTAAGCAGAGCAAGTGCGTGCATACAGAGGAATAAACGTGCTGGTCTGACTTGGGTGTTGTCTTGCTTTTCACCCATTAATCTTGCAGAAACGCCACAGTAAATGAAGACGAGACACTATTTTCACGACAGGTTACGCTCCTCCACTGGCTTTGCCTTTATTTCCCCTCGTTGTTATTACCTTGACTTTAACAAAGATATTTAGACACTTTCATGATGTTAAAGTACATTAGTTTGAAGCTAATTGCAGACCGAATATTTAATTTATTATTTTCTGTCCTCCCTCTCATACTTGTATCTGATATCATATATCATACATATCACATCCTTGTATCTGATGTCATATTTATATTGGAAGTGTTTAATGGGGTTGTGAATGATGAGAATATATAAACCGTTTATTCTCCCAAGAAGAGATGCATAGCATAACGCATGCCCTGATGAATCATGTCATCTTGTGATATAATTTTTTTGATGCAAATTTTTTTTTACATTTGATCACATGGGAAATTATTTTGCATGGTTTGAATGTTTCTCAATAGTGAGGTGGCATGGCATAGCAATTGTGCATTTCTTCACAAAAGCACCAAACTTCCCACACACGGTCAAACATACACCAAATAATTGGAGATATGGAGGCTTCTGGAAAAAAATTTCATCCATCCGTGGCCATTTTCCAAGATGACTCCCAAAATAAGAAAAATTATATTTTTACCCTTTCAACCCTGAGTTCATTGGACTTTCGGCTCCCCCACCCTGGGCTCCATGTTGAGAAATCCAGCCACTCAGGTATATGGAGGTTTGAATAGCGGCTGGTAAAATGGTCGCTAGGGTTCAAAGGGTTAAAATATAACAAAATATCTTTAAAATAATAAGCCCTGATGGATATAACACCTAAAATCACACATTTATAAATGAGAATAATACACAAAATTTGCATTAATCATATTTTGAAATGTCATATGCTGATGGAGAATGAGTGTTCATCCAAGTTGTTGTGCCAGTTTGACCACATACTACATTGGTCCTGAAATGTTCAGATACAAAACACATGGTTCGATAACAAGTTAAGTATTGACAATATATGTGCACCTGCTTATTATTGTCTCAGTCCATTTTAAGAACATTCTCCCTTTCACTGTCATCTGGAAACACTAGAACCCCCTCACCCCCCCCCCCCCATCTACTCTCTCAACAATCATCTTGAAGAAGTCCTTTCATTCAAGCTTTTGGGTCTCACTAATCTGCCATGATCTTTCCTGGGAAAGCCACATTTCCAAGATGGCCTCCAAAGCCAGTCACCGACTGGGCATCCTCTGTCATGCAAATTCCTTCTTTCACACACCTGAGCTTCTTACCACTTACAAAGCTTTCATCCACAGTCTGATGGAGTACTGTTCCCCCTTCTAGGGTGGTGCTCATGCCTCACACCGAGCTCAACTCCACGCTTTGGAAACCAAGGCTTTTAGGATCATTGGTATCTCCTGCGATGAAGCTGGGTCTTTGGGTCTCTCACTCTCTCAGCGGAGGCAGGTCGGTGGTCTTTCTGTCTTCTACAGTCTCCTCTCTGGCCTTGCTCTCCTGCTCTGTCTGTGATCTGTCCCCCCTATATTTCCTCAGGGTGCTCAAGGTCCACCAAAAATCCCCTTCTGATGAAACTGCCAAAATTTAAGAATCACTACTCACCTTCACTCTTTCATTCCTCTTTTTCCCTCCTCTGGAACAAACTCTCACACTCTCTTTGATCCCACTCCTCCTTCCAGGTCTTCAAAACAGCTGTTCACCACCATCTCATATCTCCCCCCCATCCAAAACCATGATCTTTACTACCCCCGTCAATCCACCCGAAACCCACCGAATTCAAATTCCCCATTTTCCTTCCTGAAAGTCCCTGTAGTACCATCTTGTTTACCCCTTGTACCCCACCCCATCCCTCTCCTTTCCACAGCTCTCCCATCGTCAATGTTCCACACTATTTTGTTCTTCCCTCTCCCACCCCTCTTGTCTCCTGCCTCGTTGTTTCTCTGTATTAGTTCTTACATGAGCCTCGATATGGTATACAAAAAAGAGCTGTGCATTTGAGAGCAGCCTTTTTGCACTTGCAGCACACAGTTTTCCATCATCCTTTCTTGCAGTTACACAAAATCAACACACAAAAGGTTTTGGTGGATTCAGGTAAAGTTGTCCAGAGAGGCTCATGTAGTCCATCTGGATTCAAAATCCAACCCCTTCCATCAGAAGGATAAGGAATCTCTGGCCGTGGCCTGACCCCACATATGCCCTTCCTGATATTCCACTCTTTGGACCTGCTGTTCCAATGCAGTTCTTCTTGAGGAAATTTGGTCCACTGAGTTATTTTTGGCAAAACATTTGCTCCCTGCAACATTTGAAAATGTTTCCTTTCCAGGGAATGGAAACATGTTTCAGGGAGTGATGATCGTTTGAAACTTGAGACAACAGGACGGAGATCTGTGTAATAGTCAGGTGTAGACAAGCAAGTGTTTTCAAGCCACATTCACTCGTGATTATGACCATTCCCCGATCTATGCCATCACCTTCCTGCTTTGGATGTTGGAATAAGGAGATTCCATTGCCATGAAATGAATCATTGCATGTTCTTGACAGTGGAGGGTTGTGGTCCTTATTGTTGATAAACTGCAGCAGTTGATAAAACCTGTCCACACATATTTGGAGGACAAATGACACGATCCTTCTCATAGCACTTGCCATAATTATTCCCCAACTTACTGGAGGCAACGGAGTACATGGTCATAAGATATTCTGAGACCAAGGTGATTGAGTTTGCCAACTGGTTCCTCTTATGTGTTTTTACATGGAGCATAAACCCACGATAGATTGGAAGTGGTGTCTCATGATCTGCATTTCGTCTGATGGTTGTATTTGGTTGTGTGTGCTTCATTCTCGTACACTGTTGTACTTCAAAAGCTGAGGTATGGAGGATGCTGCTGGTCCTTCACTCTGAATGCAAATTTGATATTTGATGCTTGTTCTCTCGAAAATCATCTTCACTGAGGTAAGTAGTTGATTTGACACACAAGTATTAAGGCAGCTGCTAGGAAAGAGACATATGGGGTTGTTGCGTGTTGTTAAACATGTTCTGACCAAATATGGCTGATGCACGTGCCATGATAACTGCATTGTTTTTTTCTGGCCAGTTCACAGGCTTTGTCCAAGGCCATTCCAAAGTCATCTTCAAACAGAACCAAAACGTCTCGGTCCTTAGTGTGAGCCTGCATTTCTGGAAAGTAGTGTAATAACCTGAGCTTCGATCGTGTAGAATGAAATTGGCGGTCAAGAACAACTCCTAATTGTTCCATCCTTCACTCGTAGAGCTGTACTAAATGACTCGAGTTAAAGAACGGTACTACAATGTCCTCTTCCATGCAGGTTTCTTTCATGAATATTAATAGATCAGCAAAAGACAATCCCAGAAATAGTGCTTTCATTTCCTTTGTTTTGTTCTCTTTCTTTTTAGACTGCGTCTGTTGCTCGACTGTACAAATCTACATGACACTTTGCATGATATTTGCTCTCCATGGCCGCCATATCTCCTTCACGAATCCTTGCCAGAAGCTTGGTGTCTTGGATAAAAGTGTCCAGCTGAAATGTCTATACTTTGTGAAGTTCATCTGAACCGGCGGTCCTTCACAGAGAAAAGCAGATTACTATTTTTCTTTTTGATGGGAGAGACAATTTTCAATTTGTACAAGTAGTATCATTGCCACCACAAGCATGATCTCCTCTGTAACTGCTTGTAGCTTTCTGCAGCATTTCGCTGTTGAAACGGAGGCTACACATCCTTCTCCAAAAGTCATTGTGTGCAGTCATCACAGATTAATCGTCATTGACTTCATCAAGTTTATCGAGTTGAAAAGGGAGCTTTCCAAGATCACCACATTTGTCCAGATTTTCTGCCAAAGACTTGTATCCACTTCCAAAGTTTTTCCTTTTTGATTTAGCTGGACAATTCAGTGGCTCCTTCACTCTGGCAAATAATGCAGAGTTTCCAGTCAATCTGATAATGGGCCAAGAATCTTCATATGTCGTTGGGTCTGCAAGTGTTATCCTCTTTGTCCCATTATTTGACCTGGTACTTGTGCTATTTTATGCACTGAACCCTCACTTGATGCTCCTGCATGATTCCATTTTCAAGATGACTCTTTCTGCTGATGAACCAATAACTCCTTTTATAGTCACCGAGGGAAAGGCAAAGATAAATATGCTCATTGTTCTTTTGATTAATTTTGTAAAACAAAAGCAGTCACAAATACAAGATTACATAATGATGAATCACCTTCATTACAAGGCTTCATAACGTGTATATGTAGTTCATTCATTGATGAGATTGAACGAAAATATTCCAAAATGTTGATCCTTTACCTCTCTCTATTATCTCATCTCCCCACTCACTTATTAGATGAACCACTAAATGACATATATATGGTGTCATTGTCATGAAGGCCAGGAAAGCAGAGATAAATGAAAGTTTGAGGCAGGGGCTTGAACCCTGGTGCTGTTATGCAAATCGCCACTGCGACCGAGGATGAATTAGGTTTGTAGTCATCAGCTACGAGGATAATTGGCAACCAAGCCTAATGAGCTACTCCAGCCCATTGGTGTTACATCGGAGTTTTCATTCTCCAAGTCTTACTCCAAAATGGAAAACCTACAAGACAGTGGGGAGGTTTTTTTTGGCACCTCTGACTCGCCAAGTGATTGCATCGTTGGTTATTCAAAGGATTTATGAGGATAACCATTCCACTAGAAAACCAACTTTCACCCTCAACAATCACTGCCAGATTGTCCCTGAATGCTTTCACAGTTAAGCCTCAGATATAAGGGTCATTCGCCCATCCGCAACCTGTGGACGGGGGTGGTTGGGGATGGTCGCCACAGTTTTCGCACATGAAAACACACCCTCCACCAATGATGCCACCATGCCAAGTGGATGCTGAAAGTATATATATATATATATATATATATATATATATATATTAAATTAATATATAAATATATATATATATATATATATATATATATATATATATATATATATATATATATACATTGAGACCATAATCTGCACAGAGCGGTGCTGCCTGAGCTGTCTCCTTGGCTATTGGGCACAATCCTGGACGGGTCGCCACTCCGACACAGTATACCAGCATGCTGGCACTCATTTTGCCGACCTCAGAAGGATGACAGGCCGAGTTACCAAACCTGGTAATAATTCAACAGCTGAGTAGGATTTGAACCCAGGACCCTAGGATCCAAACCACCACCCTTACCATTAAGTCAACACCAAGCATAAGAGATATATATATATTATATATATACATAATATCTGTATAAGTATCTGTATATATATATATATATATATATATATATATATATATGTATATTGTATATGTGTATATATGTATGTATATATGGTGTATAATATATCTACATATACATATACATATACATATGCATATGCATATACATATATATATATATATATACAGATATATGACATATATATATAATATATGTATATATATATATATATATATATATACATATGCACATACATATGTATGTATATGTATATGTGTGTATATATATATATACATATGCATATATACATATATATAAATATATACATATATATATATATATATATATATATATATATATATATATATATATATACATACAAACATATGCAGATAACAATATATAATATATAATATAATATGCATATACATATATATACATATGCATATACATATATATATATATGTATATCATATGTATATGCATATGTATATATTATATATGTATATGCATATGTATATGTATATATGTATAGATATGTATATGTATATGTATGCATATGTATATATATATGTATATGCATATGTATATATATATATATATATGTATATATGCATATATATGTATTGCATATGTATATATATGTATGTATGTATGTATTATGTATGTATATATGTATATATGTATATATGTATATTGATGTATATATATGCATATAATATATACATTATACAGTGGTGCCCCCAGAATCCGAATTTAATTCGTTCCAAGAGGCTGTTCGGATTCCAAAAAGTTCGAATTCCAAAACTATTTTCCCAATAAGAAATATGGAAAGTGAATTAATCCGTTCCTGGACCCCAAGAAAACCCACTTTCAAGACACTTTCAACTGAAATTACCCATGTTTAAGGTAAAATAAGATGAGTAAATGACCTTTTCTGGGTCATGAATCTCTTTTCCAAGCCTGGGGGATGAGCAGGAGCGTTGTCGCTTCTTCCATCAGGTCTGTAAGCAGCTCCGCCTATCAGTGGCCATTGGGATCCAAAACGTAAACTGTTCAGCCTGGTGGAGGTATGTAATTAACCATGAAGCACCAAATGGTGTTTTATATCCCAGTACACTCTGTGGAGACACCAACGTGCC
This sequence comes from Eptatretus atami, assembly GCA_035128595.1. Lineage (NCBI taxonomy): Eukaryota > Metazoa > Chordata > Myxini > Myxiniformes > Myxinidae > Eptatretus > Eptatretus atami. Next base: position 145,186,294 of record CM068957.1, read on the forward strand.
GTTTTCACCGCACGGTTCCACGGGAGAGAATCAAGAGGTGAAGCGATTGGGTGACGCAGCATGACGTCACTACCATGCTCGCGAAAAAAACGTTGAGTTTGTTAAAGCCGATTCGTCAGAGGGTTCATTGAATGAGTTCGCTTCACGATGGGTTTTCGCGCTTTTATCGCTTCTTTATTTTTCAGAATCCTACACACGGTCGATTTCGGCAGCTCGAACATGGCTGCGAGATCAGACACCCGCGTACCGCTCTCATGCTTAGCGATAAGTTCTTTCTTCAACTCAGTTGTCGTTCTCACGGACTTCCTCTTATTCCTATTTGCTTCACTGCTCTTCTTTGGTGCCATGGTGAAGCACAGGGTGATAATTGAAAAAAAAATGTACAAATCAAGGTGAAAACAAGAGGTAAAGTAGCGATTGACACACGAGAGATGCTTTCACGAGTACTTCCACCGACGAACTGAATGAACAAAGCGCGAAGATGCGGGTCGAACAGGCGGGGAGACGCACGTGAACAAACATGAACGCCACGTTGTGTTTGGTTTTCGAAAATGTGTTCGGTTTTTAGGGCAAAATTTTCTCGAAAAAATTGGTGGGATTCCAATTTGTTCAAACAATGGGGCGTTCGGATTCTGGGGGCACCACGGATATATATATATATACATTTACATGTATATGTATGTGTATGTGTATATATGTTTATGTATATGTGTATATGTATGTATGT
>CM068957.1:145189520-145199761 GCA_035128595.1 Eptatretus atami
TTTGATGTGCCTGCTGGCCCAAGTATAATCGACATTCAACAGCTCGCACTCGTGCCGATCCGGCCCACGCTCTTGGCCTAAGGGAATTGTAATTCGTGTAAACATACACTGATGGAACCAAATGTCTTTGCCATACATGACATATATGCAAAATTTCCCCCATGAGCTTTAGATCACTGTTTACAAATTCAGGCAATTGCGAATACTTGCATTTTGCTTCAGACAATATATTTTAAAGAGTATTTTAGAAATTTAAACCTTTTGAGAATTTGTTTTTACTCTACTGTAATATTTTTGAGACATCCATACATTGGGGCCAGTACTTGTTTGAACTGTTGGTTATACACATGCTCTAGCTGTTTTATCAGCATGCTCAAGCAGTTACATAAAATAAATCGAGTAATGATTAAATAAAATACTCGCAAAAAAACAATGGGAGATACTCCAAATTTAATTGTCTCTTTTTCACATTTAACAACAAAAATTGATTAATAAAATCACATTTAGCAACAAAACATCAAAAAAAAATCATAAATCTTACCAAAGGCTTGCATCCAGCCAGAGAGATGAACAGTTCACAAAAACTATCCCATTCACGGTTATCTCAATTGCTTTTGTGAGTTTGAGAAAAGCACTTTAGGGTGTAAAAACTCGTCTGCTGTTCACTCATTTTGATGCTCAATGTTGTAAGTGTGACTTACCGAGTAATCGTACATCTGCTTCTTTGTTTTTAACCTCACCCCCTCTCCCCCCCAAAAAATAGATAAATAAATATATTTCACTTTTTCACAAAGGTTGCTATTTTAAGGGTGTTGTTGGTACAGCAAGAATCCATGAGTAATATTCCATTATTTTACAAATCGATTTATTTTTGACCATGTTTGAGAATACCTTTGTACAAAGATTCATGCTCACTGTGAAAGCCATCTGGATTGTTTACATAATAGCAAGAAGTTTGGGCTAAATTAGTTGGCCTACTTGCTTTTAATGCTGGGTACCCATGTTGAAATCCCATCAACTAAAATCGATTTGTCAAGCCTTTAATACATGTTTAAAGTACGTGGGTCTTAGATCATTGTTTAACACACAATGAAGTGTCGATTGTGTTGTGCTTGAGAAATAATATTCAAATATAACCTTTGGGGGTGTAGAACAAAAATGCAATGGTGTAATGGTTAAACTGTCCTCTCTGAGTCTGGGAGATCGGTGGTTCGAACCTTCGCCAAATCAGACAAATATTTGAAATGGTTTGTGCTGCTTCCTTGCTTGATGCTCAATGTTGAAAAGGATATATAGCATGGACAAACAACCATAGGTTGGCAATCATAGTGTGCAGGCTTGATGGGGCCTAATGGCGGCCTCCTGTGTTGAATGAAGTTCCTTACAAGATTACTCGGATATAATTATTATCCCCACACTTTTTATCCCCCATCCCTCCAACAAGGTCTGCGATGTGGTACATTGGCAACCGTCTCAGCAACTTGGCTTGTGTACACGATATTTCAAAAACCGTTGAACATTTCGCTTTAATATGACACAGATCTGTTCCTCAAACCACCCAAAAGGCAGGGAAACTCGAGTATCAGTACCTTATTGTTAAAAAAAAGAAAATTGAAGGATGTTGTAATCGGCTCTGTCTCTGTCTGTCTGTCCATTTGTCTGTCACATTTTCTCCTCCTCAACAGTTCTGCAGAAATGGGGTCAAAAGGTCAAATACCAAAAATGCAATTACGGGCACATTTTCAAACAATTTTTCATGAAACTTTATACATGCAATCAACATTGGGGGACATGTGAAATATATAACGATATTTTTGGATTTTACCCCCGGTTCATGCCCCAGGGGGTGGGGAATTAGTGTCACAGGGATTAAAAGAGAAGATTTTTTCAACTCAAATTTGAGATTGGTTCATTCATGGTGGAACTGTTTGCAATCTTTCAACTTTACCTGAGGTGAGAAGCATAGGGATGTGTTGTGGCATGCCATCGACTTCGCTCTAGTTATATTTACCTCCGCCACTGAAGGTGGTTATGTTTTCACCCCTGTCTGTCTGTCTGTCTTTGCTTGTTTGTGACTTGCAAAATCGAAGATTTTTCAAGTTTATTGGTCAGTCGATTTTGTTATTCTGTCTGTCTGTCTGTTTGTCACCTACAAGTCACAATTTAAAACCGATATTGATGAAATTTCACCACATCTTAGAGTTTGTCATAAGGAAGAAGCCTTTTGTTTTTGAGGTCAAAAGGTCAACATAGTCCAAAGGTCAACAACCTAAGTGAGATTTCTAAAATCCTCTATTTTCATCCGATCGACTTGAAATTTGAAGACTATTTATATTTCCGGTCATTGAATGCAACAAGCCAATAAATTTCAAGGTCAACATCGACCAAAACGTCAACATAGGCACAAGGTCAACAACTAAGGAGGGATTTCTACAATACTCACTTTTCATCTCATTGACTTGAAATTTGAAGAGGATTTGCATATCAGGTAACTGAATTAAATCACCAATTATTTTCAAGGTCAACATCGACCAAAAGGTCAACATAGTAGCAAGGTCAACACCTGAGGTGGTCTTTCTAAAATCCTTAATTTTCATCCGATTGACTTGAAATTTGAAGGGGATATATATTTCAGGTCACTCAATTCAACCACCAATTATTTTGTAGGTCTACATCGGCCAAAATGTCAACATAGGCCGAATTTCTAAAATTGTCAATTTTCATCCGATTCACTTAAATTTGAAGAGGAGTTGCATATTTTGTCATTGAATTCAACCACCAATTATTTTTGAGGTCAAATTTGTTTTATGGATCTTGCAAGTATCGTGCTCTGCAAGACGTCTTCTTCTTGTTTCTTTGTTTGTTACTTGCAAAACTGAAGATTTTTCAAGTACATTGGTCAGTATATTTTGTTATTCTGTCTGTTTTTTTATCACCTACAGGTCACAATTTTAAACCGATCTTCACCAAACTTCACCACATTGTAGAGTTTGTCATAAGGAAGAAGCCTATTGTTTTTGAGGTCCACCATAACAGTCAGGAGGTGTGTCTGATGTATAAACGACAAATGTGGTCATCATTGGTTCGATATTTATCGGTGTGCCATCCTGATGACGGCAAATATGCCTGAAATCTGGATAGGCGGCTCCATTTGATGTTTAACTGATGATGACCACAGAATCTTTGTCTGTTTGACAGAGTCACCGGGCCGAGGCCTCTGTGTTGGAGGCGAGGCTTTGGTGTGGACTGTGTCCAATGGGGATTGGCAGAGTGCTCGTCACACTCCACATGTTTAGATTTTCCTGCCAATCACATCATGTGCCTTCTGGTTGAATGGTTTGCATTAGCAGGAACAATTGTCTGGGTGGCAGACGGATGGTTGTTCTGTGCAGATAACGCGGTTCTACCGTGTGGGACATAATCCATGGTGATGGTCACCATAATAGTCAGGAGGTGCGTCTGATATATATATATATATATATATATATATATATATATATATATATATATATATATGTGTGTATATGTGTATATGTGTATATGTGTATATGTGTATATGTTTATATGTTTATATGTTTATATGTTTATATGTTTATATGTTTATATATTTATATATGTATATGTATATGTATATGAGTATATGTATATGAGTATATGTATATGTATATGTATATGAGTATATATACACACATATACATATATATACACGTATATATACATATATATATATACGTGTGTATATGTATATATATTTACATGTATATACGTATATATGTATATATATGTGTATACGTATATATATGTATATATATGTATGTATGTTTATATATATATATATATATATATATATATATATATATATATATAATCGATGAGAAGGGCAGATGGGGAGCCACAATTTGGGTTTCTGTTTATAACAGTTTAGAACGTACTTGTCCAGCCTCATATTAATGATGAAGAGGAACGTTTCTTCTCACAAGTTCACAAGAACAAGACCTATTAATTATCAAGGGTGCTTGTCAAATGAGATCGCTCTGCTTGCTCTCCTCACATGCAAAACCAACTTCTTCTGCAAAACCGCATGCGTCATAAGTTTGATCCACCAAGGCAAAGAAAGCTTGTGGCGAATACAATATTGAACACAGTCACACAACGTCCATCAGGTCCTGGCCATGTCAGTTTGATTGATCTCTCCTCATTTGAAGCTTCACTTGATCATTATGACGAATCTATACTTGTACTGTAATTGTAAGTGAACATTTGAGATGAATTGTGAACAGATGCAAGTCCCCCTCATTAATAAATGACGATATCAGTATTCTGGTCCGTTTTGTTTCACTGATAACCTCTCGAATGGCATTCTTATCAAGTTTGGTAAAAGTAAATAAAAACAATAAATACCCGCTTTCAATTCCTACCAACTCTCGTTCCGTCACCTCCAACTTGCCACATCTGCAATAATCAGGATGAAATCTCAGCATTATTAATAATTGTGTTCTGGGATGGTTCATTATTTACCATGAGGAAACCAACCTCCACACCTCGACCGATTATCAAAGTTTTACCCGTCATTTCACCTCATTTAACAAAAAAGATTGAACAAGCTTTTCATGCAGTGTAGAGTAAAACACTGAGCAAGGTTTTAGAGCCAAGGTAAGTGCTGCTAAAATTGTTTACTTGCACATTACTCTGTTTATTGGGCTTTCCAAGATGTAAACGTTGGTTCAGTGAGCTGTTCCATGTGAAGATATGGACGTTGTGGTCTCCGTTTTCATATTCTCCTTCTCCTTTTTTCCATTTTCAAAATCTTTGTATCTAATGTTACATCACTGATGTTGTGTTGGGTGATGACAATCAAACATTAGCAAAAGTTCTCCTTATGCAATGTGACGTCAAAGAGTAATCGTGGCCCAGCCAGAAGCATTGCATATTTTGAAGCTTATTCTGTTTTTTGGTTTTTTTCTGATAATGCTGCAAACACTTGTCTGAGGCAGAAACACCTGGGTCAATGCTGAAACTCGAAAGTGTTAGCCTGAAACCACAATATTGAGGTTGTCTTTCATTTTTAGAATATGAGTGGGAGGTGGTACCTTATCACTTCAATAATTGATTTTCATGATGTAATCGTATTGTTGTTGATGCTACTGTCAAAACTACTCTGGTCAGAATGTACATTCAAATAAACGAATGTGAGGAATTGTTTTTGTGGTTACTTTTCAGACGTTTAATAAAGGTTTCCGACATTGTTACTTCAGCTGAACCCAAGTTGGTTTGCCATTTTGCCATTGAGAGGAGCAGCTGTGGCCGTTGTCCTTGTTTGAATGAATTTTTCTAGAACTCTCCTGAAAGCAGACATTGTAGCGGAAAAAGGACAATTTAATTTAATTCCATTGTCTACCGTCATGCAAACTGCATCCCTTCTCCTCATTAGTGCAATCCTGGAGTAGTGATCTATTCAGCTCGGCTGAGCAGAACCTCAACACAAAGGATTACTGCACTCTCTTGACTGGTGTTGGTATATCTGTTTCTGAACACTCCCTGATAAGTCCCTTGAGGACAATTTCAAAAAAAAAATCAGTTTGTGAGTTTGCAGCAGGATGTAGACTCGATGCTTGTTTGAATGTTGAAATCCGTGACAGTTAAAGGACTGTGCGTTACGTGACTGCCATCTTGTATGTGGCACAATTTCATTTTTGCTTACGTTATTGTTGGTTGCCAAGATGTTTTTTTTTTCTGACTGTATGGAAAAAGATCACCAGCCCAAGTTTTTTGTTGCTTGAGTAATATGTTTGTTTCTATACGTGTAAAAACTGTGCTCGCAGCCAATAATATGGGTTGATGGATCGAGTCAAATCACATTAATGGGGGATGTTTGACACATTGGGCTTGGGATCCTTGGGTTCTGAGTTCAAATCCTGCTCGGCTTTTGAATTAATACCAGGTGGGGTTGACTCTGCCTGTCATCCTTCCGAGGTCGGCAAAATGAGTGCCAGCTTGCTGGTATCCTGTGTCGGAGTGGCGACCTGTCCAGGATTGTGCCCAATAGGCCAGGACACTGCTGAGGCAGCAGCAACGCTCTGCACAGAGTATGGTCCCAATGGATTTGGATTGGTTTGACACATCAAGTGAGGTTGTTTTTTTTAAAGATGAGCACATGTTTTAACCCACCTGTTGCTAAACTAAAGCTTAATTACCATCTCTACATTCATAATTTGGTTGACGTTTATTATCAGCTCTCCTTTATTCACAGTTTCTGGATAGTTCATCATAATATTGTTTCTTCTGGGATGAGAAAGGTCAAATATTTTTCAAAATGCCACTGCATGCAAGTAATTTGATAGATTTATAATTAGCGTTATTTTGGAAAGGGCGGCTGTGCCATTTCCAAAGATCTACGTTAACCAGACTCGGTGGTGTAATGGTTAGAGCATCCACTATGAGTCTGTGAGGTAGGTGGTTCAAACCCCCGGCGAGTCATACCGCTACTTTTAAAATGGTCACGTGCTGCTTCCTTGCTTAATGCTCAGCATTTAAAAGGATAGAGCATGGAAAAACAACCATAGGTTGAAAACCACAGCACAGGCTTTGATGGACCTAATGGTCTCTTCCTGCATCGACATTCCTTTTCAGGGAACACATTATCTTCTAATATAAAAGCCTTATTCTGTTTGTTTGTCTTTGTGAATATTTTCTCTTCAAATACTCAACCAGGGCCATAAAAAAACATTTCTTTGCAAATGTCTTTGTCCAAGGAGTTGTGGTTGGCTGGGGGTTGTGGATTTGGGGTTTAGAGGGTGGAGTTGAGGACTTGGGTTGGCAGTGGGGGGGGGGTTTGAGAAGTTGGGGTTGTGGGAGGGGGTGGGTGGTACTTAATCGAGCAATATCTTTAAGGAAGACATAGCTGCACAATATTATAATCTCCATGATATTTAATTGTTCTTTGCATAATATTGATGAAGTCACATTTTACATTACGCAGAATTTCCACGGGTTAGTTATTGTGATCACAAGGAAGTTGCCCGTGCTGCACGGGATTCTAAATGGGATAGGGATGGAAGAGGCAAAAATGCAAATGGCATCTTCTGTCATCGAGCCGGCAAGCTGGGAGAAACAATTCACATTTATTGCCACATCTGATGCCAATTTAAATACTCTATTTTCAATGAGGTGCTCCATTTTAAACTGTTTATTTGATATATGTAGCTTTTTGATGCCTCGGGTCTTATAAAAATTTGTATTGTTGTCTAAGCCAGTGAGTGACCAATTGCAAATTAATAGTCGGATTATTATGATTAGCCCACCCCCACGGAGTAGAAGACGAGGTTTTGCAATCGTGTTGTGTGTGTGTGTGTGTGTGTGTGTGGTGTGTGTGTGTTACAAACACGCATGTGCACGCAGTCAGTCAGTCTGGTCTGTAACTTTTTTACCATTTGAGCTTTTGTCATCAAATTTTCAACAAAGCCTTATTGTGAGAAAATTGAGAAGACATTCATAATTTTGTCAAAATAATTTTCATTGTTATTACTGTTATTATTATTATTAATCCACCTCCGAAGGTGAGGGAAGCTATGTTTTCACCCCTTTCTGTGTCTGTCTGTCTGTCTGTTTGTTTGTTTGTGTACAGGATATCTCCAAAAGTTGTGGACAAATCCGGATGAAATTTTGTGGTTGGATTCGGAGTTTGACAATGATGATCTGATTAGATTTTGGTGAAGATCCGGATCCGACAACTACAATTTTTAAGTGATTCTTCACCATTGAGAGAAAGGGCCAAAAACGATACATAGCACGATATCTCAAAATGTTGAGTATGGATTCGGACGAAACTTGGTGGACAGGTTGGATGTGTGGGAAGGACGAATTGTTTCGATTTTGGCGAAATCTGTATCCGGATCTGGATACAAGAATTATTTAATTATTAAAGTGATTCTTCACCATTGAGAGATGGGGCCAAAAACGGTATAGTACTGCATAGCATGATATTTCATTAATGATTTGGGCCAGATATGTTCTCGTGGATCAGGCATTACGTGGCAGTGGTATGCGCTCCACCGAATGCCCTTCTAGTTAATATTGTTATTCTTGACCCTTTTTTTGCCTTTTTTTTTACTTCTTTTTTTCTCAGCAACCACTTGTCTGATTGACACAAAATTTTCAGAGTAGGAGCAACCCCCACCCGCTCCCCCATGGAGAATATTTTAATAATTGTGACATCATAGGTCACGTGTTATGGCAGCCATGTTTGATTAAAGGCAAAAAAAGATAACAAGATATCTCTGAAACCGCTGATTGGAAAAAATTGAAACTTGGCACATCTCATTCACCTCCCAATGGGGAATAAAGGATTGCAAGGATGACGTCATCAGTGAAGTGGTAGACCAGCCATAAATGTTTAAATCAAAATCCTTGTTTACGTTGACATTCAGTGTGTATGTCCAGGCTGTAACATTTTTACCAATTGAGCTTTTGTCATAAAATCTTCAACAAACCTTTATATTATGAGATTGTGGAGAACACAAATTAATAAAATGTACAATTTTTTAACTGTTTTCGTCAAGATTAGTTTGCATATAAAGTGGACGGGCTTTACATTTTCAGATGCTTTCTCATTATAATGATGAGAATATAAGGCCCGTCGTTTCACTGACAGAGATACCAATCTTTGCTGTGATGGCTAATCAACAGGGCAAGAAAAAAAAGGATTCCTGGCAGTGCAGGGATAACCAGCGTCACAAGGTGGCATTTTGCAGTTTTGCCACGTGTGCCCACGGACCCATGAAAAAAAAAATTTTTTTTTTCATCACAAACCCTCCCGGGAGTTCCCTGAATCCACCATTGTTCGATTTATTGAAATCCATTAATCCGTTCTCAAGTTCTAACACGGCAAACAAACAGACAGACAGATATGGCTCCTTTTATAATATAAGATTATTTTATCTTGCCAAAACGAAGTTTTTGCAAGATATGTTAGTCAGCTTGTATGTTTTTTTTTTTTTGTTTGTTTGTCTGTAATCACGTATAAAAAATTCTGCAGAGCACAGTTATCATTGGAAATTTTTATAACTTCGCATATCAGAGGCCTATAGAGGTCCCTTTCAGCGCATAAAATTTTGAAGGTCAAGGTCAAAGGTCAAGGTCACTTTGTCGCAAATCAGCGGAGTCGACGAAACCTTATTTCTTGAGTAATTTTGATCGGATCGTCTTCAAACTTCATGGGAATATAGTTCATGGTCTGGCGCTCAGCTGATTAATTTTTGGTGGCGATTGGCCTTGACTTTCAAGGTTAGCGCCTAAGGTCAAACATATTTGACCCCAAGGTCAAATTTTAAGTTTTAGGAACCATATCGTGTAGTACCTCAAATTGAACACCTCGATGAGTGCTTTCTAGATATGTCAAGTTGAGACATTATGACGTCATTTGGTGACGTTATGAGGCAAACGCATATTTTTCATGGTTACTCTGTAGAACGATTCTCATCGGAATCTCTCGTAGGCAGATATTCCTCAAGGAGTCGCTCCTGGTGGATAGCAGCTCTGTACCACGCTCAGATGTGACGCATTAAAGAAGTCACACGTGGTCACCTTTTGGCAAGATACGGGTCACCCTGCGGGTGACATTGGTTTATTATTATTGTTATCATTTGTTATTATTGCTGGTTTGCATCAACAGAGACAGAGATTGCACTTATTTGACACTCTAGTCACTTTGTTACTTCTCATTGTTATACCAGTAGTTGCATAACTCAAATTTTTATTGAAACTAATTCTTCATATCTCTGGTGATATTTATTGAGATAAGATCTTAGCAAGAACACTACTGATCAGTGATCACTGATATGCTATATTGTCCAGGGAAGAGTCAAATAGTTTGTCTGCTTTTCAGAAAGTTCCACAGGGAAAACATGACTTATTTTCCAACTGGCTGAATTTATCCGGCGTTGCCTGGGGAAATTCATTGAAACACTCTCAGAGTTAAATTTGTCTTGTTGACAACAAACCACTACAACCTCAACCTACGAACTTCACAAAACATGTTACTCGATTGCTCCTGGGGAAAACCCAGTCAGTGTATAAGCAACATACTCACTCGAGGCCTGAGCACGGAGGTGTTAGAATTAACTTGTGCAAAGCAATCTTTTTAATAACAGGTGCACGTGTGAAAAATATTTTAATTACATTTCTGTTGTTAACAACAAATCACTCCAACCTCAACATACGATCTTCACAATGCATATTACTCG
>CM068957.1:145216769-145219269 GCA_035128595.1 Eptatretus atami
ACGTCCATCGACGTGGTCCCGCCTGGCCGCGACTCCGTGCCCTGGCGTGGTAGGCGAGTCCTCTCCTGCGAGCCTCGCCCCTGCACGTGTTGGCCACTCGACGCCACGAACGGAGTGTTCGGCGCTATCCCAGCGCGGATAGAGGGTGGGGGGGGAAACGTGGATGCCCGAAGTCGGGAGAGGGGAATGGCGGACGCTCCGTCCCGCCAGCGGGGTCTTGCAACTGCCCCACAAAAGACCAGGCCAGCGGCCACCAGGACGAGCGAGCCGGAAGACGAGAGCAAGAGCATCCACCGAGCAATAGCATCCACCGAGCAAGAGCATCCACCGAGCAAGAGCATCCACCCCACTGCTTTGCCCGTCTCCGACTTTTATACCCCGGAGCTCCGCCCTGTTGCCCCGCCCCGTTCTTTGCTCCACCCCCCTTCGAGGCGCTTCGAGAAAGGTCTCGAAGAGGGGCGTTCCTCCTCCCTGGCCGCGTCACACCGCGCATCCACCAATCGGGCGCCAGCTGCCCCCACCCCGCTTCTCCTCCCTCCCACCAAGCGCGGAGAAGAATGGCGTGAAAACCAGGCGAGCCCCTTGTTGGTTTTTGTTTGAAATAAAAAATAGAAAAAGAAGAACGACTGACTCAAAGCGTCGCAGCCCGAATGAATCACATTAATTCCCTCTAAACAACGGGTTTGGGGCTAACTACACATGTACTTAGAGATATCTCACCTACGGGACCTGAATGGTGTAATGCGAATTTCCACAGCCATAACACTATCATCATCCAATACTTGGGCCAGTCCAAAGTCAATATTTTAAAGAGTGACCTTACAAAGTCTTAACTAATATCGCTATTGTTTTTGAAGACCTGTGAAAGTGTATCCACTGTGATTAGTTCACTCACCCACTCACTCACTGATATAAATGTTCAGTACTTTCTAAGTGGGTAGAAAGCTGAAATTTGGCATCCTGATGAAACTCGATGTCACATCCCAGGAAAAATCACAAAGCTTTCAGAAAATGTCCCTGAATAAAAATATTTGTGAATAAAAGTTAGCTGGTGCAGATTCTCTCTGCCCACGTGACCCACAAAATGGAATGGTGCAGATGGGTCAAATGACCCAAGAAAATGTACAAAGAAATGGAATGCTTCACAGAATATTGCAATGGCAACAAGTGATGTATTCAGCTATGGTTGCCAAGTTTTTACGCCTTCGCTGACGAACTCACCGGAGGCATCATGTTTTCGGATTGTCCGTCCATCCGTACGTCCCTCTGTACTAATTTTCCCTTTTCTCTATAGCCACGTATCTGATTGACACAAAATTTTCACCATCGGTGCGACTACTCATGTAGAATGTTTTAATGATAATTATCACATCATAGGTCACGTGGTGTGGCAGCAATGTTGGAAAAAAGGAAAACCTTTGGACCTCAGTATCTCCGTAACCGCTCCATGGAAAAAAATAGAAGCTTGGTACATGTGAAGAACTCTCCATGGGAAACAAGAATGATTTTTTTGATGATGTCATAAGTGGCTTCATTATGACGGAATAATTACATACGTTGAACACTTTATCCGCTCGGTATGAAAATTGTGGGTTATCTAAGGCTGAATTGAATGGAGGAAAACAAAATTGATTATGTCATCGGTCATTTGGTTCGGCAGCCATTAAAAAAAAAAATTAAAACCTTCAAAAATCTTCTTTTCTGAAACGGCGAAACAGATCGAGGCGAAACTTCACAAGTATGATTGCCTATCCACGAGGAACAAAAAGTTCTCCACCTATGTCATCTGTAACATGGTTTAGCAGCTATGATTTTTTTTGAAGAATAAACCTTTAAAAAATATTCTTCTCCAGAGTGGCTTCACAGATTGAGTGGAAACTTCACCCACATGTTGTCCAAGCCTTGGGGATACTAGGGTGTTCACAAATAATTAAGGTCACATGGTTTGGCAGCCATATTTGATTGAACGAATATCTTTAAAAAAAATTTTTTCCTTGAACCGCTTTATCAATCGAAATGAACCTTCACAATTTTGATCTAGTGGTGATGGGGAATATACGTTAAAAAATTCAACCTGATCAGACACATGGTCTGGCAGCCAGAATTATTTAATATTTTGAATCTGGGTTCAGGGATTTATATCAAACTTGGTACAAGGATGCATAATGATGTGATAATGTGGGCAGAGGCATATCTGGCAACGTCAAAGAGTGCCCTTCTAGTTGAGCTTACTTTAAGCAGTGGCCGTGCAAGGTTGTGCAGTGAAGAGCTCGAACCTTTCTTATACGTTTGATGTGTTTTTGTGATGCTTTGAACTTCTCTTTCCGAACAGTGTACAGTGAGTGGTAAGCAATTGCAATGTTCATTTTTAAAAATTGCAACATTTCTTGGACTATTATACATATATATCTCTTTATTACTGCTTTGAGAAGTATTACTATTTCTAATTTTGTGTGCTCCTTGCATGCCCGTCCTTTTTGGAAAGATGTTTTCAAAACAG
>CM068957.1:145224269-145237281 GCA_035128595.1 Eptatretus atami
TGGAATGTTTTAGGCAAAAAAAAATGAAGTTCATTATCCCAGGGACATAGAGTGGGGAGGGGACTCAGATTATCTCTGTGTAAACTTGTATGGCAAAGCGTCACTCCAGAAGGGTCAGGTGACGAATTACAATGCCACGTCACGTGATGTTGCAATGGCATGATCACTTCTATCGTGAGCGGGTGTCTCTAGCTTTTATGGTGGCACCATTCAAGAAGTGCTGTGGTTTGCTTGTTTGGTTTTGAATCTCTGCCACTGAACGTGAACGGAGGTTATGTTTCCACCACTGTTTGTTTGTTGGGTCGCCGAAATAGGTGACCCTTATTGTCAGTAATTCTGTCGATTGTTTGGATTTTTTGGATTTCTGTTCGTTTGTCATCAGCATAATTGGTAGTAAAAACGTGGGCGGATTTTGACCATCCCGGGTGGTAGGTACATCTTATACCAAGTCTTTGGAATTGTGAATGGTTGCTAGGGACGCTTTGGTTCCCTAGCAACCCGAAAAACCTTCAAAAATCGTACCGTTCACCGAAATCAATTCCGAAAGCCATTATCCTACCGTAGGGTTATGAAATTTGGCATGATGATCTACAGGGATGCTCTATCAAATATAATTCCGGTTTTTGTGATATAATGGAACACTTTACTTGCAGCGCCCCCTACAATTAGGGTATGCGTGAAAATTGAAAAATTGAAGGCCCCCTAGCGACCAGGTGAGTGCATCGATACGAATGAAACTTTGCAGGTTCATGGTAACTCAAAGAGCCTACACTTTGCCTCAGGACATATTGACCGATTTCGCTTAGGTCAGGGGTCAAAGGTCAATTAGTGCAAAAATCGATAAATGCGGAGCTGGAGGTGCCTTCGCGCCAAATGCTACTCCTCTAGGTATGGTCGGATGGTCATGAAAATTCACACTAATACGTCTGGAATACATCGTGCACAAACGATCGAGCCGGATATTTCGATTTAGATCTTTGTTCACACCACACACCCCCTCAAACTTTGGGGATTTCCGATTTCAAACCGCAATTTTCGGTACTTTTATATCAAATGGATACCGAGTAGTTATCAGTAGAGAGAACTGATGAGATTTGATATGCATATCTTTAAGGCGATTCCTACCACATATGACATACTAATTTTGCTCTATAATCTTATAGTTTTCCATGCCGGCGACCCATCACCGCCTACCGGCTTGTCTGTATGTTTGTCCGTTTGTGAGCAGGAAATCTCAAAAGGTTATTGACAGATTTGGGTGAAATTATAGTGGACAGATTGGGTGTGCGACAAGGATTAATGTATACTATTTTGGTGAAGATCTGGATCTGAGACACTACAGTATTTTAAAATTGAATTCTTCACCATTGAGAGATAGGGGCCAAAACGATATATAAACACAATATCTCAAAAAGTTGTGGACGGATTATGATCAAACTTGTAGAATGACTTGGGTGTGTGCAAGAACAAGATGATTATCTTTACTTAAGGACCTGATGTAGATCCGCCTATCAGTGAGATATAAAATGTAAAATATTAAGCCTGGCGGAGTGTGCATTCCACCAAGTGTTGTACTTGTTCGTGTGTTTCACTCAATTTAATATTAACCACTGGATGGATTGAATCAAAAACGGTGATTATAAATGCGTTTGGTACAGCACTACTCATGGAAGCATCAGTGACAAAGACATCAGGCGCAATAACATGACCCGACAATGCGCGCACGTGATTTCATGTGCCACAATCACTTATTTTGCAGTGGTTAAAAAGTTAGTTTACCAAAAAACTGATGTATTCCCGATGTATTTTTTGGTTTTTCTTTTTAAGCAGTTTGGACTAATCATGATATAATATGTATATATAATGTCTTATGTCTATGTCTTGTACTGTAATTGAATAATCAGCCACAACACAACCAGAAGAGGTACAAACTAAACTCTATTTCAATAATTTGTACATTTAAGAAACAGAAACATACCATCAGGTGATGATTTCCATTGAAGGTCCAATAAGCTTCTCAAGCCCAAAAACCCGTCATTAGTTTGGGGTTCCCTGTTTGGATCTTGGATTGGTGACTTGGCCACCTTGATTCCTCTCTATGCTGATGTTGGCTTAATGTTAGAGTGGTGGGCTTGGGATCCTAGGGTCCTGAGTTCAAATCCCTGCTCACTGTTGAATTAATACCAGTGGGGTTAACTCGCCTGTCATCCTTCGAGGTCGGCAAAATGAGTGCCAGTTGCATATCCTGTGTCGGAGTGGGACCATCCGGATTGTGCCCAATAGCCAAGGAGACTGCTTGGCAGCACCAACGCTTGCACAGAAGTATGGTCCCAATGGATGGATGATCATGGATGGATGGATTCCTCTCTGGATGCTGAACTCTGTTATTGAATCTTAATTTGAACCTTGGTGTGAATTACAACATGGGTTTTATTCATTTGAAAATTGTCAGCAGATCATAAATATAGAATCCAGCGCAAAATGAAAAACATTGTTCATTTGGGTATTTAAAATCCATCACAAAAACAATTCGAAATCACAAACAATTGATCAAAAGTTTGAGTGTGCATTCATATCTAGTCGTCTTATCCATCGTGGACTAATTTAAAAACCTCTTTTTAAGAAATGATTTCATCTGACAAAATCGTTTCATGAGTTGCTTTCAAAATAACCCGTGATGGGTCATTCATATTTGAGTCCACTATCCAAGACAAAACACTGTTTTTGTCATGCATGACAAAAGTATGTTTACAAGTGGTTATTGTAATGAGGATAGAAATTTTACCTAGTTATTGGAATAATAAGTGTACTTCTAGTTGTTGGTTCATCCATAAAAAAAAGTCTTTCGACAGCACTTATACAAAGACTGGAAAAATTTTTTCATTCATCCCGGATTGTCTATATTTTCCCTTTCCAAGAAACATAGAGGTCGTTACTCGTATAAAGAATGCTACGTGGATTCTGAAAATGTCCCTGATCATACCTGCATAAAAGGCCGCACAGTGGGTAACCACTGGGAAGCTACATTCACACTGTGTACGGGTGTTGCATTATAATGACTCCTTTAAGTGGCTGCACAGCTATGAAATGTGCCCTGAGCTCGTTTTTTTACAGCACCATCACTTATTTCCATGTTTAGCTGCAGTTGTCTCTTGAGTGTGTTACCAATACATTGTCCCGATAGAATTAACCTATAAATGACAGTGTGGCTTTGATGCTGGTCTTATGCTTTCGTTTAATCTGGAGCCTTTTTGCTACAAATGCTCTCCCCTTGTAAATTTTTCCTATTTCACACCTTCGTTGATGTGTTCTTTCTTCAAGACGTATTCCATCTCTATTATTTCTTCAATTTTTTATCAATTGAGTCATTTCGGTGGTCCGAGAGAAAATTCAGAGGTGGCATGCCCCAGTTAAAGCTGCAGAGTTTATGTTCAATTCCTCACCTGATATAAACCGTGGCTGACATTCAGGCAGGGAATGGTATCGGTAATTTCCTCTCCATAAGAGGGGGACGTTAAGGTGTCTGACACGAGACTAGCACCTGCTCATAGATGTTAACGATCACATGGTACCTTTGAAAAGGTAAGGCTATTGTTTACCATCAACCCTGCTAAATTATAAACTCCTGCCCTGATTCAGCAGCACCCTGCAGTAATGATCTGTCCCATGTTAAAGTATTTCCCATGGAAACATCCTCAGCAAAGTTGTGAGAACCCTGATGCCCCAAAATGTTATCGCAGAACAACAATTGCTTCATTTGAAAACGGAACCTTTTTTTTTTATTTTTTTACAAACAGACTGGAGCTGCTTTTATTATGTTTAATCCAACGTACATACTCTTTCAGAGATCTGTGCTGGTGAAGATTAAAAATTGAATGAGAACGTGCTGGGTGGTTTGCTGTTGCTTTCTCCTCAGCAAGTAGCCGGGGCAGAAATTTGCAATTTAACCAGGATGTCAGCACAATACTCTAATCTTGTGAAAACATCCGTGGGATTTTAATATCCACCAGCAAAGAAACAGAGCAGAATGGGAACATGCGGCTTAACACTCCCTCAAAAGGATGGCACATTCAATGATGCATTATCTGCCGATGAAGCATCAGGGCGACGGTTCATAGTGGATTGAGGAACAAAATACTCTGATGAGACAGCTCAAAGACAATTGTGACTCCGAGCTAATCCTGTCATCACCGCTTTAATGCTTGTGCGATTTGTATTTTGAGCAAAATCTCAAAAATTATTTCTTAAACAAGTATATTCTTATCCTTGTTCTTTACTATTAAAATGTATTTGGTCAACAAATGGCATATTTTAAGGTGTTCCTTTCTTTCCCTTCCAAAATTTTTTTTAAACTTTTTTCTCTAATATCTTGTAAAGTGTCTTGTTTTTCATTGATGCGTTAAAAAATTTTATTCGAAACTTCACCAGTGTAGATTAAAAAAATAATCTCGAGGTATGACACTGTCAGCGTTTGGAGAGTGAGATCGGGTATGCGGCAAGAAATGACGATATCTGCTCTCCCGGCCTGTTTCGGAACACAACCTGGTCACTGTCGTTCAACTGATAGTGTACGTTTGACAGTTCGATGTAAACTGTGCTGACGGAAGTGCAATGAATGGTCAAAGTTTCATACCTGCTTTCCCCTTCCTCTTATTGCTGCATTTCATTCAGCTAATGTACAGCTTGTTCACTCCACGTGTCCTCCCCCCCCTCATCCCCTAAATCTCACTCTCACTCAGACTCTGCTGTCGGATATTTATTCCCCACTTTCATTTTGTTCCATCCCAGTCCGCTAGTAGCTTGTCCGAGTTAACTTTGTCGTAGGACAACAGATGTTGTAAAAGTTCTCCTCCTCTCTCCTCCTCTCTCTCTCTCTCTCCTCTCTCTCTCTCTCTCTCTTCTCCTCTCTCTCTCTCTGTCTCTGTCTCTCTCTTGGCTCTTCTCTCTCCTCTCTCCCCTGGTTGCATCATTGGTTGGGACGCGGCTATGCCGAGGCATGGTGTCCTCCAAAGGCCAGTCACAACCTTGACGATTTTAGCCAACGTATCGCGATTTTTGTAAAAATTGTTTAAAACCGCGGTAACTCGATACGTATATGGGTAAAGTTATTTGATAACATTGAGAGAACGCTGAAAACACATGCCATACGTCGTTGCAAGCTGGCTTTAAACTTTGTACTTTTCGGTTGTCCTCAAAGCTATTCCATGTTGAAATTTTTACGACTTATCCAGCGATGACTACAACAGTTCCACATAACGCTCGACATAATTAAGTAGGCACGTCACAGACGATGTTTGACACACGTTACTTGTAAGTTACTCATAAGTCGGAAACACGTCGAGGTAATAAGTTGTGGTACCGAACTTATTTCTAACCTATGAAGTACAGTGTTGTAGCCACGTTACGACGATCGTTTGCCAACATCGACACACGTTTACTTCGAAAGGTGCTCCATAAGCTCGAAACACGTCAAGAAGTAATGTTAGCCAGTCAGTGTTCCCAGACTCCATGGTTTATATTTTTTTTTACTTTTTTCTCCTTCCTTCGGTATGAAATGTGAATTGACACTTGATTTCTAGTGCGGTATAATATAATCATAATTAATCACTGCCCGCTCACAGATTTAAAATATAACCGCACTGTACAGAACCCGTCATAAACGAAAAAAAAAAACCAGGAGCTCTGGAACACTGACGCGAACCATCTAACCTGACAAGTGTTTCGCATTAATGAGCACCTTAAACAAAGTAACGTGTGTCGTGTGTAGTCAACAGAATCGCATATCGTGCGTACAACTTAATTCCCATCAACAATAACAGGAACGTGGTCATACGGCAAGTACGTCGTAAAATTTTCAACATGACTTAAAATTACAAGACGTACTCCAACATATACCATACGACGTATGATAGCGTACCTTTAAGACGTTATAATCACGCATACCAGACTACCCATACCGTATTCGACGTATGCGGCAGCCGTTTTAAGCCGCAAATTTTTCAGAGGTCGGCATACGATGGACAAGATCGCCAGGTGTGACTGCGATGTAATGACAACCTCACCTCTGCGGCGGTTATGATTTGAAATCGATGTGCGGCAAGCCTTTCCAATAACCTAGCCCACGATCAATCGAGTCGGCGATGCTGTGCAGGCGCGCTATGCCATGAGTTAGACTACGTTGGCATACGGTTTGAAGGCGACAAACAGGTTCAGCATTACGTTGGTATAAAAGCTATCTATACAAACGAAACGTTCTGTGTCCATTACCTAATACGTTAATAGCATAAGACCAAGTCGTTATGAATACGACCGAATCTTTAAAAAAAACATCAAAAGTATCAACGTAAGCAGCGTTTACATAATTTTAATACTTGCCAATCGTGGCTAAAACGTCAAGTGGATGACTGGGCCTTTACCAGTACACTGGTGCTCAATTTTGCGGGCACCTCGGAAGGATGACTAGGCGATCACCTCCTGCGTGTATTATTTAATTTCAGCGACCAACGGCTGGGCTTAGAACTCAGCGACCCTAGGATTCCCACAAGCTGCCACCCTAACCACTAAGCCAACACCAGGCTTGTGTGTAAATAGTTAATTAATCAATAATATTATTGAGAAATGTTGGATTTTAATATATTACTACCAGTGCAGCAGAATTCCTCTTGTGTAAATTTTGTATTGTATGATGAATAGATACACTAGGATTGTTTAGCAGCGCTGCAGACTACATGTCTCTCTGAACACATTATATAAACCCTCAAAATATTTTGCTGATTCATCAAGCAGCGTCGTCTCGAGATTTTTTTTCGTTTAGGCTACGGGATTTGTTGACCCATGGAGATATTGTTAAGCCCGCGTCATGCTTGATTGGCAACCGCAATCACGATGACCTTGCTGGAACAATAGCGAATGTCATTAGATGTACGTGTCTAACAAAAGGTGATGGACATACTTTATTGCAAAAATGTGCTGATTTTTTTTATTATGGTTGTAGAAATCCCAGTTATGGCAATAAATCTAAATGATGCAAGGAAGTGGTTCAAGGGAACAGGCAGATCAAGACAACAACGGTGAGTGGGCCGAAGTGGCAGATAAGGAAATGGCGGTGGGGAGAGGGAGAAAGGGGAACGTCAGCAACGTACGAGAAAAGAGCATGGATGGGTATTGCCATAAAACAAAAGGTGAAAAATGGATAGAATTATTGAGCGGGGTGCGAAGTAGGGGTGGGGGGGGGGTGATGACGAACAAATTACAAGGAGTAATTAACTTATGAATAATTTGTGCATGAATATTTCGTAACATTTCACACTAATTTAGGGGAAGATAAAGCAGGTGTCAATTCTGAAAGCATGTAGTGGGCGACCTTCAGCAGGTTTATGTGAAAGAAGAGACCAGAGGGTGCGAAGATGAGGCCCTAAATGATAGGGGAGGAAAACAAGTCCACCAATTGCTTGTTGTGGGCGAGAAGCAGGTCTATGAGAAGGCTTTGCCTCTGCTGAGGCACGTCAACACACGGACGAGCCTTAGATCGAGATTAGACAGTTATTCCCAAAATGTAAAGTGGCCGTCTCGGGACAGACAAACCTCACATTTCTTGAAATGTTTTGCAGACCTATAACTTCATCTCTTGTGTATTATCATAGTTAAACTATTATCGCTACCAGGGTTGACAACCTCCTTGGCGTTGTTGTCCAACTTTTAAATTGCAAAATACTACAATGTGCTACTTCGGGACTCGTTAGCTTTTTTCTCTTCAAGATCTTACTTATAGATACAGTACGTTCATGCATAGAAAAAAAATTCCAATATCAGCACCACTGAAGATGCAGAAGGTAACAAGTGACTTTCCTTGGTCACATCTCTTATCCATGGCAGCCTTTTATTTGCAGGTTCTATGGTGAAATTGTGTCCCTGCGTTTTATTGCTCATGAATTTGTACTCAGATGGAAACATACGCAGAGGAGGTCACTTTAGTGATTTCACAACTTCATTAAGAAGTTTGATTTATTTTCAGCGATTAACATCTACTTTTACAAAATTGTCTGTCCCAG
Source organism: Eptatretus atami (assembly GCA_035128595.1). Taxonomy (NCBI): domain Eukaryota; kingdom Metazoa; phylum Chordata; class Myxini; order Myxiniformes; family Myxinidae; genus Eptatretus; species Eptatretus atami. The sequence goes on from CM068957.1 coordinate 145,232,321, forward strand.
CTGTGCAGGAGGCGTTAGCAGGTGATGATCATCTGTCTAACTTTCACGGATAAGTCAATATCTAACTTGGATTTGCCCATCCCAAACTTGGTAAGAATGTTCCAGCACACCAGAGTACAACACCATTTTGACTTATTTTCCTCAGGAATCTTTCATCCTATCTCCTGTCAAGGCTGGGAGTGCCACAAACAGGTGTCACAGTCCCAAATCCATAATTCTTAATCTTCATCAACGATCTCTGTCAACTGTGGAAAATCCTCTTTATCTCTTTCAGCTGATGACTCCACTCTCTGCCGTGACATCTCTATCCTTCTACAGGCAGTAGCCTCTACCCACTTGCTTCCAGACCTTGAACAAAAATATCAAATTGTCAAACACAATTTTTGCTTCGTATCCATATTGTCCACTCTTTCTTTCCCCTCAACCCCTCGTCGTTTCCATGTATCCCTTGCTTGTCCGTCTCCGTCTCCGTTACTTTCTACCTCTGCCCGCCGTTGTTGTTTTCCCTCTATCTCTTGCTAGTGCTTTATGATGTGTCCTGATTCTGTTCATTGTAAATCGCCTCTTCCCGAACGAGACCATGTCAAAAAAACACACATCTTATTTATTACTTTTGAAACGATGTCACTGATATTTAAACGATGTGGAGCATGAGCTTTCATACAGATACACGATTAGCTAGCTTATGATACACCGCCTGCACAAAATTGGCTCCCAGATAGCTTAACCATCAATATTCGTATCGATGAAGTCCGCATGAATTAACGTAACAAAGATAACTGCAAACGAAGCTTTCCGAAGGCACAATGGGAGAAGGGAGACAATACATTTCACTGTCTGGACATTTATCTCAAACTCCAAATGAAGGCACCTGCATATAGGACCACCTTAGATATCCTGACCTCAGATCAGCCAATAGAGAACAGGACTTTACATTTGGGCGTTATTCTCCGAATAATGACCACAGGTGCGCAGCCCCATCCCAGACGTAAGACGTGAGCGCTGGTTAAGTGGTGTAATGAAGCCTAGGACAATGCCATAATTGCATGCATGTGCATGGATAGATAATCATGTCTATAAAGCTTGGATAATTTCCAATTCCACTGGCCATGAAGGATGAGGCCATAGGCCGGAATGCTTGAAGCTGAAGGCCTACACAGACTGGTGTGCCTTCAGAATGCTGTGAACGTCGATGCGGCTGCGACCTACTGACATTGATGATCCTATAACACTCAGCTTTTGGTGTTTTTCCACGCTGAAGAGAAACTTATAGAGGAAGGTATGGCGATTGTGAAGGACAATACTTCTGAATATGTCTTGCCCAAGACATGTGATTTATTTTTCAGGAGGTGGATTCAGATTTCCATTTTGTGGTGGAGTCAGGCAGTGTCCCAACCATTGGTTGTAATGAAATGCATACACATTTGAGGTTCAGCTATTATAGATTGATATGATCTTTTTTCAACATAAAATACCTGTTCCTCTGCAATTTTTACTGTCCACATGACGAAATCGCCAGAGGCATTATTTTTGATGATGGTTATTAACCGAAGAGAAATCACAATTGTATGTGTCTAAAACTGGGTCCCAGCTCAGCCCCACGCGTTCAAATGTGCTTGGGCGACTCTTTAATCTGCCACCAAATTTAATCCCAGCTTTTTGTGGGAGTCACAGAAGTGGAAAGCTTTCCTTATTTACCAACCAGATTGGACAAATACTGATGTACTATTAGAGTATGATTTTGACAGATTTAAGGGATTTTGTCGAGGCGTATCTGATGTCAGATTCCCTCCTCTTCATGAAGACATTTGATCTTTAACATCCACAACTACTTGCTCACAGAATTGGTCCCTATGTAACGTCCATTCTAGAGGAGATGGCACCTTCTTGAGCCGTGCTCTGCCTGCACAGCACCAAATCCCACACAGTTATGTTGTGCAGGAATTCGAAACCTACACTGAACAGACGTTAGTTGCACCAATGGTTAGAGAATACCACTCTGAGCCTGGGAGTCAATGGCCATGTGCTTATTGGGACAATTAATATAAAACTTGATGTGATCATTTTGAAGAAGTAAAAAATGTACTCGAGCAGACGGGCAACAATTTAAATATATAAATGCCCGAAAGCAAGAGCTGATATGTCCTGAAATAGAAGTTAAATAAATGTGTTCTTCCAACAACATAACGCAGTGAAGCATTGAAGAACATGGTATATCTAACAAGATGATGCGCATGGATATCACCAACACAGCTTTGAGGAAAGATGTTTCGCATAACCAAAAGGGACACATGACAAATGAAAGCAGATGGAGACTACAAAACAAAGTATTGGCATTCTGGTGACCAAAACAAATCTGAAATGAAAACTGGGTTGACATATAGCAAACATCTAGTGACAATAATAATTCAAACTGGCAACCTGGAGAAGGCCCTGAAGAGAGCACGGGATAGATCGAAGATGCAGATATAGAAATTACATCGAGAAAAAATACTGGAGTCTTTGGCCTCAAATTACTCATTGAATTACAGTGGACGCAACGCGAGTGTCTGACGAACCAGGCTTGTCAAATCCAGTCTGGTATGAAAGTACCATTTTAAAGGGTTTGACAGATACCTTCGAGAGTTTGCACCTCCTTATGATCTGTGTACGCCTGGATTAAACAATCTCATATCACGCAAACATAACTGTCACCCCTGGTGGCTTAAACGAGCAGGAAATTATAGCCAACTTGTACTTGTACCATCGGGAGCATGTAAAATCCAGAGACCTGTTGCCAACATGATTGGTGAATGGATGATATTGCTCTGGTGCCCTTTCATAAAGCTGTAGACGAGTTTTCGCGTGGAACCCTGAACAAACTCGAGTATTCCTGCACTTCGAGTAACCTCTCACCTGGCTGGCTAATTTCCCTGAAAGTCTGACCAGACACATATCCCCGACCAACCGCACAAGATGACGGAGGACTATTGGAGGCGTTAAAAGAATAGCAATCACAGGAGATTATAGCACATCTTATGCCATGTGACACATCACGACACAAACACACAACACTACATCACAACTCTCTCCCTCGATCCCTTGGTGCATGATCTGAAGTACGGGGTATATGGAATTTGCTTTGTCCTATGGGGCTTCAAATTTTATACAATGCAGAATTATTTTTTTTAATGTTGCAGCTGAAATACTGTCATTGTTTTGCCTAAACCGGAACACTTTAATGATCTTGCAGGAAGACTTGTGTTGAGTTTTGTTTATTAAAGGTATTTTGAAATGTTTCGAAAAATTTGTAAAGCAAGAAATTGTCTTGATGCTTTTTTTTTATTTATGTAATACCTATTGTCAGAGACTCGTGGAGAGACTAACAACACCAATGCACACACAAGGCGGGCAATAACAAGATGGGGCGGGAGTGGAAGGACAAAACGTGGGAACAGAGACATTAGGAATCTGGGAAGGAGAGGGATGGGGAGGGAACATGGGGAATACAAGGAATGAAGACATTACACGGACTTTCAGAGAGGAAAGCAGAATTGAAGGATGGTGGGCTTGAGGAGGTGGATTAATCGGGATAGAAAGATCGACAGATTTGGCATGGGGATGATAAGAGGTGGTAGGTGAACAAGCTGTTTTGAAGACTGGAGGGAAGAATGGGATGGAATAGAGTGAGGGAGTTTATTCCAAGGCGGGAAAAAAGGAGGAATGAAAGAGTGAAGTGAGGCAGTGATTCTTAATTTTGGTCAGTTTTTACCCAGAAGAGGTTGTGCGGACCAATTCGAGCGACACTAAAAATGAATGTGGAGGGAACAAATTAACGAGAGAGCAAAAGGGGAGAGGAAAGAAGGACCGATAAGAATACTACGAAAAGAAGAGAGCGGTAGAGAACAAGAAAAGACACCGAAACCAGCACAATGCGGTGAGAGGTGAGAAGACGCCAAAGAGATTAGACCTCAACGACAGAGAACAGCTGCAATAGATCCGAAATGACCTATTTTGGATTCCAGCGTGAAGCCGAGAAGGGGAGGCAGGAGCACCAGCCACAGGGGAAGCAATACTCCATCAGCACTGCGAACGAAAATTTGTAAGCTGGTCAGGAGAAAACTCAAGAGTGAAGGCCGACAGAGTGGAATATCACAGCTTACACTACAACAATAATGTATATGTATTATATAATGATGTGATAGTATATACTATAATACATATAAATAATATGTATATATATGCATATCATGTATATATACATAAATATTGCAAATTATAAATAAAATTATTAATATGATATGTATAAAAAGTAGCATCTTACTGTAATATAATAATATGATAAAATATAAACATAAAAAATTGCAATATATATATATATACATATATATAAAATAATATAATATATATAATATAATAATAAAATAATATATTTCATAGTCACAACACAAATACAACCACCAAATTTTGTAGCTCCCACAAGGCCCAAATGTCAAACACATAGGCCGAAATTTCTAAAATTGTACAATTTTACATCCAAATTCACTTGAAATTTGGATCATTGAATATAAACCAACAATGATTTTGAGATCTAATTTGTGTAAAATAGAGATCTTGCCAGAGTATACATAAGAAACAACCAAAAAAACACTCCACATTGTTTTCTTCTTGTTAGTTTCGAGAATAGACAGGTTTCACAAACTCACCAACGAATGCCTTATCAAAATTCAACAAAATCACATCCTTTGCATCTGGGCTACTTTAATTGAGTCCGATTTGATCATCATTTGCCCTAACATTTACCATATCTAACACTTTGAGACATAAGGTATTGAGTTTTAGCTGCCGAGATCTACCTTCAACCTCAAACTTATGCTGAATATACAATTTTGGATGAATAACACAATGGTAGTTTACGTAGTGCATGCAGGGAATAAATATAGTTTATGGCTCATTTGTTTTATTATCTGTCCAGCAGCATC
>CM068957.1:145243688-145258941 GCA_035128595.1 Eptatretus atami
TCTCTAATATCTTGTAAAGTGTCTTGTTTTTTCATTGATGCGTTAAAATTTTTATTCGAAACTTCACCAGTGTAGATTAAAAAAATAATCTCGAGGTATGACAGCTGTCATGCCGTTTGGAGTGAGTCGGGTATGGCAGGCAGATGACGATTCTGCCTTCCCGCCCTGTTTCGGACACAACCTGGTCACTGTCGTTCACTGTAGTGTACGTTTGACAGTTCGATGTAAACTGTGAACTGAGGAAGTGCATGAATGGTCAAAGTTTCATACCTGCTTTCCCCTTCCTCTTATTGCTGCATTTCATTCAGCTAATGTACAGCTTGTTCACCCCCACGTGTCCTCCCCCTCATCCCCTTAATCTACTCTCACTCCGACTCTGCTGTCGGTATTTTCCCCCTTTCCATTTTGTTCCCTCCCAGTCTGCTGTAGCTTGTCAGAGTTAACTTTGTGCGGTAGGACACAGATGTTGTAAAAGTTCTCTCTCTCTCTCTCTCTCTCTCTCTCTCTCCTCTCTCTCTCTCTCTCTCTCTCTCTCTCTCTCTCTCTCTCTCTCTGTCTCTGTCTCTCTCTCTCTCTCTCTCCTCCCCCCTGGTTGCATCATTGGTTGGGACGCGGCTATGCCGCGGATGCAGTGTCCCCTAAAGGCCCAGTCACACTTGACGTTTTAGCCAACGTATGCCGATTTTTGTAAAAATTGTCTAAAACGCTGGTACACGTCGAATACGTTATGGGTAAGTTTTGATAACATTGAGAGCACGCTGAAAACACTGCCATACGTCGTTGCAGCTGGCTTTAAACGTTGTACTTTTCGGTTGTCCTCAAAGCTTTCCATGCTTGAAATTTTACGACTTATGCCAGCGAATGACTCACACGTTCCACATAACGCTCGCCATAAGTTGTAGGCACGTCACGCGATCGTTGACACACGTTACTTGTAAGTTACTCATAAGTCGAAACACGTCGAGGTAATGTTTAGTGTACCCGAAACTTATTTCTAACCTATGAGTAACGTGTTGTAGGCACGTTACGCGATCGTTGACACACATCGACACACGTTACTTGAAAGGTGCTCATAAGTCGAAACACGTCAAGGTAATGGTTAGCGTCAGTGTTCCAGACTCCCTGGTTTATTTTTTTTAAATTTTTTTTCTTCCTTCCTTCGGTATGATGGTGATTTTGACACTTCGATTTCTAGTGCGGTTATAATATAATATAATTAATAGACTGCCGCTCAACGATTTAAATCATAACCGCACTGTACACTGAACACCGTCATACCGAAGAAAAAAAAAACCAGGAGTCGGAACACTGACGCGAACCATTACCTTGACGTGTTTCGACTTATGAGCACCTTACAAGTAACGTGTGTCGATGTGTGTCAACGATCGCATATCGTGCGTACAACTTATTCCCATCACATACGGAACGTGTGTCATACGGCAAGTACGTCGTAAAATTTTCAACATGCTTAAAATTACAAGACGTACTCCACTTACTACGACGTATGATAGCGTACTTTAGCGTTTTATTCACGCATACCAAACTTACCCATACCGTATTCGACGTGCGCCAGCGTTTTAGACGCATTTTTCAGAGGTCGGCATACGCTGGCAAGATCGCCAAGGTGTGACTGCGATGTTGACACTTCATTTCTGCGGCGGTTATGATTTGAATCGTTGTGCGGCAGCCTTTCCATAACCTACGCACGTCATCGTCGGCGATGCGTGCAGCGCGCTATGCATGAGTTAGACTATCGTTGGGCATAGGTTGTGAAGGCCGACAACAGGTTCAGCATTCGTTGGTATAAGTTATCTATAACACAACGAAACGTTCTGTGTCCATTACTAATACGTTATGCATAAGACCAAGTCGTTATGAATACGTCCGAATCTTTAAAAAAACATCAAAAGTTCAACGTAAGCCAGCGTTTTACATACATTTTAATACGTTGCCATCGCTGGCTAAAACGTCAAAGTGTGACTGGGCCTTTACAGTACACTGGTGCTCATTTTGCCGACCTCGGAAGGATGACAGGCTGAGTCAACCTCCTGGTGTATTTTATTTCAGCGACCAACGGGGCTTGAACTCAGGACCCTATCCCAAGCTGCCACCCTAACCACTAAGCCAACACCAGGCTTGTTGTAAAATTTAGTTAATTAATCAATAATTTATTGAGAATGTTGGTATTTATATATTTACGACGTGCAGCAGAATTCCTCTTGTGTAAATTTTGTATTGTATTGATGAATAGTATACTATGGATTGTTTGGCAGGCTGCAGACTCTAATGTCTCTCTGAACACATTATATAAACTCCTCAAATATTTTGCTGATTCATCAAGCAGCGTGTCTCGAGATTTTTTTTCGTTTAGACTCGGGATTTTGTTGCCAAGGGAGATATTGTAAGCCCGCGTCATGCTTTGCAAACCAATCACAGACCTTGCTGGAACAATGAGCAGAATTGTCATTAGATGTACGTGTCTAACAAAAGGTGATGGGACATACTTTATTGCAAAATGTTGCTTAGATTTTTTTTTTTGGTGTAGAAATCCCAGGTTATGGAAATATCTAAATGATGCAAGGAAGTGGGTTCAAGGGGAACAGGCAGATCAAGACAACACGTGAGTGGGCGAGTGGCAGAAAGGAATGGGCGGTGGGGGAGGGGAGAAGGGGAGAACGGTCAGCAAGCGTAGAGAAAAGAGCATGGATGTGGTATTGCCATAAAACAAAAGGTGAAAATGGATAGAATTATTGAGGGGGTGCGGTGGGGTGGGGGGGGGGGGGGGGGGGGGGGGGGTGGTGAGCGAACAAATACAAGGAGTAATTTACACTTATGAGATAATTTCTGCATGAAGTATTGTCGGTAATCATTCACCTTAGATTTGGGGAGGATAAGCAGGTGTCAAATTCTGGAAGCATGTGTGGTGCGACCTTAGCAGGTTTGGTGAAAATGAAGAGACCAGAGGGTGCGACGATTGAGGCCTAAATGAAGGGAGAGAAAACAAAGTCCACCAATCTGCTTGTTGTGGGCGAGAAGCAGGTCTTTGGAGAAGCTTTGCCTCCTGCTGAGGCACGTCAACAACACGGAGAGCCTTAGACTCGAGCATTAGACAGTTATTCCCAAAATGTAAAGTGGCCTTCCTCGGGACGAGTCAAACCTGCACATTTCTTGAAATTGTTTTGCAGACCTATAATTCATCTCTTGTGTATTTCATAGGAAACTATTATGCTCGGGTTGACAACCTCTTGGGGTTGTTGTCCAACTTTTAAATTTGCAAGAATATACAATTGTGTACTTCGGGACTCGTTAGCTTTTTTTCTTCTTCAAGATCTTCAATTATATACAGTACGTTCCATGAAAAAAAAAATTCCAATATCTAGCACCACTGAAGATGCAGGAAGGTTACAAGTGGACTTCCTATGTGCACCATCTCTTATTCCATGCAGGCCTTTTATTTGCAGGTTCTTGGTGAAATTGTGTCCCTGGTTTATTGCTCATGAATTGTACTCAGTGGAAACACCTACGGCAAGAGGGAGGGTCACTTTGTGATTTGCACAACTTTTGAAGTTTGATTTATTTTTCAGCGATATAACATCTACTTTTCAAATTGTTCTGTCCAGCTGTGCAGGAGTGCGTTAGCAGGTATGATCATTGTCTACTTTCACGTGAAAGTCATAATCTAACTTGGATTTGGCCATCCCAACTTGGTAGAATGTTTCCAGCACACCCAGAGTACAAACACCACTTTTTGACTTATTTCCTCAGTGGAATCCTTTCATCCTATCTGCCTGTCAAGGCTGGAGTGCCACAACAGTGTTCCAGTCCCAATCCTATTCTTAATCTTCATCAACGATCTCTGTCACTGTGGAAAATCCTCTTTATCTCTTTGCTGATGACTCCACTCTCTGCCGTGACATCTCTCATCCTTCTGACAGGCAGTAGCCTCTCCCCTTGCTTCAGACCTTGACAAAAAATCACAAACTTGTCAAACACAATTTTGCTTCTGTATCCATATTGTCCACTCTTTGCTTTCTCCCTCAACCCTCGTCGTTTCCTGTATCCCTTGCTTGTCCGTCTCCGTCTCCGTCTACTTTCTACCTCTGCCCTGCCGTTGTTGTTTCCCTCTTCTCTTGCTGTTCCCTTTATGATGTGTCCTGATTTGTTCTGTGTAAATCGCTCTTCCACGAACCGAGACCATGTAAAAAAACACATATTTATTTATTTACTTTTAAACGATGTCCTGATATTTAAACGATGTGGAGCATGAGCTTTGCATACAGATACAGATTAGCTGCTTATGATACACAGCTGCACAAAATGGCTCCCAGATAGCTTAACCATCAATATTCGTATCGATGAAGTCCGCATGGATTAACGTAAACAAAGATAACTTGCAAACGAAGCTTTCCGAGGCACAAATGGGAGCAAAGGGAGAAATATTTCACTGTCTGACATTTATCTTCAACTCCAAATGAAGGACCTGCATTGTGACCCCTTAGATCATCTGACCTCGATCAGCCAATAAGAGAACAGGACATTTAAATTTGGCGTTATTCTCCGAATTGACCAACAGGTGGCAGCCCATCCCAGACTGTAAGACGTGACGCTGGTTATGTGGTGTAATGAAGCCCGGACATGCCTATTGCTGATGTGCATGCAGAATACATCATGTCTATAAAGCTTGGATAATTTCCAATTCCACGGGGCCATGAAGGAATGGGCCAATAGGCCGGAATGCTTGAAGCCTGGGGCCTACACAGACTGTGTGCCTCAGAATGTCTGTGACGCCGATGGGCTGCGACCTACTGACATTTGATGATGCCTTTAACAGTCGCTTTTGGTGTTTTTCACGCCGAAGAGAAAACTTATAGGGAAGGTATGGCGATTGTGAAGACAATACTTCTGAATATGTCTTGGGCCTAATGGACATGTGATTTATTTTTTCAGGGGTGGATTCAGATTCCATTTGTGGGTGGAGTCAGGCCAGCTGTCCCACCAATGGTTGTAATGAAAGATGCATACACATTTGAGGTTCAGCTAATTATATGTTGATATGATCTTTTTTCAACATAAAATACCTGTTCCTCTGCACTTTTTATGCCTCCACAGACGAAATCGCCAGAGGCATTATGTTTTGATGATGGTTATTTAACCGAGAGATCACTTGTATGTTGTCATAAACTGGGTCCCAGCTCAGTCCCACGGTTCAAATTGGCTTTGCGACTTCTTTAACTGCCCCAATTAATCCCAGCTTCTTGTGGGGTCAGCAGAAGTGGAAGCTTTCCTGTATTTCACCAACCAGCTTGACCATATCTGATGTATGATTAGAGTTGATTTTGACAGGAATTTGGGATTTTGCGAGGGTATCTGATGTCGTTCCCCTCCTCTTCATGAAGACATTGTGATCTTTAACATCCACCTACTAATGCTCACAGATTGGTCCCTATGTTAACGTCCATTCTAGAGGGATGGCACACTTTCTGAGGCCGTGCTCTGCCTGCACAGCACCAATCCAACAGTTTATTGTTGTGCCAGGATTCAAACCTACACTGAACAGACTTAGTTGCACAATGGTTAGAGAATCCACTCTGAGTCTGGGAGGTCAATGGTCCATGCTGCTTATTCGGACAATTAATATAAAATTGATGTGATCACTTTGAAGAAGTAAAGAGATGTACTCGAGCAGGACGGGCAACAATTTAAATATATAAATGCCATGAAAAGCAAGCTGATCTTGTGCCTGAAATAGAAAGTTTACAATAAATGTGTTCTTCCAACAACATATGGCAGTGAAAGCATTGAAACATGGTATCTAACAAGATGATGCAGGATTATCACAAACACAGCTTTGGAAAGATGTATTCGCATAACCAAAAGGGACACCATGACAAATGAAGCGATGGGACAGAAAACAAATGTATTGGCATTCTGGTGACCAAAACAAAGTCTGAAATGGAACTGGGGTTGACATATAGCAGACATCTAGTGGACAATAATAATTCCAAACTGGCAACCTGGAGAAGGCCCTGGAAGAAGCACGGGTAGATCTGAGATGAGATTGAGAAATTACATCGAAAAAAATTACTGGAGTGCTTTGGCCTCAGATACCATTGAAATGACAGTGGACCGCATCGAGTGTCTGACGAACCAGGCTTGTCAAATCCAGTCTGGTATGAAGTACCATTTTAAGGGTTGACAGGATATCCTTGAGGTTTGCACTCTCACTTTATGAGCTGTGTAGCCTGGATTAAAATCTCATATCAGCAAACAAACTGTCACCCTGGTGCTTCACGAGCAGGAGAATATACCAACTTGTACATTGTCCATCGGGAGGATGTAAAATCCAGAGGACCTGTCTGCCAACATGAGTTGGTGAATGATGAATATTCTCTGGTGCCTTTCATACAAAGCTGTAGACGAGTTTTCGCTGGAACCCTGAACAAACTCGTAATTCCTGCACTTCGAGTCAACCACTCACCTGGCTGGCTATTTCCTGAAAGTCTTGGGCCAAGAACATTCCCCGACCAACCGCACAAGATGACGGGGACTAATTGGGGCTGTTAAAGAAATAGTCGAAGGAGTATAGCACTCTTATGGCATGTGCACATCACACACAAACACACACACTCACACACTCTCTCCCTCGATCCCTTGGTGCATGACTTCTTGTACTGGGGTTAATGGAATTTGGGCTTTGTCCTTGGGGTTCAAATTTATCATCAGAATTTTTTTTTTATGTTGCAGCTGATATACTGTCATTGTTTTGGCTCTACCGGAACATGTTATGTTTGCAGGAAAGACTTGTGTTGAGTTTGTTTTTTTAAAGGTATTTTGGAAATGTTTCAAAAATTTGTAAAGCAAGAAATTTCTTGATCTTTTTTTTTTTTTTGTATACTTGTCGAGGCTCGTGTGAGAGCTAACACACAATGCACAGCAAGGGGGGCATGAGACAAGAGGGGCGGGAGTGGGAAGGACAAAACGGTGGGGAACAGAGACATTAGGAGATCTGTGGAAGGGAGAGGGATGGGGTGGGAAACATGGGAATACAAGATGGACATTACAGGGACTTTCAGGAAGGAAAGCAGGGAATTTGAAGGAGGTGGGCTTGGGTGGATTATCGGGGGTAGAAAAGATCCAGGATTTGGATGGGGGATGATAAGAGGTGGTGGTGAACAGCTTTTTGAAGGCCTGGAGGGAAGAATGGGATGGAATAGAGTGAGGGAGTTTATTCCAAAGGCGGGAAAAAAGAGGAATGAAAGAGTGAAGGTGAGCAGTGATTCTATTTTTGGTAGTTTTACCAGAAGGGGGTTGTTGGCGGACCTTGAGCGCCCTATGGAAATGTGGTGGGGACAAATTGCAGAGAGAGCAGGGGGGGGGGCGAGGCCTGAGAGGAGACGGTAGAAGACAGAAAGACCACCGACCAGCCTGCGGTGAGAGAGTGAGAGACCCAAAGGCTTAGCCTCAAGGCGGGAGCTGCCAATGATCCGAAATGCCTTGGTTTCCACAGCGTGAAGCCGAGAAAGGTGGGAGGCAGGAGCACCAGCCCAAGGGGAAGCAGTACTCCATCAGACTGCGGACGAAAGCTTTGTAAGTGGTCAGGAGCTCAGGTGGGCCGACAGAGTGGATTCAGCTTAACTCCATATTTAGATTATATATTGTGTATATATACTATATTATATATATATGTAATATATGCATATATGTTATATATACATAAATATTGCAAATATATATATGTATATATGTATATGTATATGCATCTATATGTATATAAATATATATATATATATATATATATATATATATATATATATATATTTCATGTCACTCAATTCAACCACCAAATATTTTGTAGCTCCACAAAGGCCAAAATGTCAACATAGGCCGAATTTCTAAAATTGTCAATTTTCATCCAATTCACTTGAAATTTGATCATTGAATTAAACCACCAATTATTTTTGAGATCTAATTTGTGTAATGGATCTTGCGAGTATCATGCTCCGCACATTGTTTTCTTCTTGTTTGTTTTCGAGAATGACAGGTTTCACAAACTCACCAAAGATGCACTTATCAAAAATTCACAAAATCACTCCTTTGCATCTGCTACTTTAATTGAGTCCGATTTGATCATCATTTGCCAACATTTAACATATCTACACTTTGAGAATAAGGTAGTTGAGTTTTAGCTGCCGAGATCTACTTCAACTCAACTTATTGCTGAATATACAATTTTGATGAAATAATCACAATGGTAGTTTACGTAAGTGCATTGCAGGAATAAATATAGTTTATGGCTCCATTTTGGTTTATTATCTTGTCCCAGCAGCATCATGTAAAGTTACTCTTCAGGGAACAGTAAAATGGCACCCTCATACTGGTAAAGACCCTGAGTGATACACCTTTTGCTTGCACGGCAGCCGGCAGGTAACCACACACTCTCTCTCTCTCAACTTCCTTTTGCTGGTGTATTCAAAGCAAGTTCTCCAGATCAGCAGCCACTGCGTGGGTTCTAATTTTTAAAAAAGCAACAGCTGGACTCCTTTTTTACTGCCATTATAGATATTGTGAAATGTGATTCACTGTGAGGGGCAAAGTGAACACTTTTGTTGAGAATGAGAAGCAAAACACTATAATTGAAAAATGTCAGGGAGGTCCCGTTACTGACAAACGTTTCTTGTCTATCCACTTTATAGCGAGGCTTACTGGAACACTGACGATAGTTATTATCATAAATAAATCCAGTTCATTGCACATATTCGGTCAAAATGAAGAGTGCAGTTTTTGGATTTGTGTGTCAGTTGACTTGAATTCACTCCACACTCCATGAAAAATCCAGAAAACCACATGTTATGTTTCGAATTCACTTGTTCTCATATGTTAGAATTCACATGTTTAGAAAACGGCAGTGATGTCATTGGGAATGGCCAGAAATGAAGTTGTGGTTGTGCCGGTTGTAAGAGGTTATCAGAGAGACACAGAATCAGCGCCGTCCTGCGAACAAATTAATCAAAATTCAAAGGCGTTCAATCTATGAATTCTTGTTGAAGCAGTTCTCAAACAGTTGGCATTTACAATCCATAAGTCTTACATCCATGTACAGTACATGTAACACTGTATTCTTAAGGAAATTCTCATGTTCTTGGGGGGGAAAAATAATAAATATCTAATTACACCACTCATTTGTTGGACTGCTTAGTTATTTAAATACCGATCCGAACATCTTTACTTTGGAAAATTAATATAAGTTGTGTTGCTTCTGCTGGGGCTATCATAAAGATTTGCTGGTGCAAATGAACAACCGTCAAGATATGAAGCATGGCAGATAAGTTTTATTGCATTATTGTTTGTGTCAATGTGTAGAGGATGTTTACATGTGCATCTATAATTTAATATAACAACATTATTATGCTGGTTGCTTCATTCCTTGTCGTCGTTGTTTGTATGCAGCCCATGGCTACGAGTTAGCATCATTTTTTGCAGAGGTGTGACTGTGCTGTTGAACTCCATTAGTGGAGTGCATCTATAAAGCGGATGGAGTGCCCCGCATTTCCTTGGGAAGGATTTTCTAATTTGCCCACAAAATGCCCTAATATGTTTGAAAGTTATGGTGAGACTTTTATACTCTCAAACAAGTGTTAGCCTTGGGTACATTTTGAAGAGATGACTGATTTTGGCACATGTGTGTGTATGTATACACATACAAATATATATATATATATATATATTACCATACACACACACACACACACACACACACACACACACACACACACACAATGGCCCCATTATGACGCGATTGATGAGGTCCATAAAATGTCATCGTGAATATAGCGGGGTCACGCTAAATTGGGATTCAAGAAAATCAGCGTTCAAACTGACCCAATGTTGACCTAACATCCCAAAACACCCCTATTTTCACCCTATTTGACCCTTTCTTTGCATGTTTACCTTCTAGCAAGTAAATTACCTTTGAATTGAAGAATTCCTCGAATAAATCGTTGTTGTTATAGTAGAAATTAAAACACAAATTAATTTTTAGTAAGGCTTTTTAATAAACAAAACAACAAATATAAACATTTAAGAATATTAGCAATCATCATTTGCAGTTTTTTTTAAAAAAAAGTGATCGAGTGTTCCTTGCTTGAACATAGCATGTCGCTGGCTGCGAGCAAAATCTAGAATGCTTCTGAGTTGGAGGATTTTTGTTGCAAAGCGATCTGACTTGCAAAGTGACGCGCGTAAATTTTCTTCTTGAGATTTCCAGCCACGAAGTGTTGATTCCGATATCCCGAGGTCTCGTGCAACTTGAGTTTGACTTTTAGTCTTGATCGCGTCAAGTGTGTGAAGCGTATCTTTCACAGAAAAATATTTTCTTTTTCTAGCAGTTTGTTCCATTTTGATCATAAAAGAAGAAGAAGAAAAGAAAACATGAAATTAACTCACCAAAAAACTTTTCAGTTCCGGAAAGAGCAAAAAAAAGGTCCAATGACTCATCGCGTTATATCCGAATTCATGTAAAATCAGGGTTTCCCTGTATATATATATATATACCCATACTACTGGTCAAAAGTTGTAGAACACCCCCATTTTTCAGTTTTTACTGAAATTTAAGCATTTCAAGTCCAATGAATAACCTGATATGGTACAAAGCTAAGCGGTAAAATGCCAGAGGTTAAAAAAAAAGTTTATGTTACCAAAAACTTAAAACTAATGTTTTAATGAGCCAGCCAGCCAAAAAAATGAACCAGCCAAGTTCTTGCGGATTAATTTCATTGACAATCAGGTTAACCGAAGAATGGGAATTTTTGCCAGGTTTCAGCAGAATATCACTGAAAAAATTCAAACTGTGCTAATGGAGAAGAACATGGACATCCAGTTCTTTAAGACCGCTCATGAGCAATTGAAGGACACGGAGGAAAATGTCAAAGTTGTCATCCGTAAAGACAAGAAACCCACGAATGAACATAATTGATGCTTTAACATTCCAACATCTGACAAGATTGAAATTTTAAAGCCGAATGAAAAAGCAGGAGACAGAGACATTCAGATCAAGCCCCATGCTGATGGAGAGCCACTGCAATACATTTCTGAGCTCCATCGCAGCTATGATACACTCCAATATCCTCTTCTTCTTCCACTTGCTGAAGACTCATGGAATATTTACTTGAAAAACAAAGCTGGCAAAAACATCAATGCCAATCCCTTTTACACATTTCATCTAATGCAGCGACCAAATGACTTCAATGTCCTCCGATGAGCAAAGCGCCTCGATCAGCAGTACTTGGTTGACAACTATTGCAAGATTGAAACAGAGTGCCTTAACTTGTTGAAGAGAAGTCAGAAGGAATAAAGAGCTGACAACTACAACATGCTTCAAGGCGCCGTATTGGAATCTGATGGAGACCCCCAGAGTGTGGTTAAAAATGTGATACTGCCATCTAGCTTCACAGGAGGTCTGTACTATTGCATGAGAGGCAGCAAGATGCAATGCCATACATACATTAAGTTTGGCCAGCCGGATCTCTTTATCACATATTCACTTGCAACCCAAAATGGGAGGAAATTGTTGAAAATATTCTTCCTGGAGAGCAATATCATGACAGTTCAGAGATGACTGCCTGTGTCTTCCGATTGAAACTCAAGTGGCTCAAAAACAAACTTATTTAAAAGCACATCTTTGGAAAACTTCAGTGTGATCAACACTCAATCAAGTTACCTAAACGAGGTCTCCCACTTGCTCACATGTTGGTGTGGCTCCGACCTGATTGCAAGATTCGCCCCGATAATATTGATTCGGTGATCTCTGTATAAATTCATTATCCAAATGAGGATCCAGAGATGTTTGAAAATGTCAAGTCAAACATGATCCATGGGCTTTGCCGCCAGTCAGACAGTCATTCAAAACCGTGGAAGAGAAAAAGATCCCAACATCTGTGAAAAACGTTTCCTGAAAGACTTCATTCAGCAAACCAAATAGGGAAATGACAGCTACCATAACTGTCACAGACAAAAGGCAGGACAAGGAGGACATGTTGCCAAAGTAAAAATTTGTGGGGAAGAGAAAGTGATTGACAACCAGTGAGTATCATAAATCCCTGCCTCCTCCAGTCTTTGAAGTCACATGTCAATGTTGAGATGTGCAGCTCTATCAAGGCCATTAAATATGTCCTCAAATATGTTCATAACGGCTCTGACCAAGCCGTATTTGAGCTACAGCAGTGAGAAAGAATATATTCAACAAAATCAGCCCGAGTGAGATGAGATCTAAAACTACCAAAGTGCACATAATGTTTGAGCATCCTAAGTAGCTTGGAGGATCCTGCAGCTTCCTAACCAGGAGAGACACCAAACTGTCCTTACACTTCCAGTACATTTGCAAAATTGGAAAAGAGTCTACTTCACTGAAAAAAATGCTCCAAATGTTACAAATGCCGACCCGCCAAGAACACACCTCACTGCTTTCTTTGAGTTCTGCCAAAATGATGGCTTTGCCAAAATACTCTTCTACTCAGATCTGCCACAGTTCTACACTTGGAACAACAGCAAGAAAGAGTGGAATCACAGAAAGATTGGAAGAGGCCACCCCACTGTCACAGGCATCAAAATTGGCGATGCACTTGGCAGGAGCTACACCGTTTCGATCAAAGCAGGAGATTGAGAATGCTACCGGATGTTGCTGCACCATGTGACTGGGCCAACCTCCTTTGATGCAGTGAAAACAGTTTATGGCCATGTTTGTGCAACATACAAAGAAGCCTGCCGCAGACTAAGCTTGCTGGAAAATGATGAGCGCTACAAATTGGCATTAATAGAAGCATCTGCCAGTCAGTTGGCCTCAAGATTAAGAGCCCTCTTTGCTGTCATTCTAACATGCGAGCCATCAAACCCTAAGCAAATTTGTACTTATGCAGAATGTCCTCTGCCAATGAATTTCTGTGGTTAAGCCAGAGTTCAATCCCACAACTATGAACTGAATGAAGAGCTCGACAAAGAGGCATTGTGTGTCTTGGAAAACAGAGTCCAACAAATGTGTGGGAGAGACTTGGACGAGTACAGATTGCCAAAGCCAAGGCATGGGGAAGGAGAACAACTGTCAATTGCATGGCTGAGAGAAATGTCACAACCAAACTGAACTGATTCACTATGTTGAGAAAAACTCAGATAAGCTCACTGATGACCAGCACCAAGTATTCAATGTCGTCATGGCCATGTTAGCATCAAATACTGGAGACAGGATAGTTGTGGATGCACCCGGAGGCACGGAAAAGACATTCCCTCAAAATCTAATTCTGGCCAAGATTCGATCCCCTGGAGGCATTGTCTTGGCCACCTCCTCCTCAGGCATTGCAGCCACTCTGTTGAATTGTGGTAGGACACTTCACTCAGCATTCAAAATCCCACTCAAGTTGATCACATCGGGTGGGAAGACTTGCAATACCTCTAAGAGCACCGATTTTGCCACAGTCTTCAGAGAAGCTATAGTTATCATCATTTATGAAGCGCGCATGACTTGAAGTTGGCATTTGAGTCCTTAGACACAACATCGAAAGATATTCGAGACAGTGAGCTGCCCTTTGGTGGCATGACAGTTATATTCTGTGGAGACTTTTGCCAAATCTTGCCTGTCGTGACAGATGGAACAAGGGCCAACATTGTTGATGAGTCTTTCAAAGGATCATACCTCTGGCATCACTTTGAACTTCACCATATGACCACCAACATGAGAGTGATCCTCAGAGGTGAGCAAGAGGCTGGTGAATTTTCAAACCTCCTATTCAGTCGGAGATGGGAAAATTCCAAGGATTGCAGAGAGCGACTTTTATGATGAGATTCAAATCCCACAGGAAGTCGGCAAAGTGGTGAAAAATGTTGATGAGTTAAAAGAGAGGGTTTACCCAAACTTGAAAGAGCATGCCATTTGGCTGGCTAACCGATCCCTAACCCCATTTGGCTGGCTAACCGAACCCTAACCCCATTTGGCTGGCTGAAAGAGCAATTCTTGCCCCATTCAATGACATGTCAAATGCCATCAATCACACACTTATCTCAGAGTTTCCTTGTGAGTAAATTGTGTACAAATCTGTCGACACAGTTTTGGTTAATGACAGCAAAATTTTATTGAAGGAACTGCTGAGCAAAGGCAGCAGCAACTGCAAAACTGCTTAGAGCATCAGCAAACAATATATCCAACTTAGTTCCTGAATTCCCTCGAGATATCTGTCCTGCCCTCACACATCTTGAAAGTAAAGCTTGGTTGCCCTCTCATGATTCAATGGTCGATGGATCCACCAAGGATGTGCAATGGCACAAGGTACGTTGTTAAAAAGCTCTGCAAAAATGTCATCTTTGCAAATGTTTTGACAGGGCCCTATGCTGGACATGAGGTATTTATTCCAGGAATTCCACTATCACCTTCTGACTCACCTTTTCCATTCACACTTAGAAGGCATCAATTTCCCATTAAGCTTTGTTTCAGCATGATTATCAATCAGTCACTGGGCAATTCTTTCAAGGAAGTTGGCATCAATCTGCAAAATTCTACCTTCAGTCATGACCAACTTCACGTTGCACTCTCTCTCGAGGAGGAACTTCAAAGGTTTTGCTCTTTTAGCTTCAAATGGAAGGTCACAAAATGTTGTTTCCCCATAAATCTTGCATGAATACTTTCAAAATATAACTGCAGTTTGACTCGCTACCATACGACTGTAGACAAGAGAAGTCAGCATGAAAATCCAGAAACCCGAGGACTTAAACAAGCATTAGATACAGCATAGAGCTAAAAGAGACATCAGAACAAGCCTTTCAATCTCGTGAGCATGTCCAGAACAAGCCTTGAAAGTCAGTCGGAAGTGGGAAAGAAGGGTGGTTGTAGTGATGGACTTGCCTAACCACATTTCCCTTAACTGGGGACAAGTATTCTTCTGGCAAATATATATAATATATATTATATATATATATATATTATATATATATTATATATTAATATTATATATATATATATATATATATTGTTACGGATTTCAGAATCCGGTCTGATGAATGCATCCACACATGCAGGTCCTTAGACAGTTATTTCCTTAAATGCATGTTCAGATTAGCCCCATCTCGCCACATATTCGCTACGGATTATTAAATTGTAATTGCCTTGAGAAGGGTAAAGAATAGATACCCTCTCTTATGGGAGGCTTTTTTCTTTACAACAGACACATTTATGCACATATCTCTCACGAGCGCCGATGCCCACCTTTTTTTT
>CM068957.1:145263220-145277362 GCA_035128595.1 Eptatretus atami
TGCAATATTGTCCAAATAATGCTTCAGAGGGTGCAGCAACACAGTCGGTTCCAACACTGCTTTTATACAGACAGAGGCTTTGTAACATCAACAAAAGTTGGGACACCTGTAGAAATAGTTTGCGTCAACTTTCAAGGCTTAATTTACTTCCATTGCTGCAGAACAGCTGCAGTTGCTAACCCATTACTTGTTCCCTGAAAAGGGCCTTTTTTAACAACTCTGAAATTTACATTATTTTTCATTTTTTGGTAACCTAAACTTTTTTTTTTAACCTCTGGCAGTTTACCACTTAGCTTTGTACCATTTCAGTATTTATATATGTATATATATATATATATATATATATATATATATATATATATATATATATACATATAATGTTTTAAATCCTATTCTCCGACCTCAGCCGAGCACCGTAACATCACCGTCATGACACGGACCGATGTCTGACGCTCCCGAAAGAGAGCATCTCACAGAACAAGTTCAACTAGAAGGGCACTCGGTAGAGCGCATACCTCTGCCCCGTAATGCCTGATCCACGAGCACATATCTGGCCCAATACATTTTTGAGATATCGTGCTATACTGTATATCGTTTTTGAGCCCCATTTCTCAATGGTGAAGTATCACTTAAAAAATTATCATATCCAGATCAGAATTCGGATCATCACCGAAATTGAATCAATTTCTCTTGGTAACATACCCAACCTGTCCGCCAAGTGTCATCCAAATCCGTCCACAACGTTTTGAGATATCATGCTATATATCGTTTTTGGCCCTATCTCTCAATGGTGAAGAATCACTTCAAAAATTCTAATAGTTGGATCCGGATCCGGATCTTTGCTAAAATCTAATCAGTTCGTCCTTGTCACACACCACACCTGTTCACAAAATTTCATCTGAATTCATCCACAACCTTTTGAGATATCCTGTACAAAGACAAATAAACAAACATACAAACAGACAAACAAACAAACAAACAAACAGACAGAAAGGGGCGAAAACATAACCTCCTTCACCTTCGGTGGTGGAGGTAATGGTGCTAAATATAATTATATGTCAGTAGCTGTCACAATTGAATGAAAATTGCAGTAACCGGCTGGTTTTGCCCTCATTAGGGCCTAATCAGGGTACCACAGCAAGTTTCCATGCACTTGTGACTGATATATATATATATATATATATATATATATATATATATATATATATATATATATATATATATATATATATCGTACATTGCACTGTAATTCAAGTCCAATTGGCTCTGGAAAGCGAAATGAGTCAAGCAATAAGAAGTATAAAAATTCGTTTCTAATTTATACCCATGTTTTTTTTTTGATGGTGAAATGTTCATGGGACAGTCATACATATATTACATTTTGGACAAGGACATCAGAACAGATCATTCTACTTTTACACAAATTGCAAGGACATCATAAACAATGTATACATCACCACGGGATTTGATCATGGGGTCCCACCATCATGTGCTCTTGTGCTCGGATGGGACCCTCAAACTTGCCATCTCGATCATGGTGATCATGATGTTGACGACGTGATAATTACATCTTGCATTATGTAGTTGTGAAATAAATGATCATTCATGAAATGCACTTGATGGCCTATTGAGCTCCTGTTGAACTCGTGCCAGTGAGATACAGGCAGCGTCTCGAATGCCAGTTAGCGGCAACGACAGTTAGCCGTGGGTGATGCTATTTAAATTCACATCAATTCCTTTACAGCATGCTTTTGGCTCAACAGTCAGGTCCCATGATTCATTTCAATCAAGTCAAAAGGCTGAGACCCACACAAGAACAACGGAGCTGACATTTCACATAAAAATAGAATGAAAACGTTGTTGCCCTTTTCCCTCGAAAGGACAACAAAGACGAGTATTTTGTCGCAAAATTGCAAATAAACTAAAATTGTATTTTTTAATGAGTTTGCCGTTGGCAACTCTTGATGCATAGTTAAGCAATTGAAGAGCAAAAAGTGTGGACAGCAAGCAGGAAGGGTTGCTTTGTGAGCCACACATTCAGGATATGTTAAGGAAAATAAAAATAACTTCATTTTTCTCATCGTGATTATTTTTCCTTTTTCTTTTGACCACTCTCTTTCTTTGTTCATGTGTTCCAGACATTCTCATGTCCACCATTCCACTCTTGTAACTCCAGTAATTATGATAATTTTCAATATTGTGCCAAAGCAATCAAATAAGGATTGTTTGGGTTGGTTTTATTACTCTTGCTGGAGGGTATTGCATTTAAGTCCGTTTGTTTGTTTGTCTGTTTATGTGTGGACAATGTGATATAACGTATGCCACAAACACCGCCTGGTGGTAGCCAGTAAGTATGCATTATCTTTTTTCAACCGAGTACCTCTGTAATGTATGCACAATTCGAATTTGAGAACGTCTATAAAATATGTATTACTCGATAAAATCGATATACTCGTCGATAAAATACTTGTACTTATGATTGGAACGACATTGGGAATGTTGATCTATCTATCTATATTAACGCCATTCTCTCTCTCTCTCTCTCTCTCTCTCTCTCTCTCTCTCTCTCTCCTCTCTCTCTCTCTCTCTCTCTCTCTCTCTTCTTCTCTCTCTCTCGGCAACGCTGAGGTTAAAGCACTCTTCACACTGGTAAATTTGTTATTCTTTGCTTCTCTTCCCCCCCCCCCCCTCCCAAGAAAAATACTGAACTGAAAAAAAAGACAGCCTCAGGCTGTCAACATATGTGAAACATTTCTATCATGAAGGGACATCAGGAAAACAGGGGACAAAGGGTGGGGGGGGGCATGAGGATGGGGAGGGTGGGGGAGGGGTTAAAGCACTCTTATGCACGGGTAAATTTGTCTTCCTTTCCTTCTCTTTCTTGCCCAAATTTTTGGGAAACATGACGACTAATTGGTCCATCAGCAAAGTGACGGGTATGCTCTGCTAGTACAATATTGCCACCAAGCCTCTGTTTGTCCTCTGTATGAACATAAACTAACGTCATCAATACATCATCTACACACCACACAAGCACAAAAACAGCACACAAACATACCAGCAAACAAGATCCACACAAACATCACACAAAACAAGTCCTGGTAAGGGTCTGCAATCTCTAATTGCTCTTTCTCATTGTTATTGATTTGCTGGTGATTTTTGGCATAATTTGCTCTCTCGTTGTCACCATGGCTATCGCTGGTGTTTTGCCAGAGATTGATACTGGTGTTAACCTTGGGATGAACCACATATTAACCAAGATGGTGACTGCCTTGCATAATTCCTGCCATGATTAGTTTAAGGATGAGGATTGTAAGTTGCATGCAATTTTCTACTTCACAAGAATATGTTTTGGTTAAGTACGGTGAAACAATACTCCAGTCAAGATTTACTCACGAAAACACGACAGTTTACCATATTTGATTCACTGTGAAATACTGCACGATGATTGTACTTTAAGGAGCCACCCCCAAATGGAGGTAGGAAAATGAGGTCCTTGCCAATAATGAGAGCACAAGTCAATAAAAAGACAAATTTTCTCTTAACAGGAGTTCCACAAGAATATTATGGAGTACGATAGTACTCTCGATGTTGGGATGGCACGGGGAAAAATGGCCGCCGCATCAATTATGTTCAAAATGATATGCTGAAAAACGACTATAGGGTGAAGTCCTAAGCCTTTAAAAGCCATATCTTTATTTTCTCTTGAAAACGTTTTCCTAACGAACAACAATGAAAAAGATGCCAGAATACATCGCTAAAGTACCAAATCGAGAGATCACAAAATCGCCGATCTGTTCATACTCAGAATTGTTGATAATGTCATTCGGCCGAGCACAATAATGGCTGAAGCAATTAATATTACTCCAACAGAAGGAAACGACATTCTCTCTTGGCTGATGAATCTGTGCCACAATAAAAAAATTTTTAATCGGATAAAAAAAAAATAGAACCACAATACACCACTGATATATCGCGATGCTGCATCTGCACACGTGTGCATAACACATTTGTTATGACTTGTCTGCACATTTGCACAATAAAGTGGTTTACGTAATGGTGGCATTTCTGGTGGTTTAATGTATGTGTGTGAGTCATTGTGTATCTTGTAAGATACCCATCTTGGTCTTGGAGAATCGACTTAAATCAGCAAACATCACCGCTCTGCATAAAAAAAGGTGCAAAAACAGATTCCTGCAGCGACAGACAAATCAGCCTTCTCCCAATCATCAGCAAGGTCATGGAATCCATCATCGCTTCAGATGTTAAGTCGTTCCTCTTGTCCAATGGCTTGATTTACGATCATTAATTTGGATTCAGACCAGGTCACTCTACCCTGGATATGCTGCTTCTGCTCTCCCAACAATGCATGGAGGTAGACAATGCCAGACATGAAAACAGAGCCATATCCCTAGATATATTGTGTGCCTTTGATACGGTCTGTCACCCTGCCCTGCTCAACAAACTCTCTTCCTATGGTAGCCGAGGACTTCTCCACTCATGGCTCGCAGACTTCCTCTCCTGTCGCAGCCAAACTTGTGGCCCTTCATGGAGTTCTCTCATCCCCTCTTCCTGTCCAGGCTGGAGTTCCTCAAGGCAGTGTTCTGGGTCCTGTTCTTTTTCTGGTTTTCATAAATGATCTCACTGACTCTGTAAAATCCACTTTATCACTTTGCTGATGACTCCACACTCTGCCGTACCATCTGTCATCCCTCAGATTGGCAAGTAGCATCGTTTTCACTCTCTGCAGATCTGGGTAAAATCACAAGCTGGTCCAACACATGGAACATCCCTAACAAATCTCACACTCTCATGATGTCTCTCTGAAAAGACCATCTGGAAAACGCCCCCATCTACTTTCTCACCAATCGTCTTGAAGAAGTCCTTTCATTCAATCTTTTGGGTCTCACTATCTGCCACGATCTTTCCTGGGAAAGCCACATTTCCAAGCTGACCTCCAAAGCCAGTCGCCGACTGGGCATCCTCCATCTTGCAAACTCCTTCCTTGGCACACCTGAGCTCCTGAACACATACAAAGCTTTCATTCCGCAGCCTGATGGAGTAATGCTCTCCCCTCTGGGCTGGTGCTCCTACCTCTCACCTTTCTCGGCTTCACACTGTGGAAACCAAGGCATTTAGGATCTTTGGTATCTCCCACGATGAGGCTGAGTCTTTGGGTCTCTCATTCTCACCGCAGGCAGGTCGGTGGTCTTTCTGTGTTCCTCTCCGCCTTGCCCCCTCTGCTCTGTCAGATATCTCCCCCCCCCCCCCATATTTCCGCAGGGACTCAAGGTCCCCAGCAACCTCCTTCTGGTGAAACTACCAAAATCAAGAATCACTGCTCACCTTCACTCTTTCATTCCTCTTTTTTTCCCGCCTTTGGAATAAACTCCCACACTCTCTTCAATCCCATTCTTCCCTCCAGGTCTTCAAAACAGCTGCTCACCACCATCTCTTATCTTCTTCCATCCAAAAGCACGATCTATTCTACCCCCGCTAATCCAACACAAACTCACCTCCTTCAAATTCCCTACTTTCCGTCTTGAAAGTCCCTGTTGTGTAAGGACCTGAAAGTCCCTGTAGAGTCCTCTTGTTTACCTTGTGTACCCCGCCGCATCCCTTTCCCTTCCACTGATCTCCTCATGTCTCTGTTCCACACTGTTTTGTCCTGCCCTCTTCCGCCCCTCTTGTCTCCAGCTCCGCTTGTTGTACAATCTGTGCGTTAGCTCCCATACGAGCCTCGACAGTGAATAAAAACAATAGAAGAAAAAATAATCTGGCAATGAGGGAAACTATTTTGCCTTGGAGACTGAGTTTTTTTTTTTTTTCTTTTTAGGATTCATGGCTACATTTGGCACAATTGGAGAGTTTAATTCCAAAGTGGAAGAGTGGTCGCTTTATGTGGAGCTGATTGAGCCCTATTTCGCCCACTAACGACATTACATGTGTGTATATAATCAACACTCAATACTGCTGAGCATTTGTGGTTATACATATATATATATATATATATATATATATATATATTATATATATATATTAATATGTAGATGTACATGAGTGGAGGGGAAGTCGCAGCCATTGGTACTCCTGGGATTTGGAGGTGTAAGATCAGTGAAAGGGCAGTGATAAATTGAATTACTGATGGAAAGTGCAACTCTGCTGCCCGAGTTGGGTTCAGGCCTACCAAATCAGAGGAGACGATATCAGAAGTTAGACACTTGGGACGTCTTTGGAGGAAGGATTCTGTGAAACAGATGTTGGAAAGTCATAAAGTACCAGTCTATGACTGCTTGTTACTTACGAAATCTAAAGATTTCGTAAGTATATTGATGACTTCCGTCCTGTGTTTGTGTTTGTTTGTTTGTTTGTGTTGTGTGGTTTGTGTGTTTGTTTGTAGGCACGATAACTCGAGAACGGAAGAAGCTACCAATGTCAAATTACACCACGTGATTCAGGAGGGTGATGTCTAGCGCTGATTAGATTTTGGTCAAAATCGGTCAAAGGTCAAGGTCACAGTGAGGTCAAACATAATTCCATAAATTCATGTGGAAAAAATGGAGTATTTTTGCTTCGGCCGACGTTACGAGTTCGTTTTAACTTCGATTTTAATTTTGTCTTCGGTTTTTGCGATCGCTTAGGACGCTTAAACGTTGTCGAATCTGGTAAAAATCGGATGGTTTGGAGACGTTTTAAGATTGTATAAAAAATATTTCACTCGCCGCGTCACAGCTCGTCACGTGGTGCAGCACGCTCGAGCAGAGGCGTCGTTGAGTCATGTAAAGGTTTTCCGTGTGCGCGCTGACGGTGTTTTCGATAAAGATGGTGTTTAAAAGTCATTTTTTATCCCAATAAAGGTTATCGTCGCATGCCTGACTCGCTAAGCCGTCGGATTATGTAAAGATTGTTGGTGGATGGCCGAATATTATGGTTTTGTGACTTTGATAAAATAATATAAATAATTGCGTCGAAAAATGGAGATTTTTGCTTCGGTCGACGTTACGATTTTTGATGGTTTGGTACAGAATCATCGTAGAAACTTCTGGTTTGCGTCGCTACCTTCTCTAGAGACAGCTTTTATTAGACAAGGTCAGAGGTCAAGTTGATGATTTTGTAAGTACCAGTCTATGACTGCTTGTTTGTTTGGTTTTATTTCAAGCAAGGAGCGGAGATCGGATAATGCTGAGAACGTAGAAAGTACAATATTTGGGAAGAAAGAAGCAAAATGATTAACACGGCAACACAAGGACATAATTTTAATGGCAGCTATCCGAGGAGTAGATCTTGAAAAACATTAAAACGAGGAGTCATGGGCCTCAAACAACACAAAATGAGGAGTTGTTATGCCTCAATGAACACAAAAACGGGGGGGGGGGCGTCGCGCCTCGAACAACACAAAAACAGGGGGTCGTCGGCCTCAAACAACACAAAATCGAGGAATCGTAGGCCTCGAACAACACAAAATCGAATTTGACAAATACAACACAACAAGGTACGCTTTAACACGGAAAATTGGACGGAAACACAAACAGCACACAGTGATGAAAATATCACAGAAAAACCCAAAAATCTGTTTCAGAAAACTTTGCTTAAAATGAAGTAGAAGCAGCGGCTGCAGATTTGACTGACACATGGAAAAATATCCGAACCAGAAGTGACTTTTCAATGGTTTACAGTTAATGATAAACATAGCATTGGTCAGTAAAGAAATCTGTGTTGTTTCGATTATTTTTTTTTCTGGTAGTGGAGACAGAAATGAAGCTTAAGAAAAATGAAATACTCATTTTCAGGGTGTTTCATAGATTTTCTGAAATAATTAACTGTTGAAATGGCAGAGTTAGTTTGAAACCTTCATTTCTTTGTTATTTCATTTCCATTGTCTGCCCGGAGCTCAGCATCACCATGCGGCCTAACGTGGGAACGTATTTCAGTTTGTGCACACCGACCAACAAAAGAGCGCGTCTGTTTTTGTTTGTCTCTGCCATTCTAAGAAACTGAGGGTAGAAATGATAATTGCAAAAATTGAAAATCCCTCCAAAATTGGATCGACCTTTCCTTGAAGTCAATATGCAAAGGCATTCTCAGAGGCTTCCCGAGCTCGAAAGCACTTGCAGAGCTATCGATAGATTCACCACCTACTGTGGCCGCCCAGACAGCATGCTACTAAATATAACAGAGCCTCTTTATTCATGCTTACCCAGAAGAAAATGCATCTTCACACAACTTTATTTTGCACTGCTGATTTCGACACGAATGGTTTTTTTTTTTTCCTCTCGCAGAATTGCTTTCTGAGCAAAGGTCACACATTACTCAAACAATATGGCACCATAACCCAAGTGTATTGAGATTTGACTCGTTTCGGCATGGATTTAAAGCCGGCTCAGGATGCTTGTAAAGCATTCCCTCGTGTATTTATTTTACCATTCAAAATCTGCACAAGTCGTCTCCAAATACGAGCGCACCGTTTGTGCACGTTTGAAAAGCCTTTCGCGTCCAATGGTAAACGATTAAAATTACACCAGATAACAGTGTGGTTACTTCGCTAAGAATCTGAGATGGTGGTGAACGGCTGTCTTGGAGACATGGAGGGAAGAATGAGATTGAAGAAGATGTGGAAGTTGGTTCTTCAGGCAGGAAAAAAAGAGGAACAAATGAGTGGAGGTGAGCTGTGAACCTGGATTTAGGTGAGCAGTGATTTCAGCCAGCCTAGAGGGGGGGGGAGCAGTACTCTATCAAGCTGTGGATGAAGGCATAGTTAGTAGGTGTGTAGAAGTTCAGGTGTGCCAAGGAAGGGCAAGTGGGTTTATGGCTTTGATTTTGTTTAAATTGTGGTGTGTGTGTGTGTGTGTGTGTGTGTGTGTGTGTGTACGTACACATACACACTTCTCAGGTGCTGTTTTTGGTTGGTCTGAGTATTGAGAGAGCTAGATCAGAGGAGATGCACAAATAAAATGAACCAGAAACTACCGGTCTTTCTGCAATATGGGAGTTTCAGACCTTGTGCTTCAGCCTCGTGGGGAGAGATTCCAATTAATTGTAGAGCTTTAAAGAGACAGATGTGATGCTGTGTAGTCAACCCATCGGATAGAGTAGTACTGCAGTGAACTACAAACATATTCCTTGCATTGTAGGCTGTGTCTTTGACAAAGGCCTGTATGAAGGCCTTGTAGCTTATCAAGTTGAAAATTAATTTTTTTCATTGCAGACTGATCACTTAACATGCTGTGAGATGTTTCATCACATTGTATCTAATGAAAATAGCAGGCCATTGTGTGCCATCTTTGACAAATTATATTTGTCTGCCATGAATGCCCCTTGGTATAGCAATGGCAAACCAACCAGTGTATCCTTTGCCTGTAGACATTGCTTCAGCAACATTACTCTTGGGAAAGAGTGGACATGGACAATAACATTTTGGAGATACTTTTATTTTTCGTATATACTATCTCAACACACAAAAGAGTGATATGACATATGTAAGAAGAAAGGTAATTCACTGATTATGGGGGCAATGGGGTCAAAGGTGAAAAGAATAGGCAAGGGAATGAATGAACAGGATAACCCCCCTGATTCAATTGTGGTGGACGGGTGGTTAACACCGACCAGGCCTGGATACCCGAGCAGTTTTCCTTAGGAGGCGGACACGTGATCCTCAGAGATCATCGCGTGTGCGGGAGGGGCATTGGCGGCACTGGCGGAGCGACGGAGGCACAGCAGAAGGGGTTTATACTCAAACCCCACGACAAATACACTGACACAGCAACTTAAAATAAACGCGGGGATTTAATGACAATATAAACATTTACAAGGGGAATTCAGAATGTATAATAATAACGTGAAGTAAATAAAAGTCTAAGTCGAGGCGCCTCTACTCACGGACTCAAACACAGACAAGAGGAAACGAAATAAGAGCAAACCCTCCTTTTATTCTGGCACTTAGCTTGGTCCAGAGATGGTCTTTATGGAACTTGGAATTGAGGCGCTTCATCCTGCATTGGTAGATGTGCCCAAAATGCCGCCAAGCCGCTCTCTCGTAGCAGGAAACGTACAAGAGGCAATTTGTGAGGCGATATTCAACACCATGGCTCACCAACTGCAGTGCGGCTTCTTTGTCGATCGTGCTTGCCGATCCGCTGCACTCTGCAGAATGGCGCCATCTCCTCGGTGATATACATGATGCTTCGTCTCTCATGACCAGCCAAGGGTCAATGAACAGTGTTTTACTCCACTAGGCGAGCCAATTCACAGCACGACACGAGAATCATGCAGCCATTTCTTCATGCCAAGAGGAGAGCAAAGCAAGATCCTCCTTCCCAGTGACGTTCTTCTCACAACTTCTCCTTCAAACCTCACCCTTCTTCCACCTCTGTGTGTGGCTTGCTCACACCCCAGGAAGGCGGGGCTTCTGCCTGCTCGGCACTCCTGGCTGACTTGTTGTTATGGTGGTTGTGGTTGTTATAAAAACGAAACTCCTTCATGGCTGGCCTGTACATACAAAAACTTAGAAATAGCTCACAGGGGGCAATTACATACTTGGGGAAATTGGGCTTAATCCCCATCTAAGTAACACCGCACCACTCCCCGTGTGGTGACATGTAACACTTAAGCTCACAGTTTCCCTCCTTCATTACATCGACATGTCTCCTACATGTCCATGGACCAAACAACTGTTCATTCCTAACTTCGCTTTGAAATTCCTCCATCTACCCCCACAACCGTAACAATGTTTAATTTGATTTGATGTTCCAAACTAACAACAGAGCATCGGTGCTGCCAAAGCAGGTTTGGCAAGGATTGTGCTGGGTGGTTGCCATTGCTTTGCCAACGTTGTTTGTCTGTGCTCTCCACTTTTAAAACCTGAGCAATAAGCAAAGAATCAGACATACCATTTTTAAAGTCGTTGGTCCGACTTGACTGGGGTTTTAACCATCGACCTACGCAGACACTCTCACCTTTCACCACCGAGTCTCGTCCACTTACATATAACGTACACAAAATGGCTCAATATTTGTCCTCCCTGTTTCCTTACCTCTTCCCTCCATGCTTTCTTTTTTCCTTCCTCTCTCATTGCTATTCCTCTTGCAAACCATATTTCCCATTTTCCTCCATTCTTATCTTAGGGGCCCTCTCCTCCTTATTTTTGTTTCCACCTTCTCCCACCTCACTGCTTTCCCTGTGTTTGCAATATGCAGACAGCCCCTTAATCAGATATCAATTATTTCATCCCATCCCTAATTATGATCATAAAAATAAAACCTGGAAATGCTGATTTTTTAACAAATCCTGATTGATTGATTGATTGATTTAGTTTTCAACACATTTTTTGCAAGGATCAGTGCTCATGGAGGAGCTGGTGCGTAAATCACCTGTAGGACAAAGACATAGGGGATGCAAATGTATTTTTCTGCAAAATACAAGGGCAACAGAAGAGGATACGGACAAATGAACAAAGTATTTGGATTTCAACCTGGGATTCCAGAATAATCAGTCACCTGCTCAGGTGACAAAACCAATATAGCTCCTTCTTGATGGGGAATTTCTGAAGGGTAGCTTTGGCGTCGTTATCCTTAATGTCATTACATTGATTCATTACCACAATAAACAAAGTCGAGGTGCAAAAACTTTGGCTACGATGAGCCAGCCATGTTAGTTGGTGAGGTTTGTGTGCAGTGGAATTGGGTACCGTTCATCAACAGTGATCCACTTGAGGTAAACATCATGGATGTTTATGAGGGATATTTCAATAAATCATTACAGCAGGTGCCGTAAATATGTTCGGTATAAAAAAATAAAGTGCCTTTCAGTTTCCAGTTGAACCACAGCAGTGTTTGTAAAGATATCTCTGGGCGAATATCATGATACCTGCACCCACACCCTTCCTTGGAATTATATAATTAACCAGACAACCCCCCCACCCCACCCCCCAGAAGCTGAAGAAAAATCAAAATTAAGGCCGAAAATGGATACAATGGAGGTGTGTGATTTAGCAAGGCAGCATATTCATAAATCATGATCATTGACATTTCTTACAAACATTAAATACAACTATTTTAAAGGATCGATGTCTGTGAGCACGTTGTGTTTTTCATGGAGTGATTTACAGCACTCTGTGTGGCTCCCTTTGTTGTTGGACACCATTTTGCTCAAATTACATTCTCAGCAACTTGCCACAAGTCTTCTCCCCACAACCTGTGAGTCTCCTTGAGGAACCAACTTCACATTTGACACTCACCATGTATTGGGGAATGATGGCTGAATCAGATAAGCAACAGGGTGAATATGCAGTGTAAAGGTAATGTTTTAAATGTAGTTTACCTTCTTTCAGGGTAAAGTTATATTATTACCCTCGCCGAAGGATTCAGAGAGGGTATTGCATTTGTGTCCGTTTGTTTGTGTGTTTGTCTGTCTGTTTGTCTGCACAGAACTTTCGTGTTTTTCTCCACAATCGCATGTCGTATTGAGACGAAATGTTCAACGTTGGTGTGACTACACATATATAATGTTTCAATGATAACTATGACGTCATAGGCCACGTGTTGTGGCAGCCATATTGGAAAAACGGAAAAAACTTTGGACCTCTGTATCTCTGAAACCGCACCAAGGAAAAAATTTAAACTTGGCACATCGCAAGTACTCATGGAGAATGTGTGATTTTTTTTTTATGACGTCATAATTGCATATGTAGAACGCCACATCCAATCAGTATGAAAATTTTTGAGGGTCATCTAGGGATAAGATGGTCCACAGAAAAATATTTCATGACATCATCGGTCACGTGATTCGGCAGCCATATTGTTTAAAAAAAAATAAACTTCTCTAAAATGGCTGAAAAGATCGAGACGAAACTTTACACATATGACTGCCTATCCATGAGGAACAAAAGTCACACGTATAACATCATAGGTCACATGTTTTGACAGCCATATTGGATTTACCTGAAAACCTATTAAAAAAAATACACCACTCAAATGAAGTCCTGGTGAGGGTTTGCAATGTCGGATTGCTCTATTTCTTGTTATATAGCATTGTGTTGTTAAGGAATGTGATGCCATTCATCCTTAATGAAGTGATGCAAGGAATCATTATCATCGGAATGCTGCCATATCTCACATCCTCGTGTGTCGTCGCAACGGATCCCCATGGTTTGCCTCCCCTCACTCAATTTAATTTGTTGGTTCTTCACAGGTAAATATTTGCTGTGTTACTACATCTTAGACAATGACTACGTGTTGTATGTGCTTGACAAGTAAATTATACATTTGTGTGTTTCTGTAATTTTAAGTCTTGTAACCTTTAACTGGGTTATTGTGATTGTGTCGGTGTGTGTTTGCTTCACGCACGTGATATTTATTTAATTTGACTATCGTTCTGATGTAAGCTAGTTATATGAAAATGTGCAGCGAATTAATCAAACAGGCAAAATATTTTTAAAATTGCTGTGTGTTGTGAATGTAACGTTATCCATAAATCACTCCAGGGTAGGAATCTCAATTCCCATATTTATTATATGGAATGTGAATTTTTGTTTTTTTATCCTTTATACAGTGATTCCAACTTTTCAGCAATCTGTCATTTTTTTTTTCTGATTTTTAAAACATAAAATTCTGGTTCATCTTGAACTCACCCTTGTATAAAGCAAAAATATATAAATAAGTAATTTTGTAATACTTTGGCTCTTTTAACGACATGGAGTTTTATTTTGTGCGTAATCATATCTACATTAAATAAGTTTTTGTATGTACTGAATTTTCAATGTACACTTTTATGTTCTTTTAATAATTTAAGCAAATCATGATGATAATCTGTTTCTGCAGTCCGTTAGGTTTATTATGGGGTTGTACATGGATCATGTAAGGGACAAGGGCATTAATATGATCGACAAATTCACAGATAGAACAAGCTTTTCAAATTAATCACAGAATCACGAGGCAAGCATCTCCAATCATCGTTCCTCTTTTTCTCCACCTGTGGAATCAACTCCCACCTTCTCTTCAACCTGCGGGTCTTTAAAACGGCTGCTCACCACCATCTCAGATCATCCCCAATCCAAAAGCATAATCTTTTCTACCCCTGTCTACCTTTATCCCTCCATGCCTAAATCCACCCTTTTTGTTTTTACTTTTTTTTTCCTTCCTGAGAGAT
>CM068957.1:145277372-145298292 GCA_035128595.1 Eptatretus atami
TCAACTCCATGCGTCCTCCCCTTCCACTCATTCCTCCCCACCCACACCCATTATTTGTCCAAGTCTCCCTCTATTTTGTCCTTTAACCCTGCTGTTGGTGTTTCCCCCATCACTCTCTGCTGTTCATCTTGTTCTGTTTAGTTCTGATTAGTTCAGTTTCTAGCTCTTCCACGAGCCTCGACTTTGTTTTCCAAAAAAAAAAAATGTAAACGGATGATCACACCAACGACGACAAAGCTGCTCATGATATTGGGTTTTCATGATAATAAGTTTACAGAAATATGAGCAAAATTATCATGTCGGATGCAACCACAATGATGCAGTTACAACCACATTTGAGTCAAAACTCAAAGAATAGACAAACTACCACTGCTCTTTCATGATTTGAATATGAGTGGTTAACTTCGGTCCGTGCTCCAGTGGGGTCTAATACCTCTCCGGTTACAAAACAGGATGATAAGCAATTTAGCCCTTCAAGAATACCAATTAGACCCAAACATCGGCACGGCAAAATGTCGGTAACACACGGTGCACACCATCTCTTAAGAAATAAATTATTAATTTATTCACAAAAGACTCGGTGACAGAATCCTGAACGCGCAGATGCAAACTATACAAGAATAGTTACACAAGAGAAACTGACAGCTTTGGAGTCACCCACAATATGCATGCCAACAAAAAAGGTAAAAGAGATGCAAAATGAATTGGAAGAAGAATCCCCAGGTTGCTTTAGAGTTTAGTACTCCAACAGCGAACAGAATGTGGAGCCTGGAATTTCCCAGAGTCGAGAGCTGCAAGAGCAAGGAACGCAGGAGAAAAGTGAGAGCTTCCAACAATGTAAGGTCCGTTTGTCTCGGTGAAGAAAGAGGGTAAGGTTTGAGCATGTGATGTGTATATATATATATATATATATATATATATATATATATATATATATATATAATTGTTGCGAATTCGGCCCGCCGGCGTGCGAACGGCCACGTGACTCGAATCGCGGCCGCCTCGCCCACCGGACGGACAATTCAGTCGTGACCCTCTCGGACTAACGCCGGGAGCTAGTCACGGGTGGGGGTTTAACCTCACCACAACCCAGTCCGCATTCTACCCGTGCGAGGTAGGGTGAATCGCCGAAAGTCGATATACCTAAGTACTCGCACGGGTAACCTACCGGGGTTGCACCACGCCACAGGTCGACTCCGGACACGAACCGCTTAAGCGGCTCGTTCCGTGCTACAGGGATAACCGAGGGAGTTATCGTCGACCTTGACGGTTCCAATTAATTATCGGGCTCTCACGCCCACTCGAACCCTTTACGTGAAGCAAGATGGAGACCCAACAAAGAAAGGACGCAGCGAAACGGGGAACAATTCAACAAGCAAGCATTTATTTACACGCACACAGAGAGCACACATATACAGCATGTATTTACAGCCAAACAGTCAGAGATGCACATATAAAAGCAAGGACACAATGCAGAGCTACAACCAAATAATTATTACAACACTTAAACAGTTCTACTTTTCAAGACTGGCGCCACACCACACATTTACACAAAACCCAAAAGAAATGGAACTCGCGACTTCCTGAGCGCGTCGAGTCCTTTGCGACCGTAACTCCGAGCTCCGTCGCCTTCCGCCGTCCTTCACAACCGACGACTCCTCACAGCTCCACCTCGAGGCGAGAAAGACAGAGAGCTTCACTCCACCCGAAGGGGAAAAGACAGAGCGAGATCCTTTCACCCCGGCCGTGTCCGTCTTTATGCGCGGGGCCCCGCCCTCTACTCCGCCCCCGTTTTCGGCTCCACCCTCCTTCCAGAACATGCTGGAACTTCCAGAAGGAGATGGTCTTCCGTCCAATCGGTGACGCTCGCACCGCCGTGGCATTCTTCCTCTTCCCTCGCAGGGTCAAATCCACCGCGACGGCCCATTCGTTCGGGGGAGGGGGGGAACGGGGCCGCCTGCTTTCCCTCGAAGGCCAGGCCTCTGGCAACCGTGTGCCGATCAGAACGCGGTGGTTGTTGAAGTGGCGTGGTTTGGTGGTTGTAGTGGTGGCTGTTTGGTGGTTGTTGTAGTGTGGCGTGGTTGGCTTGTTGTAGTGGTGGCGTGGTTGGCGTTGTTGTAGTGGTGGGTTCGAAAATAAGGAAAGAACAGAAAAACGACTGACTCAAAGTGTCGCAGCCCGAATGAATCACATTAATTCCCTTTAGACAACGGGTTTGGGGCTAACTATACATGTACTTCAGAAATACCTCACCTACGGGACCTGAATGGTGGTTGCGAATTTCCACAGCCGTAACACTACCCCTCCCCTTTTACAGACTCGTCCCGAGTCAAATTCTCGTGTGCCATCATGTGTAGTTCTCCCCTAGTACGTTTTACCTACGGATCCCTGAGTGCGACATTCATGGTATTCGTGTCCCAAAATAAATAACCTGAGGGCTGAGTAACTAACTAAACAAACCCACTCACACGGACGACTTAAATAAAAATTGCCGGCGCTAAGACAGACATGCCGGTGGCGCACTCATATGTACAGTACATCTTAACACCTTAACCTTATAATTTACACTACTCCATGGCCCAGGATCAATGGACTCTGCAAAAAGAAAGCAGTTAGCAGGGAGCCAGGCTGCTCCATGCAGTCTCTGGCTCAAGCAATGCAGGTGACAGGGAACGTGGCCGGCTGCTCACACGCAGTCCTAGGCCTCCCCCTTTGAAAATGAACACAGTGAACCACAACGGTGCATGGGCTGCACGAACGCAGTCTCTGTGCCAGCTCAAGTGGCACACGCAATGAGCACAACGGATGGATGGATGGATGGATGAATGGATGGACGCAAACACGGTGCAAGGGCCGCCACTGCAGGCCCGTGTTGTAGCTGCCAACAGGACAGTTCCTGCAGCTTGCAAACTGTTGCTCGATGATCCTGGCGCACGGCAATGAACAAGGGGGGGGGGGTGCAAAGCAAATTGAACGGGCTGGTGAACATGGGCAGTGGGCATGGCATGGCAAAGGTGAACAGGCAAGGCATGGCATGACAAGGCTGCTGTAGCAAACACAGCCGGCAGATGAACTGGCCGGCACAGGCCTCGAAGCAAAACAGCCGTCGGACGATCCGACTGGCACAGGCCTTGCAGCAAACAGCCAGCCGATGAAGTTGGCCGGCCTCCGCCTTGCAGTGGAGGTTGGTGGAGGGAGTGCGGTGGTGCTGCCACTCAGAAGGTGGGCTCGGACCTACCTACCTGTCTCCCTCCCACCTATCGCCTTTGCCTGTCACTGTACCTACCCACTCCCTTAATTTGTAAAAACCCAATTTAGCCCCAACTAATTTTTTGTTGTTTTTATGTTTATTTCCATACCTCCCACTATAATTCGTCCCCTAACCCCCTTATCGTCCTTGTTCGGCTAACCTATCGTCCCCTAGCCTACTCCCAACCCCTACGTTCCCTTCCCGGAGGGAATAAGGGAGGGCTAGCGTCCTGCGTCGAGGCCCAATGAAGCCTCAGGATGGCCTCCCAGACTTCAGCGATCTAACCCAAAGTGGGTCCAGCGACCCACAACGAGAGCGAAGGGATGGATGGTGCGGAGGGTACACTTCCTAATCTACCCTATCCATTATTACCTTTAAACTACCCGGGCTTTCAAAAAGTGCCTCTCGCTTAAGCTATCGGTTCTAACAACCCAGATTCCCGTCGCCTGTGTTGTGTCCTCTCAATTTCGGGCCTCGCCCCCCAATTTTCTCTCGTGCCCTTGCACGGTTTCGTGGCTGGGACGCGTGGCTCCCCTTGGCAGGCACGACCCTCTGCCAATTCTCTAACAATGGCACCCCCGGGCACTACACTGCCTCCGAGCCTACCAGCTCCCTAAACACCAGGGAGTGCCCTCTATGGCAACTCCCCTGAAACGCTCACGTGGCAGGCTGGCTTCCCGGCCCCTTTCCGAGGGTCACCCGTGCCACGACACTGCCCACGCGGCTAATGGCGCCCCGGGCCCCGCACCATGCGGGCGCACCCGTGCCCACTACGCTAACCCGGCCCCCCATGGGCCCTTGGCCTACCACGGCCGACTAGCCCGGTACCCGGGGTGCCCACTCAGCGATACTCACCTTTCGCAGCCACGCTCCCAGCCCGTCAACAGGCCCTGCACCCCTCCAAATGGGTATCGAGCCTACTTTCCCACCAACAGCAAACGACCTCCATTTTTTAATTGTCTAACCCAGCTAACTCACTCTACACTGACCCGGGGTCCCTTGGGCGGGAGTCACTCCTCCCCCCAATCACTCATCGCACCATGCATTCCACATTCGCTCCACTCACACAGACCCGCTGGCCTCACCCACTCAACACGTTTCCTTTCAGACCTCACACATGCTGAATCCTGCCATCCTTCTATCTACCTCCCCTAACTACCTCGTGCTCCCACGTCGTCCCTTAAACTACAGCACGTTCCTTTTAACTACGTAGCTAAGCTACGTCCCCTCTACACATCCACAGTCTGTCTCTGTCTCCAAATATTCCAAACTCTAAAATCATTTCCCCAACCTAAATCTCAACTAAATCCCTCTACCTAATCCATTCCACGGGCCCCATAAGGACTTACCCCTGCCCCATGGAGCCGGTCTAACTTTCACTAACCCTTCCCCCTGACTAGTTTCATCCTGTGCCCAAGGGGGGTCTTTCACCCCTTGCCCGGGAATCTGTTCACCCGAAAGCGAGGCTTGCTTTTTTTTTTTTATTGCGCAGCACCAGCGCGCAACTCGCAGCTCGCGCACTTTGCACCTTGCCCGTGACGTCATGCAGCTGCACGTGTACCTCGTCCCTCCGGACGGCACCATCCGGCAGGGATTCACCCTCCTGCCGGATCCCGAACACACGTGCAGCCATGACGTCACCCTGCGCACCCCAAAAGCAAACCTCGCACTCCGAGGGGCTCCCCACACGAACACATGTGCTCTGCCCGTTGGAGCTTAACACCAGCTCGCGTGGAGAACCCGTCCGGTCAAAATCCGAAATCCTGCCTACACTTTGTCCGTCCGCGGGATCGGCAAATCCACCGCTGGCGTTTCCGGACCGGGCTTCACTCCCGCAAGCGAGCACGTGGCGGCCTCGTGCGTTGCACAGCACGGACCTCGCGCTCGCCCTGGGTGAACCCGGCGCGGTCCCCATTCCAACTACGGCCGCTACCCGGCTTTTGTCCCTCACATGTCGCAGTTGTCGTCGCCATTCCACCTACGCACACCTGCGTGTTACGACGCACAGACTCCACTCCATTAAACTCACATTCACACCGGGAGACGCGGCTGCATGCTCCCGCATGCCGACCGTCATCTCCCTTACACACTGAGACCTCACACACATGGTCCTCTCACACTCGGCCGCTCACTCACTCGTGCCGTTTCCCTCACACACACATACCACTCACACACGCGGGGCACTCGCCCGCGTGCCTCATCCACACACGGCGTGCTGGGAAGCACGCACTTCGGCACACTTGCCACCACACCACTCACACACGGGTTGCTTCCACACACGGGGCTTTTTCACCCACCCGGTCGCTCTCACACACGCCCTTGCACCCGCGCTATGCGTGCGTTGCAGCACGCATTTCGCCACACTTGTAAACACACACCTCGACACCACACACGCCGGGACAACCACACTGGGGATTTGTGCCACCCCAAGGGTTTCCGGGTCTCTCTACCCCCCAAGCTGCATGTGCACCTGTCCACAGCACTCGTCCCCTCGAACTCGTGCGACACGACCGAACCCACCTGGTCGTGACTCGCCTCAAGGGGGCAAACTCCCTCCCCTCGTTCCTGGAGGCAGCCATCCCGCTGCTCGCACCGGGTCACAACACAGTCCACCAGCTCCCCCTCATGGTCCTCCACTAACTCCGTGTGTGTGTGTGTGTGCGTCTTTAACCCCGTCCAATTCACCCTCTATCTCCGTGTCTCCACTTTTTATTTCCGTCTCTTCCCTTGTTATCTCCCTCGTGCACGTCTCCGTCACCCCATATTTTTCCCTCTCGGTCACCGTCACTTTCTCTGTCACGACCCTCGCCCAACACGTCTCCCGAATTATTTTCTCCTCTCCCGCCTTCACCGCGGCCTGGCAACTGTTGCACCCCCTCCCAGCTCGTTCGCTCCCACCAGCGGCGTCACCATTACGCACTCCCTGTTATTGCCTTCATGCCCGCCTGCAGGCTTCGGCCCATTTGCTGCATCTCACCCCGCATTTCTTTCATTTTGTTGTGTTTGTATCCTCTTTTCGTTCATGCCTTTTATTTTGTTTTTCATTTCGAATGCTTGTTGCGTATTTCATCCATTTTGGTTTTCATTTCTTGCATGTCCCCACTGATTCCTGCCAGCATGGCGCATAGCTGGGCCATGTCGGGTGCACTCGGCTGAGCCGATTCGGCGAGGATCGGGGGGTTTTGGCGGAGAGGGGGAGGGGAGGTGTCATACACCGCGGCCGCCGCCGCGCCCATTTCGGGCTCTGCGTTGGTTGGGGAGTTCGTCCTGCACAACAAGCATTCCTGCATGGGGATTCCATCCTGAACCATGGATTCTACACATTCTAAATCCATTCCTATTACCCCGGCCCCCGCTCCCCTTGAGACGCCATCTTATTTCACGTAACGGGTTAATTTAACTCGCTCGTAATTTGGAGGAAATCGGGGTCGCTTCTCTCACCCCTGGACCGATTCCCTGTGATTTAGCTGGAGACAGGAGGGTTTGTTTCCCGCTCTCTGACACCAGTGTTGCGAATTCGCGCCCGCCGGTGTGCGAACGGCCACGTGACTCGAATCGCGGCCGCCTCGCCCACCGGACGGACAATTCAGTCGTGACCCTCTCGGACTAACGCCGGGAGCTAGTCACGGGTGGGGGTTAACCTCACTACAACCCAGTCCGCATTCTACCCGTGCGAGGTAGGGTGAATCGCCGAAAGTCGATATACCTAAGTACTCGCACGGGTAACCTACGAGGGTTGCACCACGCCACAGGTCGACTCCGGACACGAACCGCTTAAGCGGCTCGTTCCGTGCTACAGGGATAACCGAGCGGAGTTATCGTCGACCTTGACGGTTCCAATTAATTATCGGGCGTCACGCCCACTCGAACCCTTTACGTGAAGCAAGATGGAGACCCAACAAAGGAAAGGACGCAGCGAAACGGGGAACAATTCAACAAGCAAGCATTTTATTTACACGCACACAGATAGCACACATATACGGCATGTATTTACAGCCAAACAGTCAGAGATGCACATATAAAAGCAAGGACACAATGCAGAGCTACAACCGAATATAATTATTACAACACCTTAAACAGTTCTACTTTTCAAACTGGCGCCACACACACACATTTAAACAAAACCCAAAGAAATGGAAGTCGCGACTTCCCTGAGCGCGTCGAGTCCTTGGCGACCGTAACTCCGAGCTCCGTCGCCTTCCGCCGTCCTTCACAACCGACGACTCCTCACAGCTCCACTTCGAGGCGAGAAAGACAGAGAGCTTCACTCCACCCGAAGGGGAAAAGACAGAGCGAGATCCTTTCACCCCGCCGTGTCCGTCTTTATGCGCGGGGCCCCGCCCTCTACTCCGCCCCCGTTTTCGGCTCCACCCCTCCTTCCAGAACATGCTGGAACTTCCAGAAGGAGTGGTCTTCCGTCCAATCGGTGACGCTCGCACGCCGTGGCATTCTTCCTCTTCTCCTCGCAGGGTCAAATCCACCGCGACGGCGCCATTCGTTCGGGGGAGGGGGGGGAACGGGGGCCGCCTGCTTTCCCTCGAAGGCAGGCCTCTGGCAACCGTGTGCCGAGTCAGAACGCGGTGGTTGTTGAAGTGGCGTGGTTTGGTGGTTGTTGTAGTGTGGCGTGGTTGGCGTTGTTGTAGTGGTGGCGTGGTTGGCGTTGTTGTAGTGGTGGGTTCGAAAATAAGGAAAGAACAGAAAAACGACTGACTCAAAGTGTCGCAGCCCGAATGAATCACATTAATTCCCTTTAGACAACGGGTTTGGGGCAACTAACACGTACTTCAGAAATGTTACCTCACCTACGGGACCTGAATGGTGGTTGCGAATTTCCACAGCCGTAACAATATATATATATTGTCCACCACACTCTTCCTTGCTGACCGATGGTATTGGACCAGTCATCATGTCCCCACATGCTAATAGACATGGTGCAGACCATATATGGCCTCATTCTCCTGTGGTGGAGTAGATGAATCAACATGCTGATCGATGGCAGCACATCCCTTATATGGTCTTCTTCCTGAAGTGGTGTAGACCAATCACAGACCCAGAGTGGTCCAAGGCGCACCTGCTATGCACTGATGGACAGCTGAGAGGAGCCATCTCCTTCTTCTCCCTCTGTGGGTGGGAAGGAAATCTGCCATGTCTCCCTCTGCCTTTGCACATCCTTGCCCATTTCAACATAGGGAAATGGATGGGACGAGACACCTCACCTCTACCTAGCTCCTAGGTCATTTTCGGAACAA
Organism: Eptatretus atami; assembly: GCA_035128595.1. NCBI lineage: Eukaryota > Metazoa > Chordata > Myxini > Myxiniformes > Myxinidae > Eptatretus > Eptatretus atami. The sequence continues at coordinate 145,285,872 of CM068957.1, forward strand.
TTCCTTACCCACTGGATTGGATACAATATTTGTTGAGGTCAACATAGGCCAGATTTCTAAAATTGGCAAATTTCACCCGACTGACCTGAAATTTGAAGAGGATTTGTACATTTGGTCATTCAATTCAACCACCAATTTTTTTTAAGGTCAAACTTGTTTTAGGGATTTCACAAGTATCGTACTCTGCACGACATCGTTCTTGTTTGTTTGTTTGTGTGTTTGTGTGTTTGTTTGACTTCTACGCACTCCTGAACTGCTGGATGGAATGATTTAAAAACTAGTGGTTATGCACCAAGGGCGCATGGGGTGGTTTTACTGAGTAAATCATATTCACAGTATGTGGGTGTGTGGGTGGGGGAAGACCCCAATTCTCTAGAGGTGTAAATACAGTACTGTATGGCCTATTACAATTCCTGTGTGAGGGGGTATTGCAAGACACACTAAAATACTTCAATTCTAGGAGAATTAACCCATCTGCACTTCTGGTGGAATTCAACTATCCATAATTCTTGGGAAATTCACGACAAATTTTCATTATTCCACCAGGAAAGAAAGAAGGAAAGGTAAATATAGAAAAAAATGGGGACAAAGAGCCTAATCGGGAGGACAAATCACTGTCCTTCACAAAATATGGATACGAAACACAGAAATAGAGTCAACATTAAGTCTGAAATGTTTTGGAATCACAGACGTACAGTACGTAGTGTTCGTTCTATCCGTTCTATGCTTTCTGGGATGGTTCGTTTCACTTTGCAATTTGCAGGAGAATTAATGAACGGAATTGACATGCAGTGAACCTCTGCTCCATGAATGCTGGAACAGGCTAATGAGAGCAGTTTGCAGGTTCGTGTAGCCATATGGATTTGTATGCTTTTTATTCGTTCACATGAGTTATCAGCTCATAAGCATGCAGAGCTGATGTAAGCTTGGTCGTTGCATCCCGAGCTTTCAAAATGTAATGGTTAACGTATCACTTCTGCTTCTTTTTCTTTCCTTATTTTGTTGATTTCCCGTTTTTGATTTTTCAACTTGATTTTTTTAAACTTTAAACTATGATTTAATTTTTCCACTTTTTACATTTTATTTCATTTTCTCAATTCGTTTCATGTTATCAAAATGATTTCTCTCCCAATGGTGGTATTCTTTGTGTCATTTCATTCATCAATAAACAGCCAGACGGTGCCTTCCCTTGAGATGTGGGAAGGCTGTTGATTAGGCGTAAATATGTCTTCCAAACTGGAACCGTTCCACCCGTTGTTTCATTATTGCACATATATTCAGGAATGTAAGTCGTACACAAAGTGTGTGTGTGTGTGTTTTCTGTTTTAAAGGTCTTTCTCTTGATTTGCCTTTATTATGTTATATTCATGATATTGTTTCTTATATATTGACTAGCAGGGACTATCCAGTGCTGTGGGGGGTGGGGGGGGGGGGGCGGGGATACCCGGTGCTGTCGACTGGGTGAGCTTTTCCCAGCGGTGGTTTTGGGACGTGCTGGACATTGAAAAGCTGTGGAGTTATTGGGCTCATGGTGGTTATCTTTTGCTGTGGGCCGGCGGCGGCAGTGCCTGACCTCATGTCCCAATATACACGTCATAGTGGCCCTTGGTGACCTCAAAGCTGACTTCAAGGCCAACATGTGGAAGCTTAATAAAAACCTTGCCCACATTCTTAAGTACGTACAACCAAAATTTGTGGCCTACAGGTGCTCCGGTTCCACCATGAAAGAATAATGCACAAATAAACACACAAACATAAAACAACACACAAATGTACAAACAAACACACAAATGCATAAACAACCACACAAACACACAAACAAACAAACATATAAACAAACAAACAAACAAACTTACAAACAAATGCACAAACACACAAATGCACAAACAAACTTACAAATGCATAAACAAACACACAAACACACGAACAAACAAACATACACACAAATGCACAAACATACAAACATACAAACAAACATACAAACAAACACACAAACTTACAAACAAACACACAAACTTACAAACAGACACACAAACATACAAACAAGCACAAACTTACAAACAAATCACAAATGCACAAACACATAAACACTTCAAATTTTTTGTAAGATGAAACATTCAAATAAATACATTTAAATTGTTTGCTATATGGAGCAGTAAAGCCCGTAAGGAATCAATTATAATGACAGTTGTTTTGTGGTTGAATAACAATATGATTTATTCTGGTGGAAGAGAAGCCATTTTGGCCTATCCCAAAAATCTCGGTTGAAGTTTTTTCTCTGCTGATTATTTATGTTTTGGATGTATGGAATGATATCCAGATTTGTAATATTCACTTGCGGAGCTTCGTACCACGTGTCACATCGTGGCCATATCTTCAGTGGTTCTTCACTCCTTTCACCTGTGGGACTACTATCATCGAACCCCTTTTAGTGAGCAGCTTATTTCACGGACACTGGTCATTTATGACACCAGAGTGGATCATATTGTTTTGTGGACGTGTCTTCAAATTGGCCTACTGGTGATGCACCATTTCTTGCTTCTTATAGAATTTGTGACTGTATTCACCCGTATTTAGGCTTAACAGCTTATGGGACACCGCTCAGACTGGACAAAGTCATCAACATTTAGTGGTGAGTAGAAGTCAATCACTTGATTTTCTATAAATTCAAGATGGCCACCAAGGAACTGAAAAATCCGTGGCGTTCACGGAACTGAAATTTTTTTTTCACAAGTCGTAAACCAGGTAAGTTAGCCACATCACAGAAATATGTTGTTGTTGCATGATTTCAGACATGCAGAGTTGATTGGAACCACTATTTAATTTCCAAAATATAGAAAAATGGAGATTTTGGGTATGACCTGTAGCAAAATGGTGCATCATTTCCTTGATAGTGTCGAGATGGAGCGCCCAGGCTGCTTCTCACTCTGCCCGAATGTATTTCATGATGGTGACCATGGGCCGTATTAGACAATCCAGTCAGAGCTTTGTGATTCTGCTCTTTGATGAAACGTCATCCAGGGCATTTTGGAGATCTGCCATGCTTCACAGATCATGCTTCCCAAAAAGTATCTGTAGGATCTCTTTTACCAGCATCCTCAGAGCTCTGACGTTCTGTGGATACTTCTTGCCACTGATTATTTTTATAAAACTCCAAACGGAATTTCTACTACACCAGTCTCAGCCATCAGTGTACCAATAGAATCACGGTAACTCATTAGGAGGTGCATACCACCCAATCTCAGATGTACGTTACCAAACTTCTCTGCGTTGTCCTCGATAACATGCAGTGCAACCGGGTGTAGGTCAGCTATGAAGATCACATATTCTTGTCCTGCTCTGTCTGATTCTAGTTTTGCCTTCAACATTGCTGTCATCATTGTTGTTGAATGGGCTGGCGGCTTGTCGATGAGGAGGAGGTAAACGACATGTTTTAGGACTTCAAAGAATGACCCTGGTTTTCGGCACAGTCTGGAATTATAACTTTTCAATTCCGGGCATTTCTCACTCTGAAGAATATCCTGAAAAAATGCAAAATCATTTTCTTCAGCTCTCTTTCATGACGCGACCTGGCTGGTTTGGAAATCTGGTGGTAGTGACAAAGTGGGCAGCTGTGGCATCGTGGGATTCTTTGAACCACTGTAATAAGTGATGTCACCATCCTGCTCATCTATTATTGGCTGAGACATGTCATTCTTTCTCAGTCATCTAATGGTATCAACTTTATGAGTGTCTTCCTCATGGGTTGGTTGTGTAATGATCATCGCTAGGGAATGAGTTGACAGATTTCCATTTGCTGAGCTTGTCTGTGTCAAAGTTGTCACACACAAACTGAACTAAGCCATGCTTTGCATCTGATATTCTCTGTTGCTTGGTATAAACAGCTGCAGCTACTGCCGCTGTTGGTTTTTTTTGAAGCAAAGGACTTCATCACAACTATATGTAGTGTGACAGTCATACCTGTGAGTTATTATCATCTTGGAGTCCTTAAGTAATACACCTCATGCTATTTGAAGATCCGTTGCCTGATTTCCTACAACACTTGTCACAATGTTTCCAATCGACAGAGCTGGCAAGGATTTATCCAACTTTGGAGACAAAGTGGCCAGCAGTGTCTGCAAAGTGTTTGACACAGAATCTGCAGCTTTGTCTTCATCAATGTGTACATTGTATGTTGATGTATCACGGGTAATTTCCCTGCGATTTTTCACTGTCTGTTTGGCCACTTTGCCAACACTGGTTTCACATCATCATCTTTTACTAATTTCAGAACTGTGGCAGCATTATTACGGAATACTAAAACGTTTGCATAGCCTGGTGATGATAGAACCAGGAGTTCGTCAGAAAAGTGGCATCGAAGTTCTTCAATGTTACGTGAACTTGTTAATTCACAACCCCAATGAATTTGGTATTCCTGGAACAACTCAATGGAATTCCTTTGCGATTTTTATCGTCAGTAATGGCCTTTCAACAACTTGCTTCAGAGCCAGATCTGATGAATCTTGTGCAGATTTGTCCTGTGCATCATATGCAAGAATTTTATTGCCAAGAAACCAACTCATGCAGTCCCTGTGGTACCGAGCTTCCACTACATGAAGATCACTCACAGCACCTTCTATCTGAATTATGATGTCATTTTCCCAGCTATCATCATGAGCTTCACACTTCTCGAGTAAGTACAGCTTATAAGGCTTTCGATCATGCTCTGATTGTGTCGATCGACACATATGTGCAAGTCTCCATATTTCTGGATGCTTTGGGTCTTTATTAACATCACACACCTCTCCGCAGTGAAAACACTGATGCCGGAAGTCAAATGGTGGGTAAAAACAATAATGTATCCTTTTGGCTGATTGAGAAGAATGATCGTCTGCTTCACATTTGGAAAAATTAGACTTTAATGTTTTCTGAGACAGTTTTTATGGTAATGAATTGTCAAATATTCATTTTTAGGAAGCTGCCTTTCTCGATCAATATGCAAATCAACTTCACATGCTTTGCTTGCATTGATGATGGTGCGTATTCATGCTGGTCCACTGTTTTGGGAGCAGTGCTCCAGGCAGATGAAGTCACCAGAGGCATTATTCTCAACACATTCATCTCCATACCGGTACTTGAAAATGTATTATTCAGCAATTATTCACCTTCTAAATAAAATAGCAAAACAACGTAAGCTTAGATGATTGACAGGGATGTTAAAATTGCCTCGAGAAAAATGGAAATCCACAAAAAGACCAGAAAATTTCATCCCAGTTTTGTGGAATTTGGTACATATCCTGACATTGTCGGGGGTGGGGGTGATACGCACACTTTTGGGGGTTTCCTTCCCTTTAGTGTACGTATGGTGCTTGTGGTGATGAACCCAACCCGTTCTCTAACGACTGTAATCCAAGGTTATGAACGAACATTCAGGTCAGTTAACACTCAAATGGATCTTTGTCAGTTGGTGTCTGTGACTTCTGAGTGGCGTTACAGTGACCACATCAACAGAATAACGTTTTTGAAACTTGTATTTCAAATATACATACACAAAGTCAAATGAGGAAGTTCACCATTGCATGCAATGTCCAACTCCAATTCCCGCATTGAGTTATTTCTGCCGCCCAGTATGCCTGGTGTTGGCTTAATGGTTAGGGTGGAGGGCTTTGGATCCTAGGGTCCTGAGTTCAAATCCCGCTCGAGAACTGTTGAATTCATACCAGGTGGGGTAACTCGACTGTCACCTTCCGAGGTCGGTAAAATGAGTGCCAGCATGCTGGGATACTGTGTCGGAGGGGCGACACATCCATCAGGATTGTGCCCTTAGCCAAGGAGACTGCTTAAGCAGCCCAACGTTCTGCACGGAGTATGTCCCAATCTCCTCCTCTCAGTGTCCCAGTCCTGCCGGCACAACTCATGCGTGTTCACTTTGTGGGGGCTATCAAACCTTTGATTCCCATCGTGGTGTCTCTTGCACCCTGCCCTGATTTCAAGAGCTCAAAGGAATTCTTTCCCAATGCACAATCTTAATGATTTTTAAAAACAACCTCATTACAATGGCTCCACACAATTAACAACAGCTTTGGACATTACACCTCGTTCACTCAGAGTTAAATCAAGTGGCAGGGGGGGGGGGGATGGAAACACACAGCTCATCAATATCACGTCTCTCTACACCTCGCTCTCGCGGTGTTTATATAGTCACAACACAAGCACAATCTGTGGCCTTCCCAGCAAATGCGATTCTTGTACATACTGGAAGTTTTGTCATCTCAGAATGTTCCAGCATCTTCAAGAACCTCACCAGGCAGTTTAGACTACAATACTGCCATCTTCAGTCAAAATTAACTGGTTACATCAAGCAGTTGATATTACAATTTACCGATGTGTCCCAAACGAAACTTATAACATGTATCTGTCAATTTTAATCATTAATTTAAGTGCATTTACTAATACTTATGAATCCCACAACATCTAGCTTTTAACTGACGGACATTAATGACCGTTTTAGCTCTAAACCTGGTCACCATCTTGGCTTCTGCCCATTTTTTCAATGAGAAGTACTTCCAATCAATGAAATATGTCTGAAAACATGAAAAAAAAAATTCAAACGTGTCTGTTCATTATCGACTGGGTTTACAAGATATCAGAATTTCTTCAGGAAAAGCTGATTTTCGAGTTTTGTGGTGGCCATCTTGAATTTCTCAAATTGCCCAAGCATGACCATTTCACACCCACATGGATTTCATTACATAGACCCCAAAGACAAATTATCAGCAAACAAAAAAACTTTAACTGAAAATATTGGGTTCACTGGTAAAGGCCCTGTCACACCTTGACGATTTAGCCAGCGGTTATGCCCGCTGATTTTATGAAACTTTGTCTAAAACGCTGGTACACGTCGAATACGTTATGGGTACGTTTTGTTACGTTAGAGCACACTGAAAAACACTGCCATACGTCGTAGTACGCTGGCTTTAAACGTTGTACTTTTGGGTTTTCCTCAAATTTTTTCAATGCTTGAAATTTTACGACGTATGCCGGCGTATGACTCACACGTTCCGCTACGCTGGCCATAAGTTGTAGCACGTTATGCGATCGTTGACACACGTCGAAACACGTTACTTGTAAGTTTCATAAGTCGAAACACCGTCGGTAATGTTAGCGTACCCGAAACTTATTTTCTAACCTATGAGTAACGTTTTGTAAGCACGCTACAATGAACGTTGTTCACACTTTGCAACACGTTACTTGAAAGTACTACTACACTACTACTACTACTACCAACATCGACATCACTAAATTCTCTCGACTACTCTACTACTTACTACATCGACATCACTTAATTCTCTCGAACTACTACTACTACTCATACTATGCCAACATCGACATCACTAAATTCTCTCAACTACTACTACTCTACTACAACTGCTACTACTACTACTACTACTACACTACTACTAAATCGACATCAATAAATTCCTCGACTACTACACTACTACTATAACATCGACATCACTAAATTATCTCGAACTACTACTACTACTACTATACTACTAACATCGACATCACTAAATTATCTCGAACATACTACTAACTATAACTATACTAACATCGACATCACTAAATTCTCTCGAACTACTACTATACTACTAATAACATCGACATCACTAAATTCTCTCGAACTCTACTACTACACTACTGCTCTGACATTGACATCTACTCAACATGGAGTCTGGAACATGACGGGTTCCTCTTGTGAAGCCCATTTGTATTATACCAATTCCCCTAAACGCTGCCAATACGCCATTATACGGTAGCTGTAAGTTAGAAACACGTTCAGTAAGTTCTGTGGTCGTCCGGAAGACGTCAATCAAATTCGTCTACATACGCCAATGTGCGTTTGAGATACGTTACACATAGGTTCAAAGCACGCTACACATAGGTTCAAAGCACGCTTACTCATAGGTTCAAAGCACGTTACTCCTAGGTTAAAAATTACGTTTGGGTATGCTAAACATTACCTCGACGTGTTTCGACTTATGAGTAACTTACAAGTAACGTGTGGCCGACGTGTGTAAACATCGCGGAGCGTGCCGAGAACTTATGCCAGCATATGCGGAACTTGTGAGCCATACGTCGAGTAGGTCGTAAAAATTTCAGCATGCTTGAAATTTCACGAGTACTAGACGTACACGAAATATGCCAGCGTACTTCATTGTTTTTCAGCGTGCTCCTAACGTATACACAACTTACCCATACCGTATTCGACGTGTCCCAGCGTTTTAGACACATTTTCATAGGTCGGCATACGCTGCTAAATCGTCAAGGTGTGACTGCGATGTTGACACTTCCAATTTTCAGGCGGTTATGATTTAAATCGCGTGTGCGCAGGTTTTTAACAGAGAACGCCACGAGTTCGTCGGCGATACGTGCAGCGCCTATGACTAAGTTAAACTATCGTTGGGCATAGGTTGTGAAGCCGACAACAGGCTAAGCATTCGTTGGTATAGTTATCTTTAAACACAACGAAACGTTTTGTGCCCGTATCTAATACGTTATGCATACGACCAACACGTTATGAATACGACCAAAACTTTAAAAAAACCTCAAAACTTCAGCGTACGCCAACGTTTTACGTGCATTTTTATACGTTGCCATTCCTGGCTAAAACTCAAGGTGTGACAGGGCCCTAAGCAAAATGGGTGTGCTGAGTAATTTATGTGCATGGATTCATCAGTAATTTAAGACAACATATGTATTGTTCTATAATGGAACGTACTATGAGGATTAAATGTATATTTCAAATTAAATCATCGACAAGAAAGTAAACATCGACAGGTAAAGTTATCAGTCGAAGGTTTGAATAAGTGAGGTTCATTGCCAGAGTGACTGACTGTCTGGACAGAACTGAGTTTGGAGATCTACTGTTGTGGATCCAAGGATTTTCTCGGCTTCACCTTTCTCGGATTTACGCTGTGGAAACCAAGGCATTTAGGATCATTGGTATCTCTCTGCTATGACGTTGAGTCTTTGGGCCTCTCACTCGCTCACCGCAGGCAGGTCGGTGGTCTTTCTGACTTCTACTGTATCCTCTCAGTCTCCCCCCCCCCCCCCCACTGTGTCTGCGGTTTGTCCACCATATTTCCGCAGGGTGCTCAAGATCCACCAACAACCCCTTCTGTAAAACTACCAAAATCATGAATCACTGCTCACATTCACTCTTTCATTCCTCTTTTTTCCCGCCTTTGGAATAAACTCCCTCATCTTTCAATCCCATTCTTCCCTCCAGGCCTTCAAAACAGCTGTTCACCACCACTCTTATCACTCCCCATCCAAATCCTCGATCTTTTCTACCCCCGTTAACCACCCCAAACCCACCTCCTTCAAATTCCCTGCTCCTTCCTGAAATTCCCTGTAATGTCCATCTTGTATACCCCATGTTCCCCACCCCATCCCTCCCCCTTCCACAATCATAATGTCTCTGTTCCCCACTGTTTTGTCCTTCCCACTCCCGCCCCTCTTGTCTAATGCTCCCCTGAAGTTGGTGTGTACCTCTCATCCGAGCCTCGACAAGGTATACAAAAAAAAAGTTGATAATTGCAATTTCAGGTCAATTTGAGATCCCTAAGGTCCTTTAAGACCTTATTACCCTGATATGGCCTGTGGAACCCTGAGAACTCTGAACCCCTTTTGATTCTCTTAGGTCCTTTGGAACCCTGAAGACCTTGAGACCCCTTTCTACCCTTTAGACCTTCACACCTTTCAGACCTTTTAATACCCTGTAGACCCCATTGACCTTAAGACTGCTTTATATTAAGACATTTTAAGACCCTTTTGCCCCCTTCACACAATTATGACCCTTAAGACCTTAAATTACACCATTTAGACCCCTTCAACCTTTTGAGACCCTTTTGACACTTTCGACCATTTCAAACCTTTTGACCTTGAGACCATTTGACCTTCACTACTTTTGAGATCTTCGACCTTTACACATTTACAACGACACCATTAAACCTTTCCATTACAATCAATGACCTTTCATCGAGACCATCCTTCCATTTATTTGCTGCACAAAACAAGTCCTGCAATATCTGATTGCTCTTTCTTGTTATGCTTTGTTTCCCTCTGAAAGTTAAACAAAAACACCTGGGGGTTTGACCGAGATGAGCATTCATGGGATATTTACTGATTACATAAAAAAATTGTGGAAGTGCCCCGCGAATTACCCATTACGTCCTCTTCATTCAAACTCTCTCCTTTACCCTTATTCCTATCATCTCCAAACCTCCTTTCTCTATTCAAACCCCTGTATCAAATCCCCCATGCCCCACTCCTTTCTCCCCATTTATTTCCATATTCCCAATTTTTGTTTTCTAAACTGTCCACATCCTCCTCCCCTCACACATCACCTGCGACAGCAATATGTAGAGAGCCTCTTATATGCCATGAAAGGAAGGAGGGTGAATTTGGGGTTTAAGTTTGGGGGGAGTAGGTGGTATGAGTGGTGGATTTCCACCTGTTCTTTATGAGACCAATATGGTGCTTACAATAAGCTGTGAATGCTTCAGTGGCAAATAAGTAATCCTGAACGACTTGGTACTCCATCTCAGGCAGGGTACAAAGATTTCTGTTAATTAGCGGTGTGCATCAAGTCCACACCGATGAGGACAATGTAAGGTCTTTAGGCACTGTGCCATCAAAGTCCTTCGTGGGGATTGGGGGTTACAAATGAGAAAAGAAAGGGAAAGAGGACAGGTTTATAAAAAGGAAGTGTCGAGGGTGTTTGGAAAAGAGGAGAGAAAAGCGGTTATCGTGGACGGGTAAGAGGGGTCAAAATTGTGTAACCGGTAGCTTTACAAATTAAATGTCCATCTTATCCATGTGCTGTTAATGAAGATGTTCTGACTGAAGTATGGAACTACGACGACGTATACATGGACAGAGCATCAGCCCAGATCATTTTTGGACAAATCTGTGCATTATCATTGTCGTTTGATACAAAAGAGGAGTATAAAATCCGTAAGCATACACTGCTACAAAAATCATCATTTTGTTTTTAGCTGTGCAGAGTTAGTAATGGTCAGAGACACACAAGAAGGGGTATTGTCGGACAGAGCGATGACAGCTGTGTCAATAGTTCTGGGTAGATCTCACAACCTGGAAGTGATCAATACCTCCTGAATGGAGTCTCGGAGTAACCTGATCACACCAAGCACCAGCAGCCGGCACACAGGCACAAAATAAATCAACAACTACCTTGGTTTATTCCACCAATCATTCAATTCCACAGAGATATTTCACAGTCAATTATCTCCTCCTAGTAAAAGTATGCCCAAGTCCATTATATATAAATCACACATAATTCAGATAATTTCCGTAAGAGTTTGCAATTAAACAGGAATTAAATTCCAACTGTATTTGTGGCCACTTCATACAATCACAATATTCTGCAATTTCATTATTACCGTCGATTCACTGCTATCCTGCTACGGAGCACTCTGCGTAATAGTCCTCTGATATCTGACTGATAGAATCTGACTGATGCCTTTGGTCATGTTATGTTTAATGTTAAATATTCGTGATTCGTGTCGGGTTAAACACGAGAGGTGTTTTGGTTTGTGACTGAACTTTTCGATGTTCCTGTTCATATGCTATTTGTTTGTTTGTTTGTTTGTTTATTTATTTATTCATACATTTATTTATTTATACATACATTTATAGAAGGATATCCAAGGAAATCAGACACAGGTGGAGGCCATTCAGCCCATCATGTCCTGCACGACATCAAAACCAAACTAATTTATCAACACAAGATCCAAAGAAGAAAATGCAAATATACACTACCGGTCAAAAGTTTTGGAACACCCCCATTTTTCCAGTGTTTACTGAAATTTAAGCAGTTTAATGTTTCAATGTACTCTGAAATTAAAGCCTAGAACAAATAAACAATTGCAGATAAAAAAAATCATGGAATCGTTTTGTTGAACAAAATTTAATCTAAAATTTTGACTCATCAAAGTAGCCACCTTTAAAATATACAACCGAACATACTCGTGGCATTCTTTCTACAATGGAAATCAAATATGTTCGGAAAGTTCTTCCCAACACTGTTCCAGAAGTTCCCACAAATGTGTTGCACTTGTAGTTGCTTTGCTTTCACACCTTGCTGTCCCATGTTCATCCCAAACCAGCTCGATGGAGTTTAAGTCTGGAGACTGTGCTGGCCATTCCATGATTTGAATCCTACCGTCTTGTTCTTTTCTTCCAAGGTTGTTCTAACATAGCCTGGAGGTATGTTTTAGATCGTTATCTTGCTGGAGGATGAACCCCTATCCAACGAGGCGAAGACCACAGGGTATTGCATGGAGCTGCAAAATGCTGTGGTAGCCCTTTTTGTTCTGGGTGCCAGTCACTCTGTGCAAGTCACCGACTGGATCCA
>CM068957.1:145299329-145317075 GCA_035128595.1 Eptatretus atami
AGTAGATAAGTTTAATTAGAATTCGATAGGTACCTGGAAGTTATGGTGATAGAGGGGTATGGGGATGTTGATAAGACTTTTAGGTAGTTTGAGTATTGATGGGTGATTGTGTGCACGTGTACGGAGTGCTGTTGGTGGGGGTCTCGTCAAGGGGTGTTGTGCAGTTGATGTGTGTTTTTAACCAAGCCTATGCTCCCTCCCCTGAGGAGTGGGAGGCGGGGGGGGGGGGGGGAATACCGAAACTCTAAAAATTAAAATAAATAGATAAAAGAAAAGAAAAAAAAGATGTGTGTTATATATATATACACTAGCGGTCAAAAGTTTTAGAACACTCCCTTTTTCCAGTTTTTACTGAAATTTAAGCAGTTCAAGTCCAGTGAATCACCTGAAATCGTATATAGCTAAGCGGTAAACTGCCAGAGGTTAAAAAAAAGAAGTTTATGTTACCAAAAACTGAAAAATAATGTAAATTTTAGAGTTGTTAAAAATGTCCCTTTTCAAGGAACAAGTAATGGGTTCGCAACTGAAGCTGTTCTGCAGCAATGGAAGTAAATTAACCCTTGAAAGTTGATGCAAACAATTCCTGCAGGTGTCCCAACTTTTGTTGATTCGTTTCAAACCCTCTGTCTGTATAAAAGCAGTGTTGGAACAGAATGTGTTGCTACACCTCTGAAGCATTATTTGGTCAATATTGCACTGCAGCAAGTAGTATATTGCGATCATAATGGCAGAAAAAGACAATTAACAAAGGAAGACGTTTCTGCTGCCACTACCTTTCCAGGGAGACCACTCCATGCATTAACTACTCTCTGAGTAAAAGACCCCTGCCTTGCTACCATCTTAACTCTCCTCTTCTTCACTCTCAGGCTATGGCCGCTGGTCATATCACTGTCTACTCTGTTGAATAATTAATCCACACTTATTTTATCTCTACCTTTCATTATCTTAAACATCTCTAACATATCTCCTCGTAACCACCTCCTTTCTACTGTATAAAGCCCCGTCTCCTTCAGCCGCTCCTCATAGCTGAGTCTCACTAGGCCCGGAATCAATCTAGTAGCCATGCGCTGAACCCTCTCCATGGTGTCTATGTCTTTCCTGAGTTGTGGTTACCAAAACTGCACACAATATTCTAAATGTGACCCTCACTAAATTCCTGTACAATGTTAACACCACCTTTTTTTTGATTTATGATTGATCCCCCTCCTTATACAGCCTAAAACCCTATTTGCTTTACCTATAGCTGCCTGGCACTGTGCTGTCTGCTTACCTCCCGTATCTATTACCACTCCCAGATCCTTCGCCTGTGTGAAATGCTCCAAAATTACCCCCTTGCATCCTGTAATCTCTATTTTCATTATTCTTACCCACCCACAACACCTTTCACTTGCTCAGGTTAAACTCCATCTGCCAATCTTTTGCCCAATCTATGTAAGTATCAATACTTTCCCGAATCTGATCACCACCCCCTCTGCTATCCACCTTACCTTAAAGCTTTATGTCATCTGCAAATTTGGAAAGCTTACTCTTCACCCCACTATCCAAATCATTGATTAATATAATGAATAGTAATGGTCCAAGTACTGATCCCTGAGGTACCCCGCTACTTACGTCCTCCCAGCAAGACATCCTCCCACTCACAGCCACTCTTTGCTTCCTATCACTAAGCCAGTTTGCAATCCAATTAGCTCCCTGACCAGCCACTCCACAAGCCCTCACATTGGCTAACAACCTCCGATGTGGTACCTTATCAAATACCTTCTTAAAGTCTAGATATACTATGTCCACTGCCTTTCCCTCATCCACCCAATCAAACACTGCTTCATAGAACTCTGAAAGATTTGTTAAACAGGAACTACCTTTGGTAAACTCATGCTGACTACCTTTAATTAGTTTGTGTTTATTTAAATGATTCCTCATCTGGTCCTTAATTAATATCTCCAAAAAACCATTGAATTCAACACTTTTCCTCAATGTGAGAAATGAATTATTTATTTCAACAGGATTCAAACTCACAACCTCGAGACAACAAGGCAACAAACTTAGTGTGGAGCTAAATGTCAGGAAAAAATATTTATTTTCCATAATCTTTCATACATAATATTTATTTATAATAATAATAATCAAACATAATAATAATAAAAAACCATATTTATTTTCCATTAATTTATTTATACATATGTACACTGTATAAAAGGAGATTCGAGGTTATGTGATTTAATATCTCTATTCCTATCAAGGAGTAAAAGATCATCTGATTAATCCAATTCAAAATCAAAACCGAGTTATGAAGTTTTGTCACCGCCGCTACTTCACTGGCCTTTCATGATCGCAAGAAAGGAACCAGTTGGTGTCATTTCCCTCATTCACACTTATTTAAGAGGACATAACATATTATATTTCTGGTTATTCGATAATGACACCAAGGTGCATCAGAATGAGCCTTGTGCATACAACTAAGGATCATAAAATGACAACACCATGTGCTAAATTTATTTGACGTCACTCAGTCCTGTGTATGGTTTACTATACAACAATCATGTGCAGTTGGATGTATGAAGCTTCTTTAAAATTACTCTCCATACCAAAGTACAAATCGATGAAATAGAGGATATTTTTTGGTTTACCTGGTGTCAGACACAAAATTCAGGTTATTCCTCAACTGATTACCTGGCACATCCCTTTTAGGATAGGGCAGCAGGTTGATTTTATTTTGTAGAAGTCTCGTAAACACGTTCAGGTGAGCTTCGGTTGGTGTATTTGAGGCCAAGTAAGCTGAGCTTGCATGTTTCCACATCGCATGAAGAGAGAGGTGAGATGAGTCATTTTGTGAGCATCTTTATTACTCGTGTGCTGTTTGGTTTTAATGGTACCAGAAGGTGTATTAACTCTCAGCATGAAATGCTCATGGAGATTCGGTAAATTTGTGGCGGTGTATGTTCTAGGTAGGGAATTATTAAAAGTTCTGAAACAACTAACGTTGGCTCTTTGAATGACAGCAAAGTCTAAAATGTGTGTGACGTCACGTTTCGTGTTTGCCGACAGTTCACGGATCACTTGTTCAGTTCGACAGTCATTGCAGACGTATATATTGAGTGCTGTGGAATGATTCCATATGAGGCCTGGTGTTGGCTGTGTGGTTAGGGTGGCTGGCTTGGGATCTCCGGGTCCTGAGTTTGAGCCTTGTTGGCTGCTGAATTAATACAAGGTGGGGTTGACTCAGCCTGTCATCTTTCTGAGGTCAGCGAAATGAGTACCAGTGTACTGCTATAGAGGCACAGCATCAGCCGCATCGTTGTGCCCCAACAAAATGATAGCTGCCTGGAAGTCAAGCTGCTATATACCAGAAGAAGAAGACGATTCTGCATGAATTGTGCATCTTGACCGCTTTCCCTCTTTTACTTAAACTTAATTCTCTGTTCAGCATCCTTATCAGTATGTTCAAAGTGTCCTTCATTTGATTATTCTGTTCCACGGTGCCACAGTTGTTGATTATAACTATATATTTTCTTTTTTCCTCCTCTGCCCGTACTTTGTTTTGTCTTTTTTTTGTTTGTTTAATTGTCCAAGTGGCATTAATGTCTGCCGTGGCTCACTTAATATTTCCCACATGTGAGCAGTTTGGAAATTTTTTATTTTCCTATTTAAAACTGCCATGTTCCACTGGGAAATTAAATTAGGGTAATGGATATTTCCAACCCAAAATAAATTCCACCCTTCTAAATGCTATGAGTAGCCATTCCGCCTCACTTTGATGTACTTTTTGAATATACTAGATGTCTTCGGTAAGACCATATTCGCAGTACAATTTGGCAAAATAAACTCCATCTAGCGCCTTGATTAAACCGGATAAATAACTGAAAGAATCGGCCTCAAGTAGAACGGCACTTGAGATAGTGCACACCTCTGGCAGGCTGAACAGCTTACGTTTTGTACTGTTCTTTCAGTTCTGGATCTGGATCTGGATCTGGATCTGGATATGAACCTGAACCACAATCGAATCGGCTTGTTCTTGTCACTTAACCAACTCATTCACCAAGTTTTGTCATAACTTGTCCATAACTTTTTGATATATCATGCTATATATCGTTTTTGGCCCTATCTCTCAATGGTGAAGAATCACTGGAAAAAAATGCTCGTATCTGGATCAGTATCTTCACCAAAATCGAATCTGTTCATCCTTGACACACATCCAACCTGTCCACCAGGTTTCATCCGAATCCATCCACAACTTTTTGAGATTTCCTGCTGACAGACGGACAAACAGACAGACAAACAAACAGGGGTGAATACAGTGCATAACTCCATCCACCTTCATGGCAGAGGCAATAAGCTTAATTTGATCCGACTTGATATTAATCTCTTTAATTATTCTGTAAGCTGAAACATCTCATTCATATTCTAATTCTTTCAAAAGTTTTCGTGAGGAATGTCTCACCCATTTCCTTCCCTTCTTCCAAAGTTATCGCAGGCACGTCGTGCAACCTTCACTGAATGTATTAGTCCCATGATTGTGAGCTCCAGAATAGTGGATCGACCAAAAACTTTTAACAGCATTTAAAACTTTCTCAACTTCAAATATTAACCTCATTTCTAATCTTCTCAACATGTCAAACTCTTTAACCTTTCAACACGTATTGAACACTGAAGTTGTCAATAACCAGATCACCAACATCAAATCACAACATCTCCTCCTCAAGCTTCTCAATCTTTCAACCCTCCATTATTTCTTCCTCTCCTCCGAGCCATCTGCAAACTTGTCAATCATAAACTCCTCTAATTCTCTTTATTCTACTTCTCATTATTCAAACTTGCATGTTTTCAATCCATACCCACGTTCTGATTGCCGTTCATATCTGCATCCCATTCTTCTTTGGACACCATAATTCCACCAAGCAACCAATCTTGTGAATATTGAGTTTGATGCTTATCATGCTCAGCCCCTCCCCGGTCTGCCCAGAAAGGAACCATATTAGTTTTGTCTTTCATTCTGAGGTTTAATGATGCAGGTGAGACGAGCTTATTGGATTTTATTTGACACAAATCATTTGAGCCACATCTCCAAACAGGCAGTTATATAAACCAATCCGAATGTTCACTTTTGCCAACATCGTTTTAAAGCATTTCATAAAACCATTTTTTCCCCCAATTTCACACCTACTTCTGGACAGTGAATATAATATATGATGTCTTTCAAGCAAAACTGGAACTTGGAGTTGCAGGCTCATGGCAATAGTCCTGGCTGTGGGTTGACTGTAACGTTGACAACCTGCCCCCATCAGGATCCTTCTTGGTTTGCCACATTTTTTGAGCCGAATGGATTATTGACGCTTCCAATCTCCCACAGTGAACCTCCAAATAGGAAAAAGACCAAATGATTTATTTTTCCGTTCTTTGATAAGTATGCATCTCATGCATTGTTCGGTACAAATGACATTGTTTCAACATACTCAACAGATGGTCTCCGATGCAATTTTCTCTCGATGCTGTGAATTCTATGTAACTAATCAGCAACATACCCGCCTCTCCCAATAGAATGTTCACGCTGTTACAGTTGCAATGTTGCATTCCCGTAGTGCAGTTAATTGTGCTATATAATACTGTCTCAATATGTTGCGTGCTTGCTTCGTTCACTTGGTGAATGCAACGTTTCTAAACGACATCGTGGAATGCTGTCATTGTACCTGTAATTTAAGATTCCATTGAGTAGCAGATGCTCTTCGAGAATCATATCATCTCCATTAGGTTTTTATTTGTACTCTTTGAGGTTGATATGAGGAGGTCTTCTCCGTCTTCTTGCGTATGGCAGCTTGGCTGCTGAGTCGCTTTCATTTTGTTGAGGTGCTCTGAAGCCGCTGATGCTGTGCCCCTCTACCAGTACACTGGTACTCATCTCATCGACCTCAGAAGTATGACAGGCTGTCAATCCCACCTGGTGTTAAATGAGTGGCCAACAGGACTCGAACTCAGGACCCTAAGATCCCAAGCTAGCCACCCTAACAACTAAGCCAACACCAGGCATATATGTGGAGGTAAAGAACATTAACTTCAGACAATCAGATTAGAAATATTCTCTGAGCTATCTCAGCCCATTCCCTGTAAATCAACAGCGAGGATTACAGACCAAAGGCCGTTCATGATAGTATTTATTCCATGCTACCAGTGCATTGGTTTCTGCTGACTCTAATTTACCTGGTTATCAATTGAGTACTGCGACATTTAAATTTGTCATCGAATAAGGAAGCGTACATGATAAGTTTGAACGATCGTTCAGGCAAATGGTGATCACAGATCTTTGTTTTTCCACTTGTGGGATGCCATTTTCATCTTGATTGCCTTTGTAATCTACAAATTAATTGATCTGCACTCACTGACTGGCCAAGGAATTCCAGAATGGTCTTAATAATTGGTTGAACCTCCTTTGATTAAAAAAAAAAGAAAAAGTTTTGATATGAAGTATACATTATAAGATATCCTCTACTATTTGTGTCCAGCACATCATTGGTCCACCAATTAAGGGAGCTGCAGATGAGCTATGATGTAATCGTCCAAGAAATTTTTTCTTCTTTTTTTTGTATACAAAGTCATGGCTCATGCAAGAGTGACAACACAGAATGGATCAGGAGGCAACGGCACAAAATGAACAACAGAAAGACAGGGGGGAGACACCGCCAAGGAACAAAAAAGATGGAGCCGGACAAACAATAAGGATTTGGGGTCGGGGAGAATGCAGGGGGTGGACAAGATGAATGTAGAAGCAGACTCTCCAGAAGGAAAAACTGGAAATTTGTAAGTGGGGGGTTAACGAGGGTAGAAAATATCATGGATTAGGATGGGGTATGATCTGAGATGCTGATGAACAGCTGTCTTGAAATCCTGGAGTGAAGAATGAGATTTAAGAAAAATGTGGAAGTTTATTCCATAGGTAGGAATAAAGAGGAACAAATGAATGGAGGTGAGCAATGATTCTGTATTTTGAGAGTTTCACGAGAAGGGGGTTGATGGTGGATCCTGTGTCCTGTGCATACACCTTGGGGGGACAATGCGTGGACAGGGCAGAGGGTGCAAGACCAGAGAAGAGGCAAAATAATGCAGAGAGACCACTAACTTGTCTGCGATAGCAAAGTGATAGGCCCATGGACTCAACTTCATCGTGGGAGATTCCAATGATCTTGAAGGCCTTGGTTTCCATGGCATCAAGCTGATCAGAGGCACCAGCACAGAGGGGAGAGCAGTACTCCATCAAGCAGCAGATGTAGGCCTTGTATGTGGATAAGAGTTCAGATGTGCCAAGGAAAGAATTTGCATGACAGAGTCAGTGACTAGCTTCGGAGGCCAACTTTGAAATGTGGTTTTCCCAAGAAAGATCATAGCTGATCGTGAGATGCAGAAATTTGAGTGACTGAACATCTTCAATAGTATTGTTGAGAACATAGATAGGAGGGTTTGTCATATGGTCCTTTCGGAGAGATAGTGAGTGAGAGTGTGGGAGTTGGAAAGATTGAAATGCCCATTCCAAGAGCTTGAGCAGATTTTGATTTTTTTTCATGGTCTGAAGAGGGCAGAGGCTGCTGCATGTCTCTATGAAGGATGAAGGATGTCACGGCACAGGGTGAAGTCATCAGCAAATATATAAAGGGGATTTTTCAGAGCCAGATAAATCGCTAAGGAATAATATTAATAGGATTAGACCCAGAACATTGTCTTGGAGCACTCCAGCCTTTACAGGGAGAGGAGGTGAAAGGATTCCATTGAGAGGAAGTCAGGAAGCCATGTGTAGAGCTGGCTTTGGATGCCAGAGGCAGAGCATTTGTTGATCAAGGCAAGATGCCAGACTATATTGAAAGCTCAAGATATGTCTAAAGAGATGACCCTGATCTCTTGTTTGACATTGAGGGTCTCCATCTCGGGAGAGTATAAGCAGCATGTCCAAGGTAGAGTGTTCTGGACTGAATTTGAATTGGTGATCTGAGATGAGGCCATTGAAGAAAAGGAATGATTTCATATGAACTGCAACGATGCATTCCATGACATTGCTGATGATTGGAAGCAAGCTGATAGGTTTGTCGTGAAGTGGATTGGTTTTTGTTTTGGGATATAGCATGGAAGAAAAGACATCCAAGATGTTCGGATTCCAAGTCCAGTCTTTATTAAACTGCAACCGTGAAACCTCTCAAAACACCTGCCGGGAAACCCCGCACCAGAAAAAGGTAAAATTATGCCGCTATAGCGAAAGAACATTCACACATTACAAAACCAAAGGCAAAATGATGTTTCTACAAGTGTGCAAGGAGAGTGAAAGTCCTCATGGGTGGATATGCCGATAGTTAAAAGTTTGTGGTCAGTGAGCACAGAGAATTGTCTGACCTCGAAGAGATAGCGGAAGTGTTTGATGGTGAGGCATCCAGTGAGTAATTCCCATTGAAGGTGCTGTACTTGTGCTCTGTTAGTTTCAGCATTTTAGAGAAGTAGGCCAGTGGATGACAGTCTCCATCAATGAACCGGTGAAGAACCATGGCCTCAAACACATCTACCATCAAACTTCTTGGTGTCTCTGGCTTTGGATGAATCGGGAGTGAGTTAGCCAATGTGTCTTTGATAGAATGGAAGGCTGACAAGGTTGGCTCTGACCAACGGACACTTCAGGGTGCTTACCAGTTGTGAGTAAGTCATTCAGCAGTTGCATTGTTGTAGCTGGATGGAATAAATTGATAGTAAAGGTTGACGAGGCCCCAAAACTTTCGCCACTTACGTTGAGATGACGACAATGGGAAATCCCAAATAATCTGCACCTTTTCCTTGAGCAGACAGTTGCCTGAGTAGTTAATACAGTGGCCGAGGAACTTCAAGTCCGGAATGCCGAAGTTGCACTTTTTGGCATTAATGGCTGCCAAAATCCTTCAAACAGGTGAAGAGGAGACGTAAGTGTTCCTGATGCTTTTCTACAGTTCTGCTGGTGAACAGAATATCATCTGTATTCACATAACAGAAGTGTAATCCCCAGAGCACCTGATCGATACAATGTTGGGAGTTTTGTGCGGCATTACCTCGGCTGAACGGCATCCAAAGGAATTCAAACAGGCCAAAAGATGTGGTGACTGCTGTCTTTGGGATGTCATCTGGATCCATAGAAATGTGATGGTACGCACGAACGAGGTCGACCTTGGAGAAGATTGTAGTGCCATGGAATGTCACGGCAAAATCCTGAATGTTTGAAATGGGATAATGGTCTGGAACAGTTGTGTTGTTAAAGACCAAGGACCTTAAGGTAATCCTCACAAGGATGCCAATCCCCAGGTATCGTTTCGGGTACCATGTGTAGTGGTGAAGAACAATTGCTGAACGATGGTCTGATGATCCCACATTGTAACATATAGTCAAACTCCTGCCGGATAATACATAATTTATCGGGTGCTAGTCGCTGATCATGCGCAGAAACAGGCGGTCCTATGGTCTCGATGTGATGTGTGATGCTAGTGTTTTATTGGTTGGATTGTACTGATGGGTGCTTATGGACGTGAAGTCATAAAGTTCATTCTGAAATAGGCATGTGGGTGTGGATGGAAGACGCATGATATTCGGCTGCAAAATGGTGGATGCCTTTCCAAGAACACTCAGCTGTGTCGAGGCGTCCAATTGACAGCATTGTTTGACATCTACGAGGAGAATGAAATGATGTAAAAAAAAATCCACACTGAGGATAGTCTCTGGTGTCAGCAATAGTAATCTCCCAGAGAAATGAGGGACGTAAACCCAAATCAAGCTGAAGCTGACGTTCTCCAAAAGTAGCAATGACACTGTTGTCAGTGACATGTAATGTGTATTCCTGTCTTTTTTTCCCCCTTCAGCGGCAGATGGTGGCATAATGCTCACCTTTACCCCTGTATCCATCAGAAAATGAAGCCTACTTGTACGATCCACGAGGAAGAGAAGGCGACTGATGTATGGATAAGGTGAACTTGTTGCCATTAGTTGTGGGCCTTGTCATTTCTTTGCATCTGGTACGAGCACGGTGCACTGCACTGACTGGCATTAGCTCTGAAGGTCATAATGTTACGAACACCAATCTGCCCAGAGTGTCCACGGAAGCTGAAAGCAAACAGTAGCACCAGTTACAGCGTTTCTCTCTGTCCCTAGAATGGGTACACCAATATGGGCACGACTGGTGCTACGCAGTGTGGAGCTACGAACGTCTGCCATTTCAGAATGTAGTTGTGCGTTTTTTTGTGGTGGAGGTTTCACATTAGCCACAGTTGGCATAACGATGTCCATGAGATGATCAGCTATATCCGCAGCAGTCGATAGTGTGGTGGTATCATGCAGACATGTGGTGGTAAATGTTGCAGCAACAACCCAAGAAGGAGTGACTGGTCGAAGGTAGTGTGCGATCACCGAGAAGCTGCTGCTTATGACGCTATAGTTATTAGTTGCGTGTATTATCCATCTCCGAAATCCTCGGTTATAAGAAGTTGTTGAAAGTGGCAATGCTCAGATTCAGTCGAGCTCTTTATGCGCGCAGTCATCAAAGTCATGTTTGGGGTGTTCGTTGGAGGTTGCAGCAAAATATGTCTCACCATCATCACAAACTCTGATGACAATCATGTATTTGTGCTAAGTCAACTCGACAGTGATATTTTGCTTGTATATATGAGCTTTGACTTGCATAAACTTCTGCTGTGGGTTGTAAGGCCAGAATGACGGCAGCTTTATGAAATCCGCTGCCACAGATGAAGCTGGTTGAGCATCTGGTCTGGGAATGGCAACGGCTGGCTATTCATTCCTCATGACCGGTTGCACGCTTGCAAAACCTTGTCTGTCCATTTTAATCATGTTGGGTCACCAAGTTAGCGTGGAAGAAAAGACATCTGAGACGTTCGGATTCCAAATACAGTCTTTAATGAAACCGCAACTGTGAAACCTCTCAACAAACCTGCCAGGAATCCTGTACCATAAATACTCTGACAAAGCAAAGCTGAAGCATATCCATATGTTATATAAATAAATGTCAGTGTGTGTCAGTCAATCCATCAATCCATCCGTACGTCTCCTCCATAACTCCAAAACCATGAAACGTCGTAGCCCCAAACATTGCATGTATACCAAGGGAACTCCAATGTATTAGATGAGTGAAAATTTGGTGTTTGGATTAATTTAAACAGCCTTTTTGAAGCTAATTAACGGCCTTATTTAATTATATCCTTTATCAAGACGCCATTATCCTTAATCACCTCGCTGTCCCTCGCTGGTGTTTTAATTCGCCATTGTTTTTAGCCTGCCGAACAATGCCTTGACCTGGAACAGGCCGCGACGGTTTCTTAATGATAACATTTTATTTTCACTTTCCTCACTCGTACCATCGAATGCCTGATCATCATCATCATACCTACGAATCGCCGGATACATTGCAATGCTGATAAACAGCCAGACACTCCAGCGTTTGTTGCTTTATTTGATTTCCGCACATGCCATAATTTCGAGAATCTCCTAATCTCTGCCACATTTCATAATTTCGACTTCTTACTTGACCTCAGCAGTAGTTTCGACTGCTAAAAAAAAAAATGTGTTCATTTGGCCAATTTGGACATTGCTTGACAGTCCGGGCGTCTCCGGGTGCATGGTGTTTATACGACCGATCGGCGATCGCTAATTGCTTGCCAAGACAGCGGTTCCTTTTCAACTGTTTCGTTGGAGTGCTATCTTGAGTGCTTAAGCCACTTTGCGAGCGCTATACAAGCTGCTCGGTTGTTCGTTTCAAAGACACGAGAAGATTGTAAGACCTGTCACTTCGCTGATGGAAATACCAATGTTTTCATAACTGCTAAAGAAAACGGAATAAAAATAAACTTTCACCCTTTAAAAATCGTGCGAATATATTATTAAAATATCGGTTGTGTTTTTTTTGTATCCTTTTCTCACCTGCGATGCAAGTAGAGCAACCTGCTCCGTGATGCTTTAAAAGCCGGTGGATAATAATCAGCATTTTCTGAATCTAATCGATATATGAAGAATATGAAGGAGGAAGAGTTTTGTTTCAATGTAAATTGAAACCGGCCCATATATCCTCATCTTACTCAACTTTATCATACTGTTTGCAGATTGATAAAAAGATAGCGATCACAACGCTTTCAGGGGGTACCGTTATTGCTCGATTAGTCGTATCCCCGACAGGACAATGGTTGCCAGCCTGATGTATGCAGGTATGGAAGGACGGATGCAGACACACCGAGACCGAACTCCTTTTACATTAAAGATGGTGATACATGGCAAAATTACCGGTGCTTTCAATCTGAACCCATCGATTGGCAGGACGTTTCAGGCCTCACCCATCTGTGTTGGGCCACGCATTGCCATGCAGTGCCTTGGGAGATGCACTGCCTGCTGAAAATGTGCAATTTTATTTTTAGGGGACATCGCTTTGTTGAACCTTTTTGTGTGATCTGCTTTCATGATTCACCCATCACCTCGACATCGATGCATGTAAAAAACATATTGTCCGTCGACCTCGTGTTTGGAGTTCCACCATGTTGGTTCGAGCTGCGAAAAGCAGAAACTGACACTTTGTGTTCTGTGGCTTGATATATTTTTCAATAGAATTTCGCTAATTTCCCACTTGAATGCCTCTTTCAAAGAGTTCTGTTTAAAAGTAAATCTTGTGCTTGTCGTTTTTATGTGTTTTATTTGGATGTACATTTGTGCACATGTGTGTTTATATATATATATATGTTGGACCAATTTGTGAGGTTTTCTTGATCTCAAAGTTTCGTGTCGAGGGCTCTATTCAGTATCATCACTGAGCCCGGGATGGCTTCCAAATGTAGTTCGTTTGTAATAAGTTTCCAGTGATGGGCTACAGGACAATAGTCAAGCAGCTTGGTGAGAAGGCAACAACTGTTGGCGCAATTATTAGAAAATGGAAGAAGTTCAAGATAACAGTCAATCTCCCTCGGTCTGGGGCTCCATGCAAGATCTCACCTCGTGGAGCCTCAATGAT
This sequence comes from Eptatretus atami, assembly GCA_035128595.1. Lineage (NCBI taxonomy): Eukaryota > Metazoa > Chordata > Myxini > Myxiniformes > Myxinidae > Eptatretus > Eptatretus atami. The sequence continues at coordinate 145,312,321 of CM068957.1, forward strand.
CATGAGAAAGGTGAGGGATCAGCCCAGAACTACACGGCAGGACCTGGTCAATGACCTGAAGAGAGCTGGGCCACAGTATCAAAGAAAACCATAAGTAACACACTACGCCGTCATGGATTAAAATCCTGCAGCGCACGCAAGGTCCCTCTGCTCAAGCCAGCGCATGTCCAGGCCCGTCTGAAGTTTGCCACATGACCATCTGGATGATCCAGAGGAGGAATGGGAGAACGTCATGTGGTCTGATGAGACCAAAATAGTGCTTTTTGGTTTAAACTCCACTCGCCTGTTTGGAGGAAGAAGAAGGATGAGTACAACCCAAGAACACCATCCAACCGTGAAGCATGGAGGTGGAAACATCATTCTTTGGGATGCTTTTCTGCAAAGGGACAGGACGACTGCACCGTATTGAGGGAGGATGGATGGGGCCATGTATCGTGAGATCTTGGCCAACAACCTCCTTCCCTCAACAAGAGCATTGTAGATGGGGCGTGGCTGGGTCTTCCAGCATGACAACGACCCGAAACACACAGCCAGTGGCCTAGCCAGTCTCCAGACCTGAACCCATTAGAAAATCTTTGGAGGGAGCTGAAAGTCTGTGTTGCCCAGCGACAGCCCGAAACCTGAAGGATCTGGAGAAGATCTGTATGGAGGAGTGGGCCAAAATCCCTGCTCTAGTCTGTGCAAACTGGTTAAGAACTACAGGAAACGTCTGATCTCTGTAATTGCAAACAAAGGTTTCTGTACCAAATATTAAGTTCTGTTTGTCTGATGTATCAAATACTTATTTCATGCAATAAAATGCAAATTAATTATTTAAAATCATACAATGTGATTTTCAGGATTTTTGTTTTAGATTCCGTCTTTCACCGTTGAAGTGTACCTATGATAAAAATTACAGACCTATACGTGCTTTGTAAGTGGGAAAACCTGCAAAATCGGCAGTGTATCAAATACTTGTTCTCCCCACTGTATATGTCTCTCTATCTCACTCTGTCCCCTCCTCACTACCTGTCCTAATAAAATGCAGCACTATCCTCCCACACTCTCTCTCTCTCTCTCTCTCTCTCTCTCTCTCTCTCTCTCTCTCTCTCTCTCTCTCTCTCTCTCTCTCACGTTGTCACTCCCATCCCACTCCTCTCTCCCCTCCTCTGTCCTTTCTCCCTCCCCTCCCCTGTTCTCCCACACTCTTCCCCCTCTCTTAAGGGGACATGACTGTTAAGGACTGACGGTTTTGTTTTTGCATGCTGACTGAGGCTGCAGTTCTAAATCCATGTACCTTAGGCTGCCGTTCTAAATCCATGTACCTAAGGCTGCAGTTCCAAAGCCACATAGTGTGAACTGAGGCTGCAGTTCTCAACCGTTGTGGTGTTGGTTGAGGCTGCAGTTCTAAACCCATGTAGTGTTGATTGAGGCTACAATTCCAAACCCTTGTGGTGTTAATTGAGTCTGCAGTTCCAAACCCATGTCGTGTTGATTGAGGCTGCAGTTTTAAAGCTATGTTAGTGTTGATTGAGGTTGCAGTTCCAAACCCATGTAGTGTTGATTGAGGCTGCAGTTCTAAACCCATGTAGTGTTGATTGAGGTTGCAGTTCAAACCCATGTCGTGTTGGTTGAGGCTGCAGAACAAAAAGCCATGTAGTGTTGATTGAGGCTGCAGTTCCAAACCATGTGTGTTGACCGATGCTGCAGTTCCAAACCCATGTAGTGTTGATTGAGGTTGCAGTTCTAAACCCATGTCGTGTTGGTGAGGTTGCAGTTCCAAACCCATGTAGTGTTGATTGAGGCTGCAGTTCCAAACCCATGTTAGTGTTAATTGAGGTTGCAGTTTTAAACCCATGTAGTGTTGATTGAGGTCTGCAGTTCCAAACCCATGTTAGTGTTGATTGAGCCTGCAGTTCCAAACCCATGTAGTGTTAATTGAGGTTGCAGTTTTAAACCCATGTAGTGTTGATTGAGTCTGCAGTTCCAAACCCATGTAGTGTTGATTGAGGTTGCAGTTTTAAACCCATGTAGTGTTGATTGAGGTTGCAGTTCCAAACCCATGTCGTGTTGGGTGAGGTTGCAGTTCTAAACCCATGTTGTGTTGATTGAGCCTGCAGTTCCAAACCCATGTGATAATAATCAGCGTTTTCTGAATCTAATCGATCATATGAAGAATATGAGGAGCGAAGAGTTTTTTGTTTCGATAGAAATTGAAAACCGCCCATTATCCTCATTTTACACTCAACTTTATCATACTGTTGAATTAAAAAAGATAGCGATCACAACGCTTTTCAAGGGGTACCGTTATTGCTCAAAGATTAGTCGTCATCTCTCATTCTGGACAATGGTTGCCATCCTGATGTATCAGGTTATGGAAGGACGGGATGCAGTACCACATCGAGACTGCCTATCTATAAATAAGATGGTGATACATGGCCAAATCTACGGTGCTTTCAATCTGAACCAGTCGTATTGCAAGGACGTTTTCAGGCCTCACCCATGCTGTGTTGGCCAACGCATTGCCATGCAGTGCCTTGGGAGATGCACTGCCTGCTGGAAATGTCAATTTATTTGGTTAGCGGACATCGCTTTGTTGAACTTTTTGTGTGATCATGCTTTCATGATTTCACCATCACCTCGACATCGATAGCATTAAAAAACATAATTGTCGTCGACTCCGTGTTGTGGCAGTTCCACATGATTGCGTATCGAGCTCGAAAAGCAGAAACTGACACTTTGTGTTCTGGCTTGATATATTTTTCAATTGAATTTCGCGTAATTTCCCACTTGAATAGCTCTTTCAAAGAGTTCTGTTTTAAAGTAAAATCTTTGGCTTGTTCGTTTTTATGTGTTTATTTGGATGTACATTTGTGCACATGTGTGTTTAATACGTATAATATATATATATTATAATAATAGATATAATATATAATATATAAATATATATATATAATATATATATTGGACCAATTTGTGGGTTTTCTCTGATCTCAAAGTTTCGTGTCGAGGCTCTATTCAGTATCAATCACTGAGCCCGGGATGGCTTCCCAAATGTAGTTTCGTTTGTAATAATATTTCCAGTTGATGTTTTTAATATCTCTATGAGGTTCTTTTGTCTCATTCCCGTAGGTCAATGATCCACTGCGAACAACTTGTGGCATTCTTTTCAGCTTTCAGATCTTTTCACTTCATTTTTGAGGTCTTGATATTTGATCTCATTCCTAGATTTCTGCATGGTTTTAATCACAGAACCACCGGGTAATAAATCCTCAATTAGCTTGTGATGTGTGGTGTGTGTGTGTGTGTGTGTGTGGTACTGTGTGTGTAGGTGTGGTGTGTGTGTGTGTGTGTGTGTGTGTGTTGTGTGTGTGTGTGTTGTGTAGTGATCGTTAACGCAAAATATAATTCCTCTTGCAAACTCCACCTCCTCCCTTTACCTTTCTCATTTTTTTCCTCACCCCCATCCCCCCCCCACCCTCCTCTCTACATATATGTCTCTCTATCTCACTCTGTCCCTCCTCACTACCGTTCCTAATAAAATGCACACTTCCTCCCACACCTCTGTCTCTCTCTCTCTCTCTCTCTCTCTCTCTCTCTCTCTCTCTCCTCCTCTCTCTCTCTCCTCTCTCACGTTGTCACTCCCATTCCCACTCCTCTCTCCCTCCTCTGTCCTTTCTCCCTCCCCTCCCCTGTTTCCCCACACTCTTCCCCCTCTCTTAAGGGGACATGACTGTTAAGACTGACGGTTTTGTTTTTGCATGCTGACTGAGGCTGCCGTTCTAAATCCATGTACCAAGGCGCAGCTTCCAAAGCCACATATTGAACTGATGGCTGCAGTTCTAAATCCATGTACCTAAGGCTGCAGTTCCAAAGCCACATAGTGTGAACTGAGGCTGCAGTTCTCAACCGTTTGTGGTGTTGGTTGAGGCTGCAGTTCTAAACCCCTAGTAGTGTTGATTGAGGCTACAATTCCAAACCCTTGTAGGTGTTTGATTGAGTCTGCAGTTCCAAACCCCATGTCGTGTTGATTGAGGCTGCAGTTTTAAAGCTATGTAGTGTTGATTGAGGTTGCAGTTCAAACCCATTGTAGTGTTGAGTGATTTGCAGTTCCAAACCCATGTAGTGTTGATGAGGCTGCAGTTCTAAAACCCATGCTGTTGGTGGCTGCAGAAAAAAAAGCCATGTATGTTGATTGAGGCTGCAGTTCCAAACCCATGTGTGTTGACGATGCTGCAGTTCCCAAACCCATGTAGTGTTGATTGAGTTGCAGTTCTAAACCCATGTCTGTGTTGGTTGAGGTTGCTAGTTCAAACCATGTGTGTGTTGAGGCTGCAGTTCCAAACCCATGTAGTGTTATTGAGGTTGCCAGTTCCAAACCCATGTAGCTTGATTGAGGTGACATTGCAGTTCTAAACCAAATGTTGTTGATTGACTGCAGTTCCAAACCCATGTAGTGTTAATGAGGTTGCAGTTTAAACCCAATGTAGTGTTGATTGAGTCTGCAGTTCCAAACCCATGTAGTGTTATTGAGTGTTCAGTTCTAAACCATGTAGTGTTGGTTGAGGCTGCAGTTCTAAACCCATGTCGTGTTGATTGAGCGGTTGCCAGTTCTAAACCCATGTCGTTGTTGGTTGAGGCTGCAGTTCTAAACCCATGTCGGTTGATTGACCGTTGCATGTTCTAAAACCATGTGTGTTGTTGAGTTGCAGTTCCAACCCCTTTAGTGTGATTGATCTGCATTTCCAAAACCATGTAGTGTTCATTGACGGTTGA
>CM068957.1:145335142-145349168 GCA_035128595.1 Eptatretus atami
AAGGTAGCGTTCTGGGCCCTGTTCTTTTTCTGGTTTTCATCAATGATCTCTCCAAATCTCTGGAAAATCATCTTTTTCTCATTGCTGATGACTCCCCCCTCTGTTGTCCCATCTGTCCTCCCTCAGACTGACAAGCCTCAGCTTCTTCACTCTCTGTAGATCTGGGTAAAATCACAAACTGGTCTAACACGTAGACCATATCTTTCAATCCTGACAAATCTCACACTCTCACGATGTCTCTCTGAAAGGACCATTTAGAACCCCCACATCTACTTTCTGAACAATCCTCTTCAAGAAGTCCTTTCGTTCAAGCTTCTGGGTCTCACTATCTGCCATGATCTTTCCTAGGAAAGCCACATTTCCAACCTGGCCTCCAAAGCTAGTCGCCGACTGGGAATCCTCCATCATGCAAAGTCCTTCCTCGGCCCACCTGAGCTCCTGATCACATACAAAGCTTTCGTCCACAGCCTGATGGAGTACTGCTCTCCCCTCTGGGCTTGTGCTCCTGCTTCTCACCTTTCTCGGCTTCACGCTGTGGAAACCAAGGCATCTCAGATCATTGGTGTCTCATGCTATGAGCCTGAGTCTTTGGCCTCTCACTCTCTCACCGCAGGCAGGTCGGTGGTCTTTCTGTCTTCTTTCATCTCCTCTCTGGTCTCGCCCCCCCCCTGCTTTGTCTGCGTTATGTCCCCACCATATTTCCGCAAGGCGCTCAAGGTTCGCCAATAACCCCTTCTGGTAAAACTACCAAAATCATGAATCACTGCTCACCTACACTCTATTATTCCTCTTTTTACCACCTTTTGAATAAACTCCCTCACTCTCTTCAATCCATTCTTCCTTCCAGGCCTTCAAAACTGCTGTTCATCACCACCTCTTTTCTTTCCCCATCCAAAACCTCGATCTTTTCTACCCCCGTTAATCCACCCCAAACCCACCTCCTTCAGTTTCCCTGCTTTCCTCCTGAAAATCTCTGTAATGTCCATCTTGTTCACTCCGTGTTCCCGCCCCACCCCTCTCCCTTCCACAGATCTCCTTATGTCTCTGTTCCTCACAGTTTTGTTCTCCCTCTCCCATCCCTCTTGTCTCATCCACCCCCCCCCCCTTGCTGTGTGTTGTGTGTTAGCTCGCATATGAGCTTCGACAATGTATAACAAAAAAATGGCCACTAGTCGGCCATCTTGGATGTGATCTCGAAACAAAATGATGTGCATGTGTAATCCATCTTTCCTTATCTTTGTGCCAAGTTTGATGTGTGCCACGCACACTCACGCACACAGACACACACACACACACACACACACACACACCCATGCACGTGTGTGCATGTACGCACAAAAGGATAGACACGAAAATCGAGACAAAATCCATAAGCCCCCATTTTGGACTGCGTCCATCGGGGTCTGATAAACCATACTCATTTCACACTACATCTAATACCCCGGGGTGCAGTCTTACTTCCAAGATAACCCTGGCCCTGATCAGGGCTAAAATACCCCGGGGTATCAACCCTAAAAATTCCTTCCCACAGGTGAAGAAAAGTGTCAAGTGAAAGTTCTGAATTTGCAGAGCTAGTGGTGGGGTGAAATCGGATTTACCTCCGAGATTTTGTCGTGTTAAAGGGGTATTATAGACCTACTCACATTCTAATTGAACATACTTAATATAATTACTCGGTTGAAAAAAAGATAACTTGGAATACTAGCTACAACCAGGTGGCATTTGTGGCCCACTTTAACCCATTATGTGCAAACAGATAGACAGACAAATTGACCCAAATGGAATACCCTCTCCTTTGGAGAGGGTAAAAAGGCAACAAACTGACAGTGAAGCCACATTTTGTCTCAACAAGCAGAAGAATGAATGAACTGGAGAGAGGAAAAAGAGAGGAGGGGATGCAATACAGTAACCTGCGAGTAAAAGGGTTGTGTTCAGGAGGGTTAATGGGGGTAGGAAAGATCATGGGTTGGGATGGACCATGGTAGTACATTGCTCGTTTGAAGTCTTGGAGGGAAGAGTGGGATGAAATAGCCACAAGATGGTGGTTTCACAAAGATGAGAAAAGAAAAACAAATCAGTGGAGGTTGCAGTGAGCCTTGATCTTGGGAATTTAACCAAAGAGGGGCATATCGGAAGAACACATGCATCTTGAAGGAGTTGTGGGATGTCGGAGGGCTGAGAGAGAGCAGAGGGTTCAAAACCAGAGTAAACCTGGTTTCAAAAAACACTCACCTGTCTGTGCAGTGAAAGCAACAGGCTTTATTCTTCGGCCTCAACATGGCAGACACCAATGATGTTGAGTGCTTTGAATTTCACTCATTCTAGAAGAGACGCGTGTGCTGTTGGAGAACAAGCCCATCGAGGATCGCAGTTCACCGTTAAGCTGTGACCCAAGTCCTTCAGAGATAGAGCCAAAAACAATATCTCGATATCTCACAATATCTCGATATCTATCAAAGCACGATATCTCACGAGGTTATGGACAGATTCGGAGGAAACTTGGTAGATGAGTTTGGTAGGTAACCAGAGCATGCTGATTTGATTCTGGTTCAGGTCCGGATCCAGATCAGGCCTGTCAGTGGGCTACAATACGTATACTATTCAGCCTGGCGGAGGTATGTGCTCTACTGAGTGCCGGTTTTGTTTCCTTCTGTGTGTCACGTGTCCTTGTTTCCCTCTGTGTCACATGCCATTGTTACATCCGCCATGGAAGTTGGCCGACGATTATATTTTCACACATGTCTGTCTGTTTGTCTGTGAATAATAATAAAAAAATGACCGTTTTTACAGCCATTTTTCCCTGCTGTGCAGGGGTTGGGCTTTTTCTTGAGGCAATGTTTTATGGCCGGATGCCCTTCCTGACGCCAACCCTGGTCGCCTCTTACGACACAGGGATATGGTACACCTATTCTAACCGGGGCATACACCGGGACCAGTACACTGGTACTCACTTCGTCGACCTCGGAAGGATGACAGGCTGAGTCAACCCCCTGGTTTTAATTCAGCAGCCAACGGGGCTTGAACTCAGGACCCTGGGATCCCAAGCCACCACCCGAACCACTAAGCCAACACCAGGCATTTGTCTGTGAATAGGATATCTCAAAAAGTTTTGCACAGATTCGGACAATATTTGGTGGACACGTTGGGTGTGTGAAAATGACGAATTTAATAGATTTTGTTGACTATCAGGATCCGCATACGGGAGTTTTTTAAAAAGTTTTTTTTAAGTGATTCAGAGACGGGGCTAAAATCAATATATAACACAATATCTCCAAAAATTTATGGACGGATTCAACTGAAACTTGGTGGACAGTTTGGGTGTGCAATAGGGACAAATTGAATAGATTTTGATGAAGATCTGGTTCTGGATCTGAGATTTTTTTTTAATGACGTCTCTATTCAGAGGGCTGATATATATATATATATATATATATATATATATATATATATATATATATATATATATATATATATATATATATATATATATATATATATATATATATATATATATATATATATATATATGTATATATGTATATATGTATATATATACATGTGTAGCACGATATTTAAAATTCAAAGAGTTGTGGACGAGTTTTTTGCCAAAACTAGTTGGATGAGTTGGTTAAGTGACAATAACAAGGAGATTCGATTTTGGTTCAGGTCCGGGTTCAAATCCGACGTATCAGTGGCATACAAAGCATAAACTGTGCAGCCTTGCGGGGGTATGTTCTCTACGGAGTGCCGTTCTCATTTCACTCTGTGTCACGTGTCCTGGTTTATCACATGAATCGAAGCTGATATCTCCTGATGTTATTTTTATTCATATATCTGTGCATCGATGTCTTTATAATGTCCCTGTTTTACACTTGAATGTATATTCATATGACCTTTATTTGTTAATCATGTATCATGTAAATGTCTCTTTGTGGGTAATTATTCCATTATCACACATGCATTAAATGGAGAGTCCCTGTCATGAAGCAGTCATGCAAAGTACAACTCTTCTTTTAACAACCGATGCATTTAATTACACGACTCTCTTCACATTGATGTTTCTTTTTCCTTCTGTAACATTTGATGTTTATCTTTCTTTTATCTTCCATGGAAGAGACATGTATCCTCTTCGCATCATACACCGTCTAGAGCCGGCGTCGATCTTGGCATTGTCCCGAAGGTCCAATTAACTCTCCTGACGGAATGATCCACCGTGTAACCTTGATGATCCAAAAGACCTTGATCTCACTGTGAACCAATCGGAAGGATTAGCCGAGTATTATAGCCCTTGTAGTTGTGATAATGAATTGACTTTACATGAGGTCAAAGTCACATCATGAATATGTGCAGAAGGAAGCATGGAGCCGGAATGTTTACAGGAAATATAATCATTATATTTAACTCCTTGAGCCTTCTTCCAATCATAATTCCATTGTCATGACATTCAACTGTTCATTCAAACATGTAACCAGTGAATGTTGACTTATACAAATGATCACAGATGGTCTGGTTTTACAGGCATCCGTGGATTATAAACTCTTCAATCAGTTGTGGCAAGTACTCGGAAAGCAAATTTAGCTCAGTCTACACATGGATACATTTGGACAACATAACACAAGAGAGACAGATGGACAAAGACATGACATGGGAGCTGCATCTTTTTTTATTGAGTCTATCATTGGTATCGTGGCAGACTGGTGAGGTTCTGAACCAGCACAAGCAGGCTGGGCAGGCAAAAGGGAGGGATAAGGCACAGCTCATGGTTTCTCTGGAGCAAGTTGTTCGTTTCTGGTGAAGATTTATCCTCCTGGCTTAATGGATGCAGAATCTCCCCGTCTTTGAAGAGTTGCGAGGGAGGAGAATCCGAATGTAGGGAACAGCCTCTATCAGGCAGTCGTTCCCAAACAGCCACCACTTCACTCTGATTCTTTGTTCATATGCATCACAAGGCTGTGGGGGTAGCATCATTGGCTGAGGGTGCGGCTGGGCCACTGATGCAACGCCCTCTGTTGGTTTTGGCAGGATAGCTCGCCTACTCTTCCTGAAGGACACTCTGGGATCTTTAACATCCACCAATGAATGCTGGCAGACAGGATTCCTGTTTAACGTCCATCTAAGGGACAGCACATGCATTGATGGATCACCTTGCCTGTGAAACACCGGAATGGCAGATTATAGCTGGGTCGGGATTCAAACCAAGGCAAGCGAGAGTGCTTACCTCCTGGCCATCCTACCAGCTCACTTCACTCTACTGGCTAGAGGGGTCCGCATGCAGTTGCACTTCCAGCCAGAGGTTGTCGTACAACAGCACTGGTTTTGCCTCTCGATGTTCACCATTTATACCTCGGCTCCAACACACTCTACGTACATTATCTATGTTGCTGTGGAGTTTTTTTTTATAGCCGACCCAAGATGGCACCTCTTCGAGCTAGCATACATCCAAAGGCACAACCTGGAATGTCCAGAACCTTCCAGATCAACGTCACTTTGTCCCCAAGCCATTAATTGTAACCGTGATGTCATTGGAACGTCCCGGGGTGAGGGATTAACTTCCAGTATTACTATTACGAACAAAACACCCCAACGTCCGGTATTAATACGTTCAAAAAACGATAAACGTCAAAAAAATTATAATAAACGGCCGGTATTACGGAAACGTCCCATGAAGCAAATTATATGAACTGACATCGATATTTCTGCATTTCACAGGATATAAATATATAATCAATTGATCATATAGCACTTACAATGTTTCACATAAATAACTGTAAATATACAGGAGGAGATCATTTGACCCAACAGGCCTGCATAATCCTCCCAACACTCAAATACCACCACCATGTCCCCATTGATTTCGGGTACCCATCCAATTTAAACCTGTGGACTCCGTCTGCTGCCACCACTTATCGAGGGACACCATTCCATCCATTAACTACTCTCCAAGTGAATCACCATCCATTCATCCATTAGGACCATACTCTGTGCAGAGCGTCGTTGCTGCCGAAGCAGTCTCCTTGGCTATTGGGCACATTCCTGTACGGGTCGTCACTCCGACACAGGATACCAGCAAGCTGGCACTCATTTTGCCGACCTCAGAAGGATGACAGACAGAGTCAACCCCACCTAGTATTAATTCAACAGCCAAGGTTGATTAGAACTCAGGATCCTAGGATCCCAAGCCCACAAACCTAACCATTAAGCCAACACCAGGCATAGTGAATCTACCCCTGCCTCATAATATGGTCCTAACTCTCCTCTTCTTTACTCTCTGCATCCTTACAACACTCAGCTCATCACATAACACCTTCTCTTGCTCCAGACAATTTTCTATCCCATAATGCTCCTTTAACCCCGTAATACCCGGAATTTTAATTGATGACTCCTTTATTCTGTGACCACCATTATCAATGCTTGTGAACTCATTTTTTTTTTATTTCGACACAATTTTATTATTATTGTTCCGCTGTATATCCGTGACAGCCACACCGTATAACTTTCATGTAAAATTAACATTTACTTTTCTACCAACCGGTTTGCTTTTTCTTCAGATGTCATGTCTTGTTTCTTTTGCTCCGTCGTTGTGTAATTAAATAATTCACTTTTTCTTTTCTCTTTCTATCTCGTGTTTGTTTTTCATCATGGACGACGTCTTCTTCTCTTGTGTTTCGCTGCTGCGAGTGTCATTGCTTGGGAGCAGGACTGTGCTGTTGATGTCGTTTACGTAGTTGATGTAGCCCCCTGTAGTTTATGGCAGGAATTTTTATTTTTGTCGTTAGGCCGGGCTGCTTGCACAATTCACCTGCAGTACTCATCAAGACACCATGATATCACTTACATGCACCATCTATTTCTCACAGGTGGGACACTCAACTTAACGTCCATCCAATGCCCTGCCAGCTCACAGACAGTCCGGCCGTTTCGAGTCGGGTCGGTAATCAAACCCGGACAAGACAGCTCAACGCTAAGTGTGCTGCCCCTGCACCATCCTCCCAAGAAATGGATGAAATTTTGGATGAATATCTGTTGATAAAGGGACATGCTTTTTAGAATCACGGCTTGGGATTTCCACACAAAACTTTGAGCAGCTTTGGTCAGCGTGATGCTGCCCTCTGGCTTTACGCAGTATACGTCTTAAGTGAAAGGCCTTGCAGGAAGTCAACGCGATCATGCTTAAAGATCTTTTCCCAAAGCTTCAGTTATTACTTGTGCCTCCATTGGCCATTAATCATCCTTAAGCGGAGATCCGTGATGCACCTGAAAACTCATTTCCGAACTTCAGGATATTTGTGTATCACCTGTTTTTACATTACTCAGTTGTTGTTATGTTTTTTCATTAACTGTTCTTCATTCCACTGCTTTCTGTTGCAATTTCATTCCAAGTACAGTTCCATGGTGAACAAGTAGTTTTCAAATGAGTTAACACGATTACCTGCAGCAAAATTCCCCCATTTCGGGTTAATTTGCCTAATTTGATTGTTGCGAACTTCATCAGTCTTGCTTGTTTGTGTCAATCTTCTTGAAACATAAAAAAATGACGACTCTTGTTGCGCCATTCCCAAAAGGAATCGGCAATCGTGGAAGCGTCGCCTGACGTGAGCAACCTGTTCACCTGCGAGACAAATTATTCCATGATTTTTTTAATCAGAATCTCCTGAGATCCTCATCATGACCCGTGAAATCTCATAAGATATGCATTGGAGCGTTTAAAAAAAATATTATTATCATTATCATTAGGGATGATTATGCTTGGTGTTGACTTAATGGTTAGGGTGGTGGGCTTGGGATCTGAGGATCCTGAGTTCAAATTCCCCTCGCCTGTTGAATTAAAACCAGGTAGGGTTGACTCTGCCTGTCATCCTTCTGAGGTCGGCAAAATGAGTGCCAGCATGTGTCGGAGTGGTGACCCGTCCAAGATTGTTCCCAATAGCCAAGGAGTCTGCTGAGGCAGCACCAACACTCTGCACAGAGTATGTTCCCAATGGATGGATGGGACGATAGTTTTGGATCTCATTACATTCCGATTGGTGTATCCTAAATGCATGTCTTGTTGAGATATCTATTTTGTTAGGAGGCACCGTGTTGGTATAACGCCCGGTATGTGTCGGCAGTCGATTCTGGCCCAATATGATGGTATTTTGGAAAAGGCAATGCTTCGAGCCATTGCTTATTGTATAAACTGTATTCCCTCAGACCCTTGTGGAATTAACCGTCCGTGACGCATTTGTTTTCCTCGACGTACTCCGAGCCTCATTGCTCCCTGATGTTGCTCTGTGCTTGGCCGTGGCCTGCACTCCAGGCTGCAGGACTGCCCATATGTAGTTGCCTGGCCTGTGCAGCCACTTGTGAAATGTAACACTCATCAGCATTTAGTTTTCCTGAAGGCAAAGCAAGGAGACTGTTGAGAATGGCCATCTTTACCACACTGTCATACGTTTGGTGTCACACGTTGTTTTTTTCTTTTCTTCTGAGTGCAGTCTATTTAAAGACCTCCGAACTTTCCATGGATCATGTAATGCATAGGCATAATGTTCACATCATAATCACACTGGCTGTGCAGTAAAACTAACAAAGCTCACTCTATCCTTTGGTATGGAAAGATTATATATTTTTCTTTTTCACAGACCATCTGTGACAGGTGAATGCATCCGCACAGAAACCTTTGGATTATCCTCTGATTATTCGAATGGTGTGTCTTTGTAATTATTATTCACGCGTGTGGTTCCACATTTAACGCAATTCCCAATCGGCAGAACGAGGCAGAGAAATGTCCTGCACCAATGAACTACATGTTTATGGCGTAGTGTCAAACATGACAAACTCATTCATGACAATCTGTGTCTCTGTTTCGCTCACCAAACTTTCTGCCTTTATTACTTGGGATGCACTTCTTACATAGCTAGTCACCCTAACCCTAACTGCTAACCCTAACAGCTAACCCTAACCCTAACCTTAAACCTTAACATCCTCCACATCTGCAAGAGTGTCACTCTCCATAGGTCCTTCTCATTTAATCACCACATTGGAAGCTCATGTCTTGCAGGGTAGTATTCTGAGCCCAATCCATTTCCTGATTCACATTAACGCCCCTTTATTCTATATTGATATCCCAATGTACAACTTTACTGATATCTCCACACTGTCACAGGACTTTCCATCAATACACGAGAGGCGATAAAAATGTTCTCGGAACGGAGTATTCGTCAGCACCGAAGAGCAGCGTTTTTTTTTTTTTTTGTCATTATTTTACTCATTAATTATAGACATTAGGGCTGGCAGGATGGCCTAGAGGTGTGCACACTCACTTCTAAGCTGTCTCGCCTGGGTTCAAATCTCAGCCCAGCTATAAACTGTCATCCTGGTGTTTCACAGGCTGGGTGATTCATCAGTATGTGTGCAGTCACCTGAATGGATGTTTAATTGGATGTGCCGTCTGCCAGCATTATATTGGTGGATGGATCCCATGGTGTCCTTGGAGTCGAGTTGGCACCATTATCAAATTCCAAATTCCTGTCCCAACTACTTAGTTGAGTGGCAGGCCTGGCCAGCCAGTTCGTGAAAGACTTCTGGTAAAGAAACTTCCTCCGGCCAATTCCACAAGAATGTGAGAATAATTTTGCCCGTCAAAGAAGAAAAAGACTCATTATAAACATTAATTCTTGTTATATGCCAGTGGTCTCATTAATCTGACAGTTTGTTGTTTCAGAGGAAATCCAGAAGCTTTCTGCCTCATACAATTCTGCATTTTATTAAAATTCAGCAACGATGTGCCATCAATCTTTTTCTACAAAAGTTCCAGGTACAAATAAATCCACCAATGTGTACTAGTCGTTTATCATGAAGGTGCGCCCTCATATTTTAGAGCAGCCAAATGGACGGCTGATTTCAAGCGGAGACACAAGTCCTTTAAAGATAACCCCGAGTCAGGATGGCTGGCAGTTGTGAATGACCCACATCTGTGCAACTGCAGTCTGAGATATTAATGATGGAGGTTCGCTGCTTCAAGTTCACGAAACGATCCACAGAATTTGGAATTTCGAAGGTTTTTCTTTTCACTTTCATTCACATCCATGTCCAATATCTCTTATGTTCAAACAAGTCCAACGATGGGTTCCCCAGAACCTAAACCCTCATGATCGGCGCCAACGGGGGCCATCGTGCCTCAAACTTTTTAAACGGTTGCAGTCATGTCCAGTTGACTTCATCGCATGACAGTGGTGAGGAAATGTGGTTTTCACCAATTGCATCCTGAAACCAAATTTTTATCCATGCAATGGAAGCACAAGGGATGATCTAAGATATTTTGCACCCAACAGCCAACACTCAGCCAGAAACATCATGACCTCAATTTTCTGGGACACATAGAGAGTCCTGTTGATGAATTACTTGCTTCACAAAACTACATCACAGTAAATACTATTCCAGCCTCATGCAAAAATTGTGCGAGTCCATCAAGGCCAAACACCGATGGATGGTGACCGAAGGTGTTCTCTTCCATTGCGATAATGTGCCTGTGCACAAGGCTCATGTTGCACAAAATGCCAATCATGATTCTGGCGAAGAGCAGCTGAATCCTCTCCCGTACATCCACAGCATTCCGCACGTACTTCTATGCATTTTGACATTTGAAGTGTCACCATTGATTTGCTGATGACGAGAAACTAACTAAAGCGACCGAGATGCGGCTGAAAGTGCAATCTGAAAATATTTATCTGGCATAAAAAAAAGTTTGAGGAACAAACAGAGCAAGTATGTTAAAGTCAAGTACAGTAATTGATACATAGCAAATGTATCTATTACTTATCTATTCTTTTAAATGCTGAACATCAAGCAAGGAACCAGCATGTACCATTTTATTGTCATTGGTATGACTCGGCTGGTGTTCAAACCGCTAACCTCCCAGACTCAGGTTCCAACTGCTGATCTCCCAGACTCAGAGCACACACTAACCATTACACCACCAACTCTAGTATGTATATATATATATATATACAGTATGTATATTTGACAGCTCATTGCATTTAATGCCGAAAAACCTACTCTCTATAATCTATCTACACAGCAACCCCTTCTCCCATTCCCCTGCACCACTTTGCACATTTCCCTCAAAGCCTTCATCTACTCCCACTTATTCTCCCTCTCCCACTGCCTCTTTAACCTTCACATTACTTCCACTCATCAAATCACTCACTTCCTCAATCCATTCATCCACTCCTACTTATACCCTTCTCCAGGGCCGGATTTATGTGTGCAGGGCCCTGGGCCCTAGAAATACGCGGGCCTCTCAGGGCCGCAGCCATTGTTACTTCATATATGCTTATAAAAGTATTCATATATAAATGCACCAACCTAGGCTGGGCAAAAGAAAAAAAACACGGTTTTATGTGTAAAAACATGTATTTCAGAAACTACTAGTAACAAAAGTTTATATACAGAAACACCACTATGGATGAAAACAAGGAACAGAGAAAATAATCGCAAAACCAAAACGTGATGGTATCATCTCAAATCTCAATGTAGAAAGTTTTTTTGTCGTTTTTGCAGATATGATTGCATTATTGCACACTTTGGGGTAATTGCTACAATATATTTTCGAGATGTTAAAAACCTACAGAATCTTTTAGCTTCTTCCTGGCTTTGATTCGCGCAAAGTCCTCGATTGTTTCGCGTGTGCTTACTCTCCTGAATAGTTCGTGTTCAGCACTCAGTATGGCCAGCGATTCCAAACGATCTTGGCCGATCGTACTACGCAGATAGTTCTTGATCCTTTTCAATTTTGAGAATGATCGTTCTCCCATACAGTTCGTGACAAACATTAAAGGTATCCCGCAAAGCTATTCCACGTTGGCGAACGCTGCCACCATATCGTAGTTGTGGATTGTGGAAAACATAGTAGTTTCAGACAATTTTTCCGAGTCTCTGTCTGCATCGCCTTGAGAAATGCCTGGAAATGTACAATTTCTGAAACCAGAGAAGGTTCCAGGTCGTTCGGGTAACTCTTGACCAGGTCTGCAGCGGAGTCGCGGAGCTTATCCGTCTGCATGGTCGTTATTTCTGAAAGAATGAGAAACGTGACGGAGTGTTCCATAGGCCTTGAGGCGATCTCCTAGTGACGTTGTTAGCTGATCAATGATGGGTATGTAGGATGTGGTCCTGGATCTCTCTCTGGGCGGTAACTGGGTGTCATGGCGCTGTCTACTTCATCATGATGTCGCTTCCTCCTTCGAACACGTCGCCGATCGTCTTCGTACTCGCTGTGACCACATTTATCAATAGCAATATGTTCAAAGTCGTCGAACCGTTCCCGTAGGTCCTGTACCAACTCTGTCAGTGATTCGAGTAGTTTCACTGCCGTGTTCAAATCGAGCCCCGGCTTCTGTAACTGCTGACTTGTCGCGTTGAACTCTTTAGAATTTCCTGCCATGTTACTAGCAGAATCACCTCTCAAGTTTTTCCAATTCCTTCAGAATAGCAGATGCCTCATTTTTGGCCTCTGCGTTTAGATGTTCATCCATTGCAAGATCCTCAAGTACCGTGATATTTTGCTGGAATCCATTGGCCAGTGCTTCTACAGCATCTGCACGGGCCGCCACCGTGTATCTGACAAGCACTTGACGACTGGCATGTGTTTCAGTGCATCGCGATGTTTGCGCCAACGATAGGTTGACTTCACGAGATAAACATACAGCCGTTGAACGATACCAAACAGAGTCACAGCAGCCGTGCAGCACTCAGCAGCACACATCCCGATGAGTTGAGAGAATGAGCCATGCAGGAACAAACTCGGCGAATTCGCAACGACTTTTTAGGTGCGCCTGGATGCCACGGTATTTTCCAGACATGTTGCTGGCGTTGTCGTACGATTGACCGCGACAGTCAGAGATCGGAATTTTGTTCGTTTGGAGAAAATCAAGAACTACGTCTGCGATCTCCTTTCCGGTATGATTCAGTAAGGGCACGAATGTCAAGAAGCGCTCTACTGGCCCCTCTGGCAACACGTAGCGGATGGTTAGACATAGCTGGTCAGTGTGCGACACGTCCGAGTGGAGTCCACCATATGGAGTAATATTTGGCCCTCCGAACTTCCGCTACAATGGCACTCAGAACTTTTCTACCCAACACATTGATTAGTTCGTTACTCTGTCGATGAGAGGTAGTTTACGTTACCGCTCCCTTTGTTGGCATGTTTATGGAATGTGCCGCAAGGAAAGTGTCGTACTTGCTCAGAAGCTCATCACTCTCAGGTAATTTCCGTTATGTACCGAACGATCACCTCTCGTCACCTCGGATGGGCAGACCACATTCACATAGAAACAATGAGGACATCCACGCACCGTCGTAGCACTTCGTGCCAGTAGTGCTGTTCTGACTCGTACTGACAAACTAGTCCAGCGTTAACGCGGCCTTGCAATGATTTTCTGCTGGCCAGGCTCGACATTGCCTGTTTATGCTGATCTGAATTACTGTGTCCTTCTATCGACTCCCTAGCGTGTTTCCAATCTTGGAACCCGGATGTAAACCGACTTTTAGTGTCTGACATGGGTGACATCAGAGGCAAATAAACGAACAGACGGCCGGTCTCTCAGAATAGCACAGCCAACTGAGATCGATTTCTTCTCCAGATAACGTGTGTTTTTCTACTGAACAAATTTTTTGTACAATGACGAGTTTTATTTCCATCACGGACAGCGGAGTTCTTGTAGTCACTGTCTACATTACGACATTGTGCACTACCCTTCTCGATCCAGTGTTTCGGAACTTCTCTGGTAGCTGGTCTGGCCAAAGGCCAATGTCTTTTTCATAATCTTCAGCCGTTTCGCTGTCTACTTCTGAACCACATTCTGAAGCAGAATCGTTTGAGTTTTTATCACCGCTAGCATCAGCAGCACTGAAACAAGGAGCAGGCCAACAGCAGATAATGCTGACGTAGTCGTAGCTATGTTTCCCTTTGCGTTGTTATCCTGTTCATTGTATAACCCAGCTGTGGCTGTTGTACTCTTAAGCCAACTTGTAATTTTGGGTAGCTTGT
>CM068957.1:145360419-145374603 GCA_035128595.1 Eptatretus atami
TGGCAAGTCTACCAAATACTAGTGTATGTATGAAAATGGATCAAATGTACTTAAAATGTTAAATTAATAAATTATTTTAAAATCATGGTGTCTATTTACTTCTGTTACGTCTCTGTATAGCATGATATTTCAAAAATGTATTGGGCCTGATATGTTCTACTTGATCAGGCATTGCATGGCAGAGGTATGCGCTCCACCGAGTGCCCTTCTAGTTATAACAGGATAGCCCAACAAAATAGCATTGTGTTCAAATGAGTGGTCCTTCTAACACGGCTCCAAGTGTACATGTTCATTATATGAAACTCGGTCATTATAGAGTGCTGCTTCTGCATACAGAGAGGAAGGCATGGTTTCAGGACAACATTTGAATCATCCGCCAAGCCCATCTTGTGTATGAATCCTTTCCCTAATATGACAAGTGACAACACATTCATTCACCTTCCCTATTCTCTGGAAATCAATCCTAACGATCACCTGTGAAGTGCTTCGAAGCAATTATTTATTTATTCGTTTGTTTAATTATTTATTTGCTGAGCAGACTGTGTGGACATGAAAATTATTTAGTTCCATTATTTAGGCTGAGGTTCTTTTGCTATCCATTGCGACTATTCATTTATTTATTGTTTTCTCACTGAACATTTCTGATCATGAACCTGATGACTTTAATTGACCAGAATCAGGAGCTAAAGGAAAAGAAATCGATTTAATTTATTGTTAGCCAGGCAGTGACACTTCGGCCGATTGTCAACCAATGAAAAATCGAAGTGTGAAACTGTATGTATAAAAGAAAACAAAGATGTCAGCCTTTGTAAATTATAATGGCAAGGATGTTCAGTGCTGCAATGCAGCCTGATTGAAAGGAAATGGATCCGTTGTCAGCCCTGCTGCCGCATTGAGAACAATCAGAGATGTATGTAAATGGAGGGAAAAGGGATAAGCGAGAATGGATTGCACAGCGAGATTGAACTGCTTCCAGGTTTACACCTATTACAGTCATTCGTCTCTTCACTTCCATTACATGATGTATAAAAGTGTTAAGATTAGTGTTCAGTGTGTTGTGTGCTTGCTTATTGGATTTGTTGCTGAGGAAACACTTCATCAATGTAAGAGGCAGAGCTGAGGTTTAAGGAGGAGAGTATGTGATGCAGCTTGATGTTTACATTGAAGGACTACATGGTGGTCTGTTGTATGCAGAGTGGTGTAACCGTCCAGGAAAAAAAATTGGAATTTTTTTAAATCGTAAAATGACGTGACGCCATCTCCATGTTTGTATTGCAAAATGGTGGGATTTTGATACCACCCTCCAACCCAACTTGCACCATCTTCCTTTAAATTGTCTTTCAATCTCCTCCCTTTCCTCCCCAACTCCTCTTCTCCTTGATTGCAATGCTTCTGGTTTGGAAGAGCTCTGAAGCATTTTTCTTTGCTGGCCTTTCTTCTTTTTCTGCCTTTTTCCTATTTCTACAAGTGTTTTTACCTTTGTAACATTTAATTTATATTTTCTACTTTATTTTATATACACGTTTGTGTCTTGTGAAAGAGCAAGGTGACGGACGGCATGAATTGACAATGGGGAAAATCTTGAGCACAAACAAGGGAACAGAAGAATGAACAGAAAAAGAAAGTGGAGGGGAGGAAGCACAACAACTTATGAGGATTGGGGTAGCAATTGTTAATGGAGATAATAAAGATTGTTGATAAAGATGTGGGATGATATAGATGGTGCTGCATTGCCTATTTGATGTATTTGGGAGGGAAGAACGTGGGGCATCACATCCCATGGAAGGTGGTTCCACATACGGGGAAATCAAGGGACAAGAGTTGAGGGTTGCATTCAGCCTGCATGTTGGAAGTTTAACCAAGAAGGGGTTCGTGGAATCGTGCTTAAATCCTGGAGTTTGGGAGGGTCAGAAGAGTCATAGACCAGAGGGAGCTAAACTAGAGGAGAGGCAGTAAAAACAGAAACCACTGACCTGCCTGCAATGTGAAAGCACCAGACCTTGTGTTTCAGCCTCATTATGGTGGAGTCCAATAATGTTGAGAGGTTCAGATTCCACAGAATCCAGGAGAGATGGATGTGATGCTGAAGTGTCAGGCCATCGGTGTGAGCAGGACTACATTGAGGTCATGACAAAGGAATTGAAAACTGCGAGTAGTTCTTATTTTTCAAAGAAAGACCTGGAACGATGGAGGATGCCCAATCTGCAGCTGACTTTGGATGCTTAGAATCTTGCTTTGGAGGGTTGACGTATTTTTTGTCTCTTTTGCTTTGATTTCAGAGTTAACATGCAGCTTCTCCTTGTTACCCATGGCAGTTAACATACCTCAATCAACATTTATTTTCTCCGCAAGATTTGCCAAATGTAATGGAGGGTTTTCCAGAGCATCTGATAAGTTGTTTGTGTAGATAAGGAACAAGACTGGCCCAAACACACTGACTGGGGGCATTCCAGCCTCCCCTGGGAGTAGAGAGGTTCCATTGGTCGAATCACGTTGACTGTATGAGTGGAGGAAGTCAAAAATCCGGGAATTAAAGTGCTCTTGTACACCTTGGAGAGGTCGGCAGGCAAAGCAGGATGCCGGACTGTGTCATATGCCTGAGATAATGTCCAGGAAGAAGGTCTTGACCTCTTGTTTATGATTGAGGGCCTCCAGCCATTGCTGAAAGAGGAGCAGCAGCTTGTCCAGAGTTGAGTGACTGGGACAGGATCCAAACTGTTGGTCAGAGATCAGATTATTTGAAAACAGGAAAGACTTGATATCAGAATCTTTATTTGATTCCATGACTTTGCTTGTAAATGGAACTAAGCTCAATGGTTTGTAGTTGGGAGGATATATTTTCACCCCTTTGTGGACATGAGCGATGTTGTTGAATTCCAGGCAGACTGGAGGTGTCCAATGGAGGACAGTTCTCTCTTTATGTCTTTGCCAGTCAATATATTTTTTTGTGATATCAATATCAGCACCTTCAAGTTCATGGATTCTTTCAGCTTTTATGAGGTTTTTATTATTTATTTTTTTAACAAAAGTTTCATATTAAATGATGATTGGCTTGTTGATGAAGCATGGATGAGCATTTTTTGTATGTTGTACGACAATGCAGTTTGTCCTTTGGACCAAGATTCTAGAGCAATTTTTTCACACGTTCACTTGTGAAATTTGCAAAATAACTGGTTGTCTTTCAGAAGATCCACATTCAAAAATGAAGGCACCACCAACAAGTAAAGTTCCCCAGCAGGCAAGACTCAATTCCAGCATTTCCACCAGTGAGTGGTATATTCATCCATTGGATGACAAGTCTCAATTCTGACATTTTGACCACTGAGTGGTCTTCATCCTGGAGATGGCAAGGCTTAATTCTGACATTTCAACCATTAAGTAGTATATTCATCCTGGAGATGGCAAGGCTGAATTCTCACATTTTGACCACTAAAGGGTATATTTGTCCTGGAAAAGGCAAGGCTCAATTCCAACATTTTGACCACTGAGTGGTCTTCATCTTGGAGAACGCAAGGCTCCATTCTGACATTTCAACCACTGAGTGGTCTTCATCCTGGAGCAGGCAAGGCCCCGATCAGACATTTCAACCACTGAGTGGTATACTCATCCAGGAGCAGGTAAGGCTCAATTCTGAAATTTCAAACATGGAGTCGTCTCCATCCTGGAGAAGGCAAGGCTCTATTCTGACACTTCGACCACTGAGTGGTCTTCATCTCGGAGCAGGCGAGGCTCACTAATATTTTATAACTTCTTCTCTTCTGTGGATATCACTTCTCTTAAGTGGTTAGGGTGAATCTGTTGAGTTCATTCGATCTCAATGTTCTGCCAGCCAGATTTTGAGGTTCAAGAGGAAATACATGATTCTGCCATCAATGTGGAAATGTTTATGACCAGATGTTGAGTTGTGAATATCAAAACACATTTTATTGAGACATTTTTATTCTTCCAGATATCATGTCTGTGGATAGATGGCCGTTGCTCTGTTCATTCCTTTATATGAAAAATTAAACTGAATCTAGTTTTGCTCAAATGTTTATATTTGTGGGACCAGACAATGCCTCATCTCGAGTAAGAGTTCTGAGTGTTTGTGTTAGTTCCAACATCAAAGGCAGCGTGGTGTAAATTCATACTGTGCTTTGGCTGTGCTTTTTACAACGAAGCTTGGAGGTGAGAGACTTACTGGGGATGACTCTTTCACAAGGCCAATTTCCTCTTAGCTTTCTTCTTCCTCTTTGTTTACTTTTTTAAAAACTGCGTGTAATCAACATTACATTCAGGAAAGCAGACATCCAAAGCATGTTTTCTTTATGACAGCCATTATGGTAAATGAGACAATTTTGCAGACCCCTTCTAAGTTAGAAGCATCTGACTATAGGAAGTTAGGGTTCTTGAGATTAATGCAATTCCTTGTGAATGCTCCTCATTAGTGTATAAGCAGGATTGTTTGGATAATGAGCACACCCCAAGCAGTGATGTTCCCTCTCCAAACTTAATTCTGGCCTGTGGTCTTGTAGCTTTGCTCGTAATGCTCCAGGACATGATATCAGATATCTTTCTCATTGGTTGAAGGTGCGACGTTGTCTGCTTTCACCTTGGCTTAAGCTGAAGTTGCCACTATTGTCGAGGCACAAGCAATGAAAGCTGTGTATGTATATGATGAGGCCCCTCACCTCTGGTATCCCGTCTGTTCGTGCGTATTAGCGTATAGATGGGAATGGTCGGTGTTTAGTTTTTCTTGTGCAATTTGTTTGTTGTGTGTGAATGTTTTTTATAAGAGTTAAGTGTTTAAGTTGCATGGCCTTGCTGATAAGGCTGTCTGTGTTGTCTTGGAGGAATATAGAGGTTATGTTTGCATTTCTCGGGTTGAGGTGGTTTGTTGTCAGGTGGTGGTGGTATGTGGGGTGGAAGCAATCAGCGTGGTGGTAAGGCATTTGGGACTTGTGTTGGTGTTTCATCATTTGAGTCTGAGGTTGGATTTAGCTGAAAACTGCAGCCGCAGGTCCGTGTATGTGAGTTGTCTAATAGTTTACTGAGAGCAGTACAGGCCAGATGGAACCATTCACCGCACCTTGTTGGGTGGAGAGAACCCCCTCTGGCTCTGGAGCTAGTGATGCAGCTTTTACATGTTGGGCAAATGTAAATTGTAGTGGGCCCCGGGTTCGTTTATATGTCTCCGGCTGGAAGGAGGAGAAATAGGAGGACTGACAGAGGGAAGTCAATCCCCAAAGAGAGAGAGAGAAAAAAAACAGTTTGTTGTGGATTTATGATGCATGTGTGAGTGTTATGTGTGGTTATTTGAGTGGTTGGATGTGAGGGTTGTGTAGAGGATGAGAAGGATTGGCCTGGTCCATGACAACCGTTCAGCACTCATGACCATGGCCACACTGTCCCGCCAAATCCGGGAAAGCAGCAGGAAAGAGTTGGGATGATTTGGTTGCCGTCCGCCATTGGAGGGTACAACCACAACGAGAGTTGCATGCACCCCTCTGTTGCTCTAATTGGCATATTTATTTGCTCAAACTTTGTAACTAACAGTCTGCATCAAGTTGACTGCAGTCATGCCACGTAGGCCACATCCTGATAAGCATTTCAGGGTCATATCCCCTATCATGCATTGATTTCTCCATCAATCATTTAATGTTCTTATAATTGTTGAAAAATAATCAAAAAATGTCCTCAAACTCATGATATATGCACAGGCTTCTTGTTAAGGCCTGCGTTGTGGTGGAAAAAAGAAATCAAACCCTTCCTCCTTTTCTCTGACGTCATATTCTGTAATGATTGTTCATTCGCGGAGGAAACTATAGTCAGGATCGTCATCCCACAGCAATTTTATTTGTGACCCGGATAATTTTAAGAACAAGATATGATCCCCATCATGTCACCATCTTGTTTATACACTTCTTAATATCTACATTTTGGGGAACAAAATGCAAGTGCATTGTTTGCTTTTTTTCAACGAAGATGAATGAATTTCCTCATCACAGAAATAAAACACAAAGGTATCACGTAGCCGACGCGCAAACAGTCTGGGGCATGGATTTAACTGCCCAGATGACATACTTGTAGCAATGCCACAAATTTTCAGACCTGCTCTTTCCCCTGCACAAAAGTGAACGTGAGTGCTTTAGAATTTGTGGTATCCCTAACTATCAGATGGTGCTTACAGTAGGCCAAAGATATTAAACTGTTTACAGGCCGCTTTTATCAATGCTGCCACAGACCCACAGTGATTTAGATTAGTGTCTAACTCTTGAGATTCATTACCTCTAGGGATGCAATTAACGCATGTAAATTGGAGCTGTTCAGTTATAGTACCATCGTGGCCCGTAGACTACCTCGAATTTACAGCGGATGCAGATTTTGCATTTTTGCAGAAATTTGACCCATATAAGCCCTTTAAATAATGCAAAGCAAATAATATTTTATTGTGAATACTGCTGCAGTGTTTAGCTCTGGGCATGTCGTATTTTGGTTTGTTGAACTAAATCACAGTTTTGGTTTGTGGTCATGTCTTCCAGGTATGGTTGGGGGTGCAGAGGTATATTTCATCGGTTCGCACTGAAAGTTGTTGCAAACTCATTGAAGAACTTATAAAATAATGGATGAAGTATGTATATATTTCACTTGAAATGACCATATATTTAAGCAAGTGGCAGCCAATTCACGCAGGAGTCCAGCGATGCGCTCATGTTGCAATACCTAGATATTGGTGAAAACAAGTTGGAAGTTGCAATGCCCAAATATGATCCTGGCATGTGTAACTCTGGGAATGTCTTCTTTGCTTTATCACCTCCTCCAGGGATTTCTTTCATTGCATTATTTGTGTATAAATGAAGGGTGAAAAAGTCCACAATGATGCAGCGTCTGACCGATGGGAAATCTTCGGATCCCTCTGCCAGATTTTACCACCCTGCCTGGAAGGTCCTATAAGGTGGAGGTGGGGCTGGGCCAGTCTCGTAGCATCGGGCACAGCATACTGTAGCAGCCATCACGGCACAATTAAAAACGGTAGTAATCAGCGTAATCTGCAGCCTGGCCTCCGACATGACGCAGTGTGATTAATGGAACCACCTCGGCGGCAGCAGTTCCTCGGCCTTGGGCAGAATTCGTTTCTGGCACTTAGCGAAGGTCAAGGTTAGAAAGTGTCCCTTCTTGATACCCCACATGAAACCTGGTCTAATGCAAACCTTCTTACTTTGCAAACACTTTGCAATCAGTTTTCATCCATCATCAATACACTTTTTTTTAATTGAATATTCATGATTCTCGACATCTTTGCCTTGCCTTGCATTTGAAACACCAGGATGAGAGTTTATTGGCGGGTCGGAACTCCAACCCATGCTCGTTTAAATCGACTCAAAGGTGAGTGTGCATACCTCCAAACCTTCCCTTCCAGTCCTATATTTTGTAAACGTGATGATATATAGTTTTATCTTTAATGTTGTTTATTCGTTTGACTCGATGTTAATTCATTTTTTGGTACAGGCTAATTAAGCATTGATGGGTTTGTGGGTAGTGAACCCCTCAGCAATTAATGCTATTTTTCAATTTGTTTTTTTCCTTTACATTATTTAATTCTCAGCTGTGTTTGGCCTTACTGGTTCAATGGTTTCTGCACCAGATGAACAAGACGACAAATTATACACCGAGCGTTGGTTTCAATGCGGCCTGTTGCAGGTCTTGCACGTGACCATCACAGTCCCACAAGCTGTTTGCAAATTAATTTTGGATGGGGATTCCATTCTAAATTTATCCCCATAGTTGCATCATCACTGAGTTGTGGCCATGTTTGGTGATGCAGTGCCCCTGCCTATGAGGGCAAGTAATTGACATTAGCTCAGGGTACATGCAATAACTTGCCACCTCTTTGGAAAAGTCATCGTCAGATCTTTAACATCCACCAGTTAATGGCAGCAAACCCGAGGGATAACACAACTTCTTGTATCCTCCAGCAAGTAAACACAACAATGTCAGTTTACATCTGGGCTGAGATTCCAAGTCAGGAAAGACACCTCAGAGGCGAATAGGTTACCACATGCATGAAGGCTATCCTGACAGCGCAGCGCTCATGTATGGTGTGACGTGTACATTTCACATGAATATTTTGTCAACACCAACATTTGCAAACATGCACCTGAACAAACACATGACGTTCTATATCATATATATCTATATCAATTCGGCATGTGGCGAACGTGAACTTAGCAAACCGAGTTCACACAAACTCAGACAAGTTTGCATTCAAATTGAACTTCATTGGTCTTGACCTCCACAGCATGCATTCAGCAAATACTGCATTAATCTTTGGGCAAAACTTTTGTTCGCAGCCAAATCCGTTCACCTAAATATTTGCTTTGTCAGAAGTGAATGTGTTGACTCTCGGAAAGTTGAACGCGAGTTAACTCACAAGGAACTTCGAGCAGGAAGAGGCCATTTAGGCCAATCAAAGCCTGCGCTACTATTACCGACATATGCTTGTTTGTCCATGCTCCATCCTTTATAAATGCTGAGCATCAAGCAAGGAAGCAGCACGTACCATTTTTTTTTAAGTCATTGGAATGACTCGGCCGGGGTTTGAACCGCCGACGTCCCAGACTCAGAGTAGATGGCTCCAACCATTTACTTCACTGAGGCTGTTAAAGATCATCTCTTTCATATCGTTGACATTTTACAGGTAATGTTTTTCTTTTATTGTCACCAACAATGTAAAACCTGTTAGAATTCACCAAAGGACTTCCACCAGAGGACTTTTCTTCAACAGGACTTCCACAATCACCTCTTTTCCTCGATTTAGTTTAAACATAAATGGTCCTCCTGCAGATAGGGCATTGATCTATTTTTCTGCTCATAATCTGTACCTGCAGTGTCTCTTGAAAGAACATTGGTGCACTCATCGTACAATTCTATTATGTTTGGTGGTGAGTGTGACCATTGTCTTTACTTACGAAAGACATTTGAAAGCCTACCTGTTACAGAGTACCAATCATTTCATTTCTCCTGCAGACTTTAGCTACTATTTGCATCATTGCTGGGAGCATGGCTGTGCCGCTGATGCAATGCATCCTGTAGGTTAGAAAAGGAATTAGCAACTGTTTTCAGGGTGTCGACGATAGCTCACCTACTCTTCACAAAGGACACCGTGGGATCTTTTAGGTCCACTAACGAATGTTGGCATACCGGACGCCTCGTTTTTTTTGTTTTTTTTACATCAATACGAGGGATCAATATAAAACATCACTACAAAAACAGCGGTACACACATTTATGCCTCTCCCTGACTTGGAGACACTAAGGTAACAGTTTATATCTGGGCTGAGATTCGACCCTCGGCCCGACGGTTCAGAGGTGAGTGTACATACCTCTCGGTCATCCTGCCAGCCAGAATACCAATGCACATACTACACCAGTTGTAACTCTTTATGACCCATGGCTTCCTTGTATCTTGACCATCAAATGAATTGTCATCCTTTTTTTTCATAATACTCTTCGGTTTGATCAGAAATTATCCTGATAAGTCCAAAGTAAATTTGGCCGAGCCTCTTGACCGAAGCTCTGTGTTCACCATTGATGTGGAAGAGGATTTTATTTTGAGAAAGCGTTGGTTAGATTCATCTCACGCAGCCGAATTGTGGGATTTATAGGTGTGAAGGCATGTAAGAACTTGGGCAACAATGTCAACCGCACAACAACTTTCACACACTGGCAGAAACATCCTGCAGAAATCGTACCTGAGAAGATGAACAAATTGCAACCATGAAATGTCTTCTTTTAAAGGAAGAACATGTCAAATACCTCTCTCCAGGAGAATTCTAGAATTTCCTCTTTTGCCTGAAATTTTACAATCTCCGAACATTTACACAGTCGTTTAAATAAGTATGGAAACGGAGACAAACTAGAAGGGTACTCAGTGGAGTGCATACCTCCACCACACAATACCTGATCCATGAGAACATATCGGGTCCAATATATTTTTGAAATATCATGCTATACAGTACTATATCGTTTTTAGCCCGATCTCTCAATGGTGAAGAGTCATTTTAAAATGTTTAAAATGATCGTACCCGCATCCAGATTCGGATCTTCACCAAAATTGAATCAATTCTTCCTTGCACCGTCACCACTGCCGACATTGATTCCGGGCCGAGCTAGATTCAGCTATGAGGAGCGGCTGAAGTAGACAGGGCTTCATACACAAGAAAGGAGGTAGCTACAAGGAGATATAATAGAAATGTTTAAGATAATGAAGGGTATCGATAAAATAAGTGCAGATGAATTTTTCAACAGCGTAGACAGTGATAGGACCAGGGGCTACAGCCTGAGAGTAAAGAAGAGGAGAGTAAAGATGATATTAAGGTAGGGGACTTTCACTCAGAGAGTAGTTAATGCATCGAATGGTCTCCCTGGAAAGGGAGTGGCAGCAGACACAGTGGATAAGTTTAAATTATAATTAGATAGGTACCTGGAAGTTATGGAGATAGAGGGGTACGGGGATGTTGAGAGGACTATTAGGTAGTTTGAGCATTGATGGGTGATTGTGTGCATGTGTATGGAGTGCTGTTGGTGCGGGTCTTGTCAAGGGGGTTGTGTGGTTGATGTTGTATGTTTTGAACCAAGCCTCGACCCCCTCCCCTGAGGGGAAGAAAAAAAAAATACAAAAACTAAAATAAAAATGAAAAAAATGAAAATCTCAGTAATTAAAAACATTTTTTTTGTATTTTCTTTCTTGGAACTTGTGTGGATAAATTAGTGTAGTGTTCGCGCAGGCATGATGGGCTGAATGGCTTCCAGCTGTGTGAGATTTCCTTGTATATCCTTGTATTCACTTTTCACACACCCAACATGTCCATCAAGTTTCATCCGAATCCGTCCACAACTTTTTAAGATACCGTGCTACATATCATTTTTGGCCCTATCTCTCAATGGTGAAGAATCACTTTAAAAATTCTAGTGTTCGGATCCGGATCCGGATCTTCACCAAAATCTAATCAGTTTGTCCTTGTCACACTGTCCAGTTTGTCCAGTTTGTCCTTGTCACACCTGTCCATCAAATTTCATCCAAATCCATCCACAACTTTTTGAGATATCCTGTACACATTCAGACAGGGTTAAAAACTTCACCTCCTTCAACCTTCTGTGGCGGACGTAAACATGGTATAGATGCAAATAATACGTGATTGAATCATTTCTCACGTAAAAATGTAATTTTCAATAGTACAGTCATGTGTTGATATCGTGCATTGTGATTGGTTGTCGTGCAAGCAATCGGAAAGTGTCGCACCTTCAGGACTGTAAAAGTATAGGTGGTGATATCGTTGTGTTGTTGTGAATACTATGGCTCCAAGGAAGGAAAATCACACGACCAGCATCTAGAAATCAAAGTCTTAGCTGGTGAAGGCAACTCCATGTGGCAGATTGCAGTCCAACTTCACATTTGAGCAGGAGTTTTTATGTTAAACTCAGGAGGATAAGCGAAGCTGGGACTGTAGGGAATATGTCATTGAGCAAGAAAACCCAAACTCTCCAAAAAGTGATGTTAAGTACATCAGCGTCTGATCTGCACATGATAGAAGAAGATCCAGTCGAGGTGTTGTTATTTACCTAGGTAAAAGCACAGGTGTTAACTTTTCTT
This sequence comes from Eptatretus atami, assembly GCA_035128595.1. Classification (NCBI taxonomy): domain Eukaryota; kingdom Metazoa; phylum Chordata; class Myxini; order Myxiniformes; family Myxinidae; genus Eptatretus; species Eptatretus atami. The sequence continues at coordinate 145,372,051 of CM068957.1, forward strand.
TAAGAACAATAAGCTGCATGTTGCCACAAAATGGTCTCAATGGATGTGGATCTGAAAAACAAACAAAAAAAAACAACATGTCACGAGGAGAGGCAAATGGAAAGGCCAATCCGACAGCAGCAATGCTTGAAAAGAACCGCCACCATGTGGTTTTAATCGACTGATTTTGAGTTTTCAGGTGAGGAATGTTATCCGTTTAAATAATCCTTTTTCATTAGGATTTTCGTCATTACCTCTGCCATCGAAGATGGACGGCGGTTATGTTTTCACGCCTGTCTGTGAGCAGGATATCTCAAAAGGTTGTGGACGGATTCAGTCAAAACCTGGTGGACGGAATGGGAATGCGACAAGGATAAAACAATTTGATTTTGGTGAAGATCTGAATCCGGATCCGAGTCCGAGAATTTTTAAAGTGATTTTTCGCCATTGAGAGATCGGGCCAAAACCGATATACACTCAGTGTACAAAACATTAGGAACACCTTCCTAGTATTGAGTTGCACCCCCTTTTGCCCTCAGAAGAGCCTCAATTTGTTGGGGGCATGGACTCCACAAGGTGTCTAAAGTGTTCCACATGTTGTTAGCCCGCGTTGACTCCATTGCTTCCCTCAGTTGTGTCAAGTTGGCTGGTGGTGGATCTCCACAACGAATAGCTCATTCCTTCTCATCCCACAGATGCTCACTTGGATTGAGATCTGGTGACTGGGCAGGCCACTGCAGAAAGCTGAATTCACCGTCATGTTCCTGGAACCATTCCTGGACAATCGTAGCATTTTGACACGGGACATTATCCTGCTGAAGAAATCCATTCACAAGATGGATGCACTGCTGACATGAAGGGATGCACCTGATTGGAAATTATGTTCAGATATCCTGTGGTATTCAAAGATTGCTCCACTTTTTTCAAGGGTCCCAATATGTGCCATGAAACACACCCCACACCATCACACCACCACCACCGTCTGCCTGCAATGTTGACCCACGGCATGATGGATGCGTGTACTCATGTGGTTTTCTCCATACCATAGTCCTTCCATCAGCATGAAACAGCAGGAACCGGGATTCATCAGACCAGGCAGTGTTTTTCCAATCCTCTAGTGTCCAGTGTTTTCGTTCCTTCACCCACTGCAACTGCAGGTTCTTGTTTTTTGCTGAAAGAGGTGGAACTCTGTACGATCGTCGACTGCCATAGCACATTCATGTCAATTAAGATACGACGAGTTGTGCATTCTTTTGTGGGTTCTTTCGGCACCGATGTTGTGCTGGGCTGACAATTGACTAACTCGAGCCCGTATGTTGCTCTGCACAATTTGTGTCAGTCTCCTTTGGCTTCTTTCATCAATTAACTATTTTCGACAACTGGCCTGCTGTTAGCTGGATGTCCTCTGGGTGGTGGACCATTCTTGATACACACGGGAAACTGTTGAGCATGAAAAACACAGCAGCATTGCAGTTCTTGACACACTCAAATTGGTGCTCCTGGCACCGACTAACATACCCCGTTCAAAGGCACTTAAATCTTTTGTCTTGCCCATTCACCCTCAGAATGGCGCACACACACTCAATCCATGTCTCAATCGTCTCAAGCCTCAAAAATCCTTATTTAACCTGTCTCCAACCCTTCCTCTGCACTGATTGAAGTGGATTTAGCAGGTGCAATCAATAAGGGATCATAGCTTTCACCTGGATTTTAATTTTTTTTGTATACCTTGTCGAGGCTCGAATGAGAGCTAACACACAGCGCACAGCAAGGGGGCCATGAAACAAGAGGAGCGGGAGTGGGAACGACAAACAGTGGGGAACAGAGACATTAGAAGATCTGTGGAAGGGAGAGGGATGGGGCGGGGCACACGGGGTATACAAGATGGACTTACAGGGACTTTCAGGAAGGAAAGCAGGCGATTTGAAGGAGGTGGGTGTGGAGTGGATTAACGGGGGTAGAAAAGATCGAGGATTTGGACGGGGGACGATAAGAGGTGGTGAAGTGAACAGCTGTTTTGAAGGCCTCGAGGGAAGAGTAGGATTGAACAGAGTGAGGGAGTTTATTCACCTGGTCAGTCTATTTGATGGGAAGAGCAGGTGTTCCTAATGTTTTGTACATTGCCTGTGTAGCACAAGATCTCTAAATGTTGTGCACGGATTCAGACGAAACTTCGTCGACAGGTTGGATGTTTCACCATGACGAGTTGGGTGTTTGACCATGACAAATTTATTCCATTTTGGTGAAGATTCAGATCTGGATCTGGATATGGGAGTTTTTTAAAAAAAATTTAAGCGATTCTTCACAATTGAGAGATATGCCCGAAAACAATATTATTGCATGATATTTCAAAACATTGCAGACAGGTGATGACAAAACAAGGTGGACGAGTTGGTTCGGTAACAAGACCAACTCGATTTGATTTTGGTTCAGGTTCGGGTGCAGATCCGACCTATCAGTGGGATACAAATGTAAACTGTTCAGCCTGGCGGAGGGAGGTATGCGCTCTACCGAGTGCCGTCATCATGGACGATATTTTATTTCATGTCAATTTTTCTCTGTTTTTGGGGGGGG
>CM068957.1:145382608-145394228 GCA_035128595.1 Eptatretus atami
GGAAGTCTGCGAGCCATGAGTGGAGATGGCCTTGGATACCACGCTGTGGAAGATTGTTTGGTGAGCAGAGTGGGTTGATTTCTCCAAACTTTAGTTTTCTACACTCGTATAATGTCCAAAGCATGACAGTTTCTATTTTAGCATCAGCACTTCTAATCCATGGAATTAATATTCATCTCCAACACCATGTTAAAAAACTGTCAATATCCTTCCTTCCTTTTCCACTGTCCATGACTCACACATCCATACATTGCAACTGGAAATACCAGATCATTCAGCAGCCTCCTCTTGGTTTGCATTATTACATGTTTGTCTTTCCAGATCTTTGTCAACCCTCACATTGCAGTTCTCATCAACACGAACCGTCAATTAATTTCCCTTCACATGCTCCCGTTCCTTCAATCGTAGAAACCTGGAAGATTAAACTTTCCACATGATCCTCTCCCAGTTTCAACACGTTGATCTTCTCAGTTGACAAGATTTTAATCTTTTTTTTTTAGGTTTTAATAAAAACCAGCTTTTTCACTTTCCTTCTTCACTGTCTGCAGCAGTTTCCTCAAGTCCTCTTTACTTTCTGCCAACAATGTTATCATCAGCATACCTTAGATTGTTGATACATCTTACTCAAATCCCAACTACAGCATTTGTGTGATCCAAGTTATATTTTTTTGTCAAAAGTATTATTACCACTAATTAATCGGTCAATTCTATCCAATGATAACGGCATAATGAAAATAATATTCACACCTAGATTGGCAAGGATTTAGAGCGTCACATCATCTCTGTGCTGTCTAGCCGGGTTGAATTCCGACCCAGCTATAAACTTTCATCCTAGAAATGGATGATAAAACGGATGAATACCCCCAACCCCCCCACTGATTCGGCAATGAGTACGGATTGTGGATGCAAGTCTGGGAAGGTGTCGGTGTGAAAGTGAGTTCGTATCCATCAGAAGGTTGAGGATCCTTTGGGGCAGAAAGGGTGTGGGAGTGATGATGTGGGAGAGGTTGGTCGATGGTTGATGGTGTGCGGGGGTAATATCCAGGTTTGAGAGAAGTGTGGTTGTGGACATGAGTTTGAGTCAGTGAGAGGGTTGTATATTCATCAGTTGGATAGGTTGTGGACGAGAACAGTGTGGTGGTGTAAGTGAAGAGGGACATAAGAGTCTTGAAAGGTGTATGTGTGTGTGTCATTGTGTGTGTGTGTGTGTGTGTATGAGTTTCAGTCACCGAGAGGGTTGAGGATTCATCAGAGCCAGATAGGCTGTGTGCATAAGGTGTGTGAGGAGGACGTACAACAATGCAGTGCCTTCAAAAAGGGGGCACGTCAGATGACTGGGAGTAACAGCCAGGTATCAAACCTCAGTGTTGTAGGTCCTGGGGTTGTACTTCAGGAGAGAAAGGTTGTGAGGAGGAGAGTGAAATGGCCAGGTATGGGAGAAAGGGGAGAATGGGAGATGATGGATTGAGTGGTGTGTGTGGCGCTTCAGAGTTTGAAAGGAAACATGCAAGATCAATTGAGGAAGATGAATAAGATTGTGTTTCAGTATGTGTGTGTGTCACGTTTGGAGTGAAGGAGTGTGTCGAGAGAGGTGGGAAGGAGGCATGGTTTTGCATGAGGCAGAGGGAAATCCAGGAGCTGAGAACAGAAATGAGGAGCTTGAACAGACGATGGAAGAAGGTGGTGGAAGGAGAGAGAAATGGGCTTGAGGTGTTGACACATCAGCCAAGAGTGACATTGGTGAAGTTGAAGGAGGTGGAAAGGATGAAGAGGTGAAGGAAGGAGAGACAGAGAGAGAGAAGGAAGTTCTTTGAGAATCTTTTTCGATTTATGAAGGATCTGTTGGAGAAGTCCAAATCTGGTGCACTGAAGATACGGAAGGAAGAGTTGGAAGGTCACCTTGCTTGTGACATACACAGACACAAGGAAGGATGAAGTGGTGAAGGATATAGAAGGCTTGTTGAGACCAATGGAGCCAGGTGTTCCATTTGATTTGGCGGAGCCAAAGATGTCTCAGGTTGAGGTAGTTTTGAGGAAGGCACGAGTGGCATTGGCTCTGGGACCAAGTGAAGTACCATATAAAGTGTTTAAGAGATGCGGAGGCATCAGGCGGTATCTGTGGAATGTGGAAGCATTCTTCATTCTCCCTCTTAATCCATCACAATCCTACTACAAAAGTAAAATTTCAAAAGATGTCATGTTGATAATCCATAAGAGGATTGTGGTGTCGTATTGTGGCATCATAATGTGGTGTCAGTCCTACCTTGTTTGTTTGTTTTATTGAGATTCCATCCATTTCTACATTTTTTCAAAATGTTAATTTTCTTGCATGTGTGTATATATATATATATATATATATATATATATATATATATATATATATATATATATATATATATTACTAAAACTCTCATCTTGTATGTAGTATGTATGTATGTATGTGTGTATGTATGTTCCCAAAATACAGCCAAAACGGTACATGATCACGCAAAAATTTTAGGGCCACCTTACTCAGATTCACCTGCGGTGTGCAGTGTTAAGTTTCCGTTCAAATCGGGCAACAAAAAAATTATTAAAAAATCAATTCCCAATTCAGTCAAAGTACTCTTCGGGAGAATTTGATCAATGCAAACAACCTCAGCGGTATAGTTCGCTAGAGCTATCTTTTTTTTCTGAAATGATTTGTTTCATCAACCCGCTGTCACAACGGAACCCAACGGTTTTCAACGGGTCATCCAGACTACATATATTATATATATATATATATATATATATATATATATATATATATATATTTAGATATATATTATAGATATATATTCTGTAATATATATATATTATACATATTATGCCAAACGGAAGCCACTCCTTTGAAAAAGGCACATGACAGCACACCTGGAGTTTGCTAAATGGCACATGAAACACTGAGACCATGATGTAAAAGATTCTGTGGTCTGATGAGATGAAAATTTAACTATTTGGCCAAAATGCAAAGTGCTACGTCAAGCGAAAACTAAGCACAGCTCATCACCCATCTAACACCATTCCTACCGTGAAGCATGGTGGTGGCAGCATCGTGCTATGGGGATGCTTTTCAGCAGCAGGGACTGGGAGACTTGTGAGGTTAGAGGGAACAATGAATGGAGCCAATTATAGGCAAATCCTTGAGGATAACCTGCTTCCGAGTGCAAAAGAACTTCCACTGCGGTGAAGTTCGACTGCGGCGAACTTCCAACAAGACAATAAACCCAAGCATACAGCCGAAGCAATACTGGAATGGCTTCAGAACAAGAACGTGAAAGTCCTTGATTTGCCCAGCCAAAGCCCAGACATGAATCCCATTGATAATCTGTGGAAAGACTTGAAGATCGCTGTTCACTGAGGCTCCCCATCCAACTTGACAGAGCTTGAGAAAATCTGCAAAGACCCCAGGCACCAGCTCGTTTCTGCTTTTATTCCCACACAACCATTTCTGGTCATGTGCTGATCTGAGATGCATGTTGTGGAGTATATTTGCTGACCTTAGCAAAAACGCTATTAATATCATCTACAGTCTGCTCTGTTCTGTTTATCATTTGGTGTTACCTGGTGTTGTATACATATGTGCACCTTTATGTTGTTGTGCTTGAGGAGCATGACCTTGGCTGCCTGTGCATCTGAGTTCAATGCGGTCATGTGATTCTTGTGTAATTTGTGGAATCACTGGTGTGAGTTGTGTAAAAAAGGTAAAGGTGGCATTGTTGGGCACTAAACGATGTTGTTTCCTCACATTGTCCGGCTGCACCGCCAGGTTCTTGCCATTTATATTGGGGGTGAGAAGGGTGTCCTGTGTGGGCAACTGCAGACTCTCCCCAGTTCAAGCACTCTCTCAGTCTTCAACATACCGCACATCCAGAACCAACATTCAATGTTTGTTTGGCATGACGTCCTGGACACAGGTCCCATCCATACCATATGTGTGGCTCGATTTTCGGCAAATTGCCAAGCCAAGTTGTGTAATTTTTTTCTTGAACAAAGGAATGGAGTAATAGTAGTCTTGCACAGCTCGCTGAGTAGTTTGCCATTTAAAGTAGCCTTCAACTTCTGAGTGTTTTTCATCCTGCATGCTGGGCTCGAATCTGATGGCAAGAAGAGAACATTGGAGCAGTGGGGTGGTGTATTCAATTGATTGCTGTACTCATCTCTCCTAAAATGAGAGCCTTCTTGCTTGGCATTTCCTTTTACAATCCTAATTGTTGCCTTATTTTTCATCAAGATTTGAAATATATTTTGCTACTGCTAGATTTCACTTTGCATGAACACCACACCAAAAGCCTACGACTGTCATGCTGTCTGTCATAATGTTTCATAACATCCTCCGGTACTCATCTGTGTATCGGTACATTCTACAATACCTTTTACAACACCCAACATGTGCTTTTGCGACATGCGGTTTTGAGAATCTCAAAAATGCCATTTTACAGATCCTATTTATTTATTTATTTACTTATTTTGGAAGCGAAGGGTGAAATCCTGAACATAAGCAGCACCTTCATTGATTAATTTCTCTGCTTTGCTGCAACATCTTTGCCCGATGTTGCCGATCCATTTTCCAGGGTGCATCGCTTTCAACGCAACTGTCATGGCGTATGATGGATTAGATTTCCCTCATTTATTACAAAACGTTCTTCCAAGCTAATGCCAAGCTTCATGCCTCCTTCAGCTTTGCCTGCGGCAAACTAAAGAGCACCACGTCAAAAATCAAGGACATTTGCATGAGCCTTGACAAGTGGATAAGCACATCGGTGCTTTTCTATCTTCGAAATATGGAGAATTATGTCTTCTCAAATCATTAGCCAAGTTGCACACATGAGCCGGAATGTGCATCTGCAGGGAGAGTGCTAACCAGTTGCTTGCTGAATATTTTCTCCAGCAAAGATGAACGAATGGAGGTATCAATGTGCGCTGCCAGGCTGGGATTTTATTATCGAATGGTCAAACGTCTGTGCTGCTTTTGAAATCGCAAGCATTATCTTTTTGTTTGAATCCAACATTGTTAATTGGAAATTGTTCATTTCTCCTCCTGGAGATCCAAATACCGATTAGATTCATCTTGGCCATGTCCACATATTCCCATCGTTTTGCATCCCCCACCCTCATTCTGGATGGTATGCTCTACCGAGAGCACACTCTGGTTGGGAGAGCGAGAGGGCGGCAGAGAGCCTCTCCTCCCCTCCCTCACCGCTCTCGCGCTCAGCGCACCAGCTCCGTTCCCTCCGCTTGTCGCTCGCCCGGACTCACTTCGCGGCCACAGCCACCGCCTCTTGCCACGCGACTGGCCTCACGTGCGTGCACCTCTCCCATCCTTTACTCACCTGCCTACATCGCAGCATTCTGCCGGTGGCGAGAAAATATTTTTTGGGGGGAGTGAAGCAGAGGTGACGAGTGAAGGGGAAGAACAGAGGAGTCGAGAAGGGGGGGGGGGTGTGATTCTAAGGGAAAGCAGAGCACGGCGTCGTCGGGAATTATGTGCCTCTCCCATGCCTTGCAGAGCAACGTATTGGCTTCTCTGCGGAGATGCGGATGCAGTGGAATAGCATTCACATCCGTAAGGTGTTTGAACTGACGAGAACGCACCTGAGCCAGGACCTGTCAGTTTTATTTCAATCTATTCCTTCTCTGTGTCTCCTGAAAAATCCACTCGTGTAAATTTTCCACCTCCCCTTGACATCGGTCGCTGGATTCTGCTTTGAATCGGTGAGGATCGTAGCAAACCTTTGGGAATTATCGCGTCTCGCTTTTTTGTATTTACATGACTACATTTTTTATTTTTCGTCGTGCTATATTTGCACCATGCAGAAGCAAGGATTGTGTGGCAGCAAGCTTCAGAATTGAGAGCCTGAATTATTCAAGGTCATGAAAATTACGTTTGTCCTGCGCACAGTCGAGGACACCGGACGCGCTCAATATTTTGATGTCTCTGATTTCGATTATTCCACCATTAATTGATACTCATAAAGAGTGGAGAGGGTGTTCTTTCAATATATCTCCATCGACCGCCACGGATGTTGTGAGGTCTCGGTGAACTGCTTTGTATTTTATATTTATTTTATTTCATTCTGTACCTCCAAATCAAGGAACATCCAGCAAGCATTGATCAAGAATTGATGTGCACACAGTAAATGGCAGCTTTGTGGATGTGTAAGGCTGGCACTTCTGCACTGATCTGTGCCCTTAAGATGTTTCAGTCTTTTGTGCCACGATTCTCCAGCAATGATGCGTGTCCCCGAAGGTGGTGAGCTGAAAATCGTCAGCCAAGGGGAAACTTTGAGCCCGCAGTGATGGATCCCCCTGTGATGGAAAATGTGATTTTACTTGCCGCTTGTCAATGTGTCACCCAGCCCAAAGGTGGTATGCATTTTTGGTAGAGTCCACAACTGTGGCTCAGCATGGCTTGTTGATGTGATCGTGTCCCCGCGATAAGCCTCGGTTGAGAACAAGTAGCCATTTGGAGGCCATCCAAGCGCAACGCGCTGATATCACAACGATCCTGCTGCCTTCATTTTTTTTATTTTTCTTTGTGGACAATGCACCATGCTTTCAAATTGAAATGTCACTGAAGACCAAAGGATAACCATTTGTTTTCTGGCTGACCAACTGATTATTCAGCAGGCAAGACCAATTTTGGATCTCACAGCAATGGAATATTGTGCCTAGTTGGCTATCAATACTGCGACTGCTCGGGGATTTCGAGCTCTGATTGCTGCCCTTTCTTGATGAATGCAAGGGAAAGGTCTTGGCAATTCACTGCTGCTTAAATAGTAGCCATCTACAGAAGGAATTTTTGCCTCAGGAGTAAAAAAAATGGGCATCCACAACAGCAAGTGACTGGAAAATTTGCATTCAATTAACACCCTACCACCCTCCTCCCACTTCCCCCATCGCCTTTGTTATCAGCTCCTACTTGGTCATTTACAACAGGAGCGCTGAATGAACAGACACTGAGCCATCCCTCAAATTACAAATCTGGAGCATTCTTCATTTTAAATTCCAGTGCAAGAGGATGCTGTTCACCTTAAGGATGTAAAACCTGTCTGATGAGTTAAAGTCACAGACCTCTTCGATTTTCTATACATATTCTTCATACACTCCACTGCCTGGCACCTTCTCCTTTGTTTTCAACCTCTCCCTTTCAACCAATCTCAATCACCTTCCTCCAAACTGAAACAATTGCCCTATCACTCTGAAATGAGTGATATGATTTAATCCCACTGCCAGGCAAGGTGGATCCGCACATCTGGACACAAGGGGTGGTGTTTACACAGTTGCTGATATTACCTGCAAAACATATCGTGAAGAAGTAATTGATCCTGAGCTGAGTCATCTTCTACACCATTCTGTGTGAAGAGTTTCTGTGAAGCAAATCTCAAAAAAATAAAGACCGGGCAGACCACATACATAAGGCATTGCGAGTGAAAGGACAGTTGATGTGCTGGATGAACAGTGGCTTGTCAGGAAAGGGAGGCAGAAAGATCATCAGGATCTAAGGATGCCGGAGATAACCACAAGCTACGGTGCTTGTGAGATTACACTCGGACCACCTGAGCCCACCGAAGAGTCAAATGAAGTACCTGAGGGAGATGAAGAGGCTACTCCAGCAAGGCCACAACCAACGCTACGTGTGTGCAAGAGGCTGGAGATGTTGTGCATCATTCCAATGGCTGTTTGTTTTGTGGCCCTTGGGCTGTGCATCACAGGTCTCAAGTGGGCTTTCTCTGAACGGGTAGCATCCCCACAACCCCCATATCCAGATTTTTATCCTGACCCCAACTGGGTGGGTCAGGAGCAGACGGTACTGCCACGACCACCAACACTACACACAAACCGTACACCAGGACTTCATCCAAAAGCCTCCCAGCCAACGACTCCGACAGTCACACGGAACATTAATATGAGCATGGCTCGGCCAGTCATGCCCAGGGACAATCGCACAGATGGACGACTTCAACATCCCCACAGCCAACGACCTGGAAATAGCAACAGTAACAACAATCCACGTGTCGTGAGCATCCATCGGCCAACTTACTTTCCAAACCGGACTCCGATCTCTGGAGTCAACCATACACCACCTCCACGCCACCGCACCCATCCTCCACCCATTGTAAAACCACCAAAACCACCTTCGCCTGATCTTGCAGCTCCCCAACCACCAGGGGTTACCCTTTCTGTGCCAACGTCTCCCCTGGCTTCACCAGCTCCCCTTGATCAGGGTTCACCCCCACCACTATCCACAACAAATGGCGGATTGATCACCATCGAGGCAACCACAGAGTGGAGAGGAGTTGAAGATGAGTGTAAGTAATCATCTTGTTGTCGATCTCTCGATGATATCTTATTTACAAAATGTTTTTCATCCCTTCATTAGAACATTTGGGTTTCATTCAATACACAGATTCTGAAAATATATCATTCACGTGGTTTTCAGATACATGCTTTTTTCATCATGCATTTCATCCACCCATGTGAGAATAGGATTGCTTTGTCAGTTCTGGAAGTGATCTGTGCGAGGTAACAAGAGATCTAGGTGACATGTTCTCCATCTGTTTCCACAAAACATTGGCAGGACAATATCAACATTTTCTCTTTTCATGGAATTTTGTTTAGGGTTTGATCAGCTCAGCTTTACAAAATTCCCACCTTATCTTGTTCCTCAAAATAACAAGCAAATAATGATAAATAAATTTAATGATGAAATGGAGTGAATGAAATGCAGCTCAATCTTTGACTGGCAAGCGACGTAAGCAATTGGTTTCTCATTTGATTCATCACGGGATTCAAATCTCAGTCACAGTGAAGACTTCTGTGAGTTGTTTCGAGCGACATTGATGACTTGCTCGATTTGTTGATCACTTTTATTGAGGAAAATTTAGAAACTACATAGTGACAATCACATATTTTTGAAGAATCTCATTTGTTTATGTTTATATAATTATTTTCTGCATGATATGCTGCTGACCAGCACACGAATATAAACGAATGAATTAATAATGATTTGAAAATTGAAAAACCACTACATTTTGTGCCCCATCGACAATGTGCAGTGTGTTGAACTCACATGTGAAATGTCTGAAGGCCATGTTGTCCTCAGAAAATTTTGATCAGGAAATGAATGATATGCTCTATCTCTGAGAACGGGCCTGTACAATCATGTAATGGAAGGAGTCGTGCAGTCGACACCTTGTTCAACATGGTTCTCAAACAGGCCGGAAAATGAGTTTCCTTGAGAAGCCATTGCTTTTTGTGCATTTTGCTGTTTCCTTATTCCCTCTCGTTTTTCTTTTTGGAAATGTTACCCTGAAGAGATTGGATTGGATCCCAGTTAGGCCATTAGAATTCTTGGCTCCGAGCCAAATGTTGTGACCTTTCTTGATCACTTCTTTCCAATATACTCGGGCGTGTGATTTTTGTCTGCAAACATGTTGGCAAAAGAGTTTAACCCTATATAAAATGCAGGGAAAGTTGAACAAAAGCATGTGTATCTACATATATATATATATATGTAGATAGATAGATATGTGTGTTTACAAACTGTTATATTACAGGAAATTGATGTAGGACTTCTGCAATGTGGTTCCACAGCTCCATTTGTTGTATTGGTATCAAGTAGCTGATGGAAAAAGACATTTTGTGAGGTTTATTTCTGGTTGCCTCCATTTTGTTTGAGCTGCATATTACTGAAGTGAATATTTGAGAAGTAATATTACATTAACACATGAAGGCAAATTGCTTTCCGGGCTGTCTTGGGTTTTTGGAATAGCTTCTTGAGCACGTTGCCGACAGTGGTCATAAAATTGCACTGAACATTTGGAATATCGATGTCTATTTTAAAAATCCCAAAGCAGCAAACTCCTTCCATTGATTCAGTTTTATACATCTTGCTCAATTCACGCACACTCGTATTATAGGTACACATGTGGCTAATTGCAGACCAATTCCTTATTAGGCATTTTGAATTTTTATGCCCATATTTGTATGCACGACTCTGCCCAGTATGAAAGGTTTTAAAAGGAGCATCAGGTCGTTTCAACTGAAAACAGTCGACCTGTATATATCTATAATGAACTCTTAATTGCCATTGTCACCTGTAGAGTGGTATTAATTATAATGGCTAGTGTTATGCCAGTGATGCTGGAAAATTCCATTGAATGGAGCCAACATGTCTTCGCAGTTGTGTTAATACAGCCTTCAGATGGATCTACCAATTATTATCCCCAAGTAATGCATTAATATCTTTGGGGAAGGGAGTACATAGATGATAGAGAGGGAGTACGTAGATGAAATCAAATAATTTCAAATCCTGAGTGTTCATACATCCATCATCTAATTTGTCTTACATACAAGTTTGGTCACCCAATCATGATCTGTTCATGTCGACTACAGTAAAGCATCAATATTATTGTTTGCTCAGATCAAGTTCTAAATATGCAAAGTCATAAATACATATATATGTTTGTAATGTAGTTCTGTAGTGTTTACCTGATCTGTTTAGTGTCAGGACTGCAATGTTGTGCTTATTGCTGTCCTGTGCATACATTGTTAGCATTTTATTTGAACTTACTCGTGATCATCCAACATAGATCTGGCCATATGTGAAGTAGGGATTATAACATAGACTGGACGAATGTGCAGGCACAGTTCAACCTCTGTATGTATGTATGTATGTATGTACATATATCCAACCTATATGTATGTATGGTCTTTCCAATGGACAGCATACTTATTGATGCACCAGAGTGATAGTTCATTGCTGACTTGAGATGCACATATATTATATATATATATATATATTATATATTATATATATATATATATATATATACATATCATGGGTTAAGATATATATATACACAAACAAACACGACATAATAGTGACCGAAGCTTTTCATGCTGCACTCTTCAGGGCAAAAATCGCAGCAAGTGAAGAAGGAAGTGAAGGCGCGTGCTTTATACATTGCTAATGTTATTATGAGTTTAAGTGCCGATGTGAAGCTCGGTACGTGGGCCGCACAACACTAAGATTGGCTGATCAGATCAAACAACACGTCCCCTTGGCGATTCAAAGAAAGATTGTGAGGTGAGAAACACAACCAGTGCGAGCATGTAGAAATATCCAGCAACCACCGACCACTGTACCTGCTTCATCTGCCATTGCGCAGCACCTGGTTGCCAACCCATCTGTGCAGACCAGTACAATGCAGATATGTTCAGGATATTGAGCCGAGGTCAGAGCTCATTTCATTTACGTATGTTGAAGCAACCTTCATCCTTACCACCGATCCAATACAATGTCGTCAAAAGGAATTTGTACGATCTCTGTGTCTCTTTCAGCATGAAAGATCAAAGTGAAGTAGGTAACAAATGGTGAATGGACCTCAGGGGAAACCCATCCCCCCTCTCTCCAGGATGGGTTGCAACGTCAATCATCAACGAACTCTGCTCCAGCCAATGGGAGCTTGAGGTGAAGATGATGAGCCGACCAATGGCGTTCGGATTACTCGTGACGTCATTACGGTTGAACCAATCAGCGTCTAACTTATTAAGACTTGCGGATAAAGCACGCGCCTTCACTTCCTTCTTCACT
>CM068957.1:145394238-145407642 GCA_035128595.1 Eptatretus atami
AGCTCTTCCGATCTAGAATCACCTCCAATTCCAGATGGCTTCTGTAGGAACACTCAGATCGATTAGAAACCGAGATTTACAGGTCACAAACAAAGGGCAGTAGAGCTGCCAACCATGGTCTCACAATTATTATGAGCTCAGCAGGATGGCACAGCACACAATTGTTTATTTGTGACCATAGACAAGATGCCGTTATTACGCAAAACACCTCCTGACTTGGTGAAGCAGTATAGAACAGATCATGTCTCACAACAGCTGAAACTGCACAACGTGTGAGCAACAATGGTCGTTTGCCACCCAATGCATTGTCTCTGCCCTGCTGCATATCAAACAGGAGGTGGGATTGCGGTCGGGAATATATATATATATATATATATATATATATATATATATATATATATATATATATATATATATATATATATATATATATATATATATATATATATAAAACCATCCTGTGGTTTGCCGTCCGGAATAGCTCATAATAAGGGCAAAACCATGGTCAGCGGCTCCACTGTCTTTGTTTGTGACGTGTAAATCTCGGTTTCTAACTGATCTGAGTGTGCCCATGGAAGCCATCTGGCATTAGAGCCAATGTGATGTGCAGCGCAGCATGATGTCATGTCATGCCCTTGCCATTATTCTAATGTTGGAAGAGCCGTGTCTTGGTTTTATTTTTATTTATGACCGCATTCTACCTCCAGTTTGGCGTGCAGCAGGGCGGAGACAATGTGTTGGGTGCCAAACGACTACTGTTGCTCATGTTGTGCAGTTTCAGATGCTGAGACACGAGTGCTTGGATTCTTCATCAAGTCAGGTGGTCCCTTGCATTGCACATATATATATATATATATATGCAGGCATGGAGAACCAAAAGTCATGCCTGTATTTCAAACAGCAATGGAGGATATAAGAAGTGTGTTGTACTGAATATATGAGATGGAAATGAAAGAACACGCTTTGGAGATTGATTTTGTTTTATTTCATGAAAATCACATCCAGGAAGTGACAGCCACGGGTGTGCACACAAAATTGTGCTCGCTGCACAACACACTCCATCACTGATGACAGGATTTCCAACTGAATGTGAAGGATTTCTCCACAAATATTGTCTGTTAGTTTCCATAAGGTCTTAGGTTTTGTATGGTTTTCATAATCGCGTCCTTTTTCATAATCTGACCCAGTGAAGTCTCGGAAATATGCAGTCATCGCCGTTTACATGATTTATTCGGGGTGTGCACGTACGGCGTCTTCCCTGACAGCTACAATGTTTTCTGCAGTTATCACTGACCTCGGACGACCTAACCTTTTTGCATCTGCCACTGAACCAGTCTGTCGGAATGCTGTCACCCATCAGCTTTTCGATTTGTCTGTTGGTGCCCTTGGGAATTCACGCTGTGCAGACATAACCCTGCAACCGTTTCGGAAATACAG
Source organism: Eptatretus atami (assembly GCA_035128595.1). NCBI lineage: Eukaryota > Metazoa > Chordata > Myxini > Myxiniformes > Myxinidae > Eptatretus > Eptatretus atami. The sequence goes on from CM068957.1 coordinate 145,395,676, forward strand.
CTCCATAATCAGTGCCCTCTGCTGAAGTGTCCACTTATCCATGATAAATTCAACCCTGAAGATTAACCTGCAACAGAAAAACAAGTAGTTCGTACTTTGCCTTCAGCACAATTTAAACATTTGGCAGACCCTGTATGCAGGGAATAACCAATTACCTCTCACTGAATCAATTAAACCCAGGTGGCTAAGATGAGGGGTAATTCATTGGTGAAACACCAGCACAGTCATCTTCGCAGCCTTTCACTCACCCCTTTTAGGATGAGCACTCCTGAACTAATACTCACATAAAGATGACTTTGGGATATATTTTCACCTTGTTGCAGTATATCTCTTTGGCTGGAATAATAATTTGAAACCATACTAAAAAACTCAAAACTTACACAGAGGACTGGTCTGGCAGCTGAGGGGGTGTGTAGCATTGGGATTCTCATGTGTGTACTATTTTTGAATGTCTTTCCAGCTGTGCAGGAGCTCTGGGAAGGGTTTGAAACAGCAAAGTGCTTACATTGGTAGCCTTTCCTGGTTGCTTTATGCAGCTTCTTCAGCGAGAAGACCATGGGAGGTGTTGATTGATTTATGTAATCCTAGCCATTTGAGTTTAATTAATGATTCCCTCCATTCACAAGTGAGAGATGTGGATGGGTCTTTGTGGTTTCATTTATTGACTGCTTTTGATATTTCCATGTGGTACATGCTTGGGAGCCTCAATTGTGCATGTTTCTGTCTGCGCTGTCACTGATGATTCACCAACGAGCTATGAAACCAGTCCAGCAGCTGAGGTGGTGTGTAGCATTGGGATTGGTGTGTAGTATGTACTGTCTGTGAATATCTTTACTGCTGTGGAGGAACTCTGGGAATGGTTTCAAACAGCAAAGGGCTTACCTTGTGTAGCTTTTCATGGATTATCTTGTGTAGTGGTGTGGATGTTGAGGTCATGGAGAGATTCACTCACCTTGGCAGTGATATCCATCTCTCTGCTGGCTGTGAGCCAGAAGTCAATAGACATATGGGTCGTGCTAGGGAGTTATGGATTCACTGGATCGTTGGGTGTGGTGCAACTGGCACCTGTGCAGGAAGACAAAAGTCCGAGTCTTCTGGGCCTTAATGCATCCGGTCTTGCTCTACAGATGTGAGACTTGAACTCTGATCAGGGATTTGACCTGAGACGGAGACTTAATTCCTTTGGTACCAGGTCTCTTCGGACAATCCTAGGTTATAGCTGGTCGGACTTTGTGTCCAACGAGTAGTTGCTGAGTGAGACTCAAATGAGATTTGTTACCTGCATAGTCCATGAGCATCAGCTTCTCTCAGTGAGGGAGCCTCATGAGTGGAGGAGGCCAGTGGGCTGAGCATGTACCTTGTGGTTGCAGCAGGTTGATGAGCATCTCATGAAGATGGGGATGGGATGGGCATCTGCCTGGGGGATGGCCAGACGGAGGCCCCTGGAGTACCGGCGAAAAGTGAACGCAATGACGTGCTGCTCCGTCACATGCTCCCATACCTGACATGACCTTTCATGGTTGCTTTATGCAGCTTTCTTCGGCTTAAAGAGCATATGAAAGGTCAATACATTGGTGTTTTTCAGAGAGATATATATATATATATATATATATATATATATATTAATATGTACAAATATATTTTTTTGGTATCTTTACAAATATTATATATATATACACACACACAATCAATGTGTGACTCCAAACTGTGGGTGGTGAGAGTGCCGGAGCTGCATCCCACATAGCCATGACTGCACGGTACCGGGAGCAATAAGCCACTGCCTTTGTCCGTGAGATATCGAGATATCTTTACAAAATAGGAAGAATCTGGGGAGAATAATCGAACGTAAGAGAAAGAAGTAAGCAGCAGGAATGGGAATGTGTGGGGGAGACTGTGGGAGGAATGTGGGTGGGGGGACTGTGGTAGGAATGTGTGGGGGGGGGATGTGGGGAGGAATGTGTAGCAGGGGGGGGATTGTGGGGAGGAATGTGGGGGGGGGACTGTGGGGGGAATGTGTAGCAGGGAGGGGGATTGTGGGGAGGAATGTGGGGGGGGACTGTGGAGGAATGTGTTAGCAGGGGAGGGGATTGTGTGGGAGGAATGTGGGGGGGGGACTGTGGGAGGAATGTGTAGCAGGGGGGGGATTGTGGGGAGGAATGTGGGGGGGGGAACTGTGGGTAGGAATGTGTGGGGGGGGATGGGGGAGGAGTGTGCAGGGGGGGACTGTGGGGGGAATGTGTGGGGGGGGACTGTGGAGGAATGTGTAGCAGAGGGGGGACTGTGGGGAGGAAGTGTGGGGGGACTGTGGGGAGGAATGTGTAGCAGGGGGGGGACTGTGGGGAGGAATGTGGGGGGGGGGACTGTGGGGAGGAATGTGTAGCAGGGGGGGGGACTGTGGGGAGGAATGTGGGGGGGGACTGTGGGAGGAATGTTATGTAGCAGGGGGGGGACTGTGGGGAGGAATGTGGGGGGGGGACTGTGGGAGGAATGTGTGGAGGGTGGGGGGACTGCATGCAGGCAGGCCTTTATCAAATCGCATTAGTTTTGATTTTTAATGTTACCGCCTGCTTTGACACAGAAACACCGTGGTTAGAAGGAAAACGCTGCTGTTTGGACGTGTTTTATCACCCTGGTATGCCTGTGTACAATGCCTTCCCATTCCTCCCCATTCCCATTCCCTCTCTTCGTGTCACCTTCCCTTTCCCATTCCCATTCCCTCCCCTCCTCAGCCTTCCCATTCCCATTCCCTCCCCTCCTCAGCCTTCCCATTCCCATTCCCTCCCCCTCCTCAGCCTTCCCATTCTCATTCCCTCCCCCTCCTCAGCCTTCCATTCCCTCCCCTCCTCAGCCTTCCCATTCCATTCCCTCCCTCATGCCACCTTCCTATTCCCATTCCCTCCTCCTCCACTGCCTTCCCATTCCCATTCCCATTCCCATTCCCATTTCCCTCCCCTCATGCCACCTTCCCATTCCCATTCTCTCCTCCTCACTGCCTTCCATTCCCTCCCCTCAGTTGTTTCCCCTTCTCTCGTGCTGACTGCCCTCCTCAATGCTACCTCTCCTTCCCCTGTGCTACCTCCCCTCCCCTGCTACCTCCCCCTCCCCCATGCTACCTCCCCCTCCCCCATGCTACCTCCCCCTCCCCCATGCTACCTCTCCTTCCCCTGTGCTCCCTCACCCTCCCCCGTTGTTACCTCTCCTTCCCCTTTGCTCCCCACCCTCCCCCGTGTTACCTCACCCTCCTCCGTGCTACCTCACTCTCCTCGTCCTACCTCCCCCTCTCCCGTGCTGCCTACCCCCACCCTCTCCATACTGCCTTGTTCCCTCGCCATGCGCCTTCTCCCCCCTCCCCCCACCGCCTTCTCCCCCCCCCTCGCACCGCCTTTTCTCTCCCTCGCGCCACCTTCCCTTCCCTTCTCTCACGCTCTCCTCCTCCACCATACAACTTTCCGGAGGGTGATGAGGAGGAAAGAGTGTCAATGTGCTGAACTTGCCAAATGAAAGTTTTTTTTAATTGTTTTTAATTATTTTTTACAGTCGGAACCGCTGCTCGGATCAATTCAGTGTTCATAAAGCAATGAATCGCCACATCATGGCAGGATAGCCGAGAAGTACGCATGCCCACTCTTAGCTGTCTCACCTGGGATCATATCCCGACTCAGCTATAAATTGTCATCTTAGTGTTTCACAGGCAGGGTGACTCATCAATGTGGTGCCGTCTCTCTGATGGACGTTCAGCTGGCGTCACATCTGCCGGAATCCCCCCTTCCTTCTCTCCTTCCCCTCACTCCCCACTCCCCACTCCCTCTCTCACCCTTCTTCCCCTCTCATCCCTTTCTCACTCTTTACCCTATCACCCCATCCCCTATCCCACCCCTCTCATTTCTCACACCTTACCTCTCGCTTCTCCCACCCCTTCCGCCTCTCTCTCTCCCACCCCTTCCCTGTCTCTCTCCCTCCCATTCCCTCCACCCTATCTCTCCACTCTCCTTGTCTCTCCCTGTCTCCCCCTCTCCCTTCCTCTTCCCCTCACTTCCTCTCATGCTTCTTCACCCTGTATCTGTCCTTCTTTGTCCTTTAGTTTGGCTTTTTCCTGCTGATTTTTCTCATTTCTATATATAATATGAATTATCCATTCAGGAAAGCTGTACCTAAACATTTCCATTTAATTGGTCATCCTGATTTTTTGACAACTGACAAATACATTCTAATGCCCCAAACCAACAAGATCAGCTATTTTGACTCACCATGAGAACTACAGCACCACGTTACATGGTGATTGCTGTCGCATTGTGTGATTAAATGATTCTGTACAACACTAAAAAATATAAATCTAAATTAGAAAGAATATAACCACACACACACACACACACAACCACACACACACACACACACACACACACACACACACACACACACACATACACATACACATACACTACATACCATACACACACACACACACTGTATATAAGTAAATGATACATCTTGGCGATATCAGAGGTAGTGAATACATTTCTGAAATACATTAGACAACCACAAATAGATTGTGTGGGCAATCGTGAATGATTCATTGTCCCTGAAGCAGGCGTTTTCATCCCTTTATAATTACTTGCTGTTATCTATTGAGAAACTGGCTCCCCGTGTCACTCTTTGGGTGACCTAGGGGGAAACTAGCTACTCGTACCACTCTGAGGGTGACCTAGTGAGAAACTGGCTCCTCGTACCAGTCTTTGGGTAACTGAGTGCGAAACTAGCTCCTCATACCACTCTGGGTGTTACCTATTGAGAAACTGGCTCCTCATACCAGTCCGAGTGTGACCTAGAGAGAAACTGGCTCCTTGTACCACTCTTAGGATGACCTAGTGAGAAACTAGCTCCTCATACCACTCTTAGGGTAACCTATTGAGAAACTAGCTACTCTTACCACTCTGAGGATGACCTCGTGACAAACTGGCTACTTGTACCACTCCGAGGGTGATCTCGTGAGAAAGTTTCTACTTTTACCACTCCGAGGGTGATCTCGTGAGAAAGTTTCTACTTTTACCACTCCGAGGGTGATCTCGTGAGAAAGTTTCCACTCGTACCACTCTGAGGGTGACCGAGTGAAAAACTGGCTACTCTTACCACCCTGAGTATGATCCATTGCTGGCTCAATTGCTACCAATCCTTTGACCTTGTCTGTGCTTGTTTATGAACAATTTTGCTGACATTACAATTGGTGCTTGCCACCATTGATATGGTGACCCTGAATGGTTCAATCATAATAAATCTGTATGGATCAGTTTACTTGGAACTGAAACGAAGCCGTCTCATACCTTTGATGTCTGAGTAAAGAATGCGAGATTGCTGCAGTTTTGTTTGCTCTGAATACTATCATTGCCAGATATAAAGGAACTTGTACATTCGTTGAAGCACATGTAGTTATTGTACGTACAATACTGCAGAAAATTACATCACCATCGCCGTCGGTGTGTATCCATAAGTGACGTTTGTCGTCATAATTCCTGGGGAAATAAATTATAATTTTCGACGTAATCATTGGATTAAGTTATGTATGGTAACATATTGCTTGTTTCTGAAAGGAGACTGATAGTAATACACCAACAGGACTCTCACTCCCTGCTTCCTCCACCACCTTCCTTTCCCCATGCTCCCTTCCCTTCTCTCAACCCACCTGTGGGTTTATCTATTAAGACTTTATTGATGTCTCACGCAACAACTTTATCTTTGGTTCATTTGGACCCAAGAGAATGAAAGTATTTTGACCTTTGCTCAGCATCATCAAACACATCGTTAAATAGTTAAAGAATAAGGAATGAAGAGAGATAGAGATATAGAGAGAGATAGATAGAGATAGAGATAGAGATAGAGATAGAGTGCTGGTAAAGTGACTACTTGGCATGGGATCCATATTCTGGGAATAACGTGCTTTACTTAAAGGAAGCCATCTTGATGAACCCTTGGAAAGCCTTTGTCTGCATCCTCATGACCAATTCCTCCATTGTAATGAACGTTCGTTGAGCATTTTTCTGCTCTTTGAGACCAACTCCCAAGCTCAAATTTGTGGTGATTGAAGACCCTTTTTGTTTTTTTTCCCTCTCCCACCATAATTAGGTAGTTCTAATTACTGGGCCAAGCTTGCATTGATGTTTCAGTTTACTCCTATGACTGATGAGCAAAAAATCCTCACACTAGGCACTCTGAATAATGACAGCAAGTTTGTAGTTTGCATACCATAAAATTTACTTTACAGTTGCTTTGTCGCAGACATTAATCCAAATGGATGTCGATACCAAGCTAATGAGGTTAAATTCGCGGCATTTTGCAAGAAATATGGATCCCAATAAAAGGTGGTGTACTGGCTTTCATTAACAATATCAAATTGTATTCCAGACCTTTTAAAAAGTGCCTCTTGAAATGCCATTGACACTTGCTTGTGCTTTGTGGAGCTCACCGATCCCTGAAGCACACGTTGTTGTGGCCAGTATCGGATAATCCCAGGAACTAAGTTGGAGGCCATCCACATATTACGTACACAAGTTGTGGATTGCAGCTTGGCGCTTAGTTGAGAAAGAAAATAATATTATTTGGAAGATTTTAATTTTGCATTCTCAACTGCGCTATATAGTTCCACAGCCACCAAATCTGGACCAATTTAAATATATAACTGTCTCCGGCTTCTCATGTGAATGTGTCCCGAAAGTTTAATAAAGGCTCGATAGTGTTCTGAAGCCGATGCTGTGCCACGAGATAAACGCCAAGCGTTATTGTCGTCAAGTCCCCCCAGTGGGTACCATCTCTCTTGGCTGTGGTTTGGTGCATATGATTATTATTAGAGGAGTAAGTCATTGGTAACACTCAGTAGCTGTGAGGCCTATGGGCCCCAGCTCCAGTCACAGTGGCTAATAAAGCAGGCGAGACCATTTGCCATATTGAGGTGACTATCTTGAAAGCTTTCTCCGGAAGTAGAGCTGCTAAATTGGCCTCTCGGAGGCTGGGATCTGATTGATTCTTCACTCCCTCCTTTATTGACTGTGAAATTACGCCAGCGTGTGGATGACTTGGATCCGGGCGGGCGGTGTGCAGGCGGTGAGACTATCCTCTAGCTCAAGGTGTCGATTAAAGTTTTGATCTGTGCAAAAACGAGTGGGTCTTGAGCAATTTTTACCGGGAAATTGACGTCGCACACCAACGCACATGCACTCGAGCACATCGCTTCCTCGCAACTGCGGATGCATTTGAGCGGTGAAAATATTATTTTACTGTATTTCTAACCGCGGGTCTTGATGTTTGCATTTGGAAGGTCGATATAAATATAACACACACAAAATGGCGAATTTTTATTTATTTACCCCCCAATCCCCCACCCCTTTGTCCTTCGTACATCCTCCCTCAATTCCCTGACTCGCATTGCCTTCAAACCCTACATTCCTGCCACCAAACCCATCTGAGCCACAAAGCTCAGACAGGGATGTGTGTACCTCTAGCCTATCTTGCCAGCCCTTCGTGGTCTACTGTAGTGGATGACCTCGTCCTTTTCTCCTGATTTATTTTCTCAATTTAAACACCAGCATTACATTTTTCATCTCCCCACACCCTGTTTATACAATTTGTAGATGACGTGTTACTGAGGGTTTGGTATGCAATGGTTTGTACACTCATGCTTTGGCAGAAAATGATAAAGAAAACAAAAACACCGCAAAAACTGCATTTTCCCAGAACACTGCCCATTGGGATCTCGGTGGTTCCCTGTTACACCTCTGCGGGTTTTCGGGCGCTGTTCACTGAAAGGTGCTGAACGACTTCCAGTTGAGAAAATGCCAAACTTGATCCTCGTACGCGTCGTGGATTTGAGTGATGCTTTTGGCATTTTTCCATCAACATTTGACAGCAAAGCCCTAATGCTTCGTCGCCGAAAATGGTCGACGCAAATCGCATTTCACAAGAATAAATCTCGAGAGCCATGTGTGGTCAAAAGCCCATGCTAATACTACAGGGTGGTAAAATGGCCGCGGAAAAGCATTTCAAGGGTCATTAATCTTAATGGCTTCTAAAATTTGAAGTCTTCATTTAGTGCTTCCTTCACGTACGGTGCTACAGGATCTGAAACTGTTTTTGTTATGTAATGGGTGCCCGTGATTTACGGTCACCGGGTGGGCAACGTTATAATGTGGGCCGAAAGTGCAGTCCGTTTCGACATCCTCTATGGACTGTATGCCTGCACACGTCATGCCTTTGACATGGGCTTTTGACGGCAGCTCTGACGTGCCGTCGAACAAGGTCACGTCACACATGCTCCGTGTCGTGTACTCGAATGACTCGTGCTTGAAGACATTGTAGAAGACAGCCCAAATTGGGCAGAAATGCAGGTGACTTGCGCAATATATGGAAGTGCTGCTGAAATGCTGGACTTGCCCCATATGACAGAAATAACTGTTCTGTGGCAGCTTCTGATTCTCATGTCAAACTTCTTGGGTTTGGTGTCGACAAGGCGACTTGACCGTTTAGGACATTAAAATTCTGCTCCTACTACTACTTCTAATGGTGACTATTATTCCCACCTTCTTGTGGGGTCGGCTGGGGAACATTTTGCCACAAGTCTTTCACGAACCAGCTGACCAGGCCTTATGTTTGACTGAAGGTGCAGGAATTTGTATTTTGAACAACCCAGATGCGATTGCACAGGTCGTAGTAGTGTATACATTTGAAAAGTGACAGATGATATAATTTTCAACAAATAGGAAACTGAAAGATCTACTGAATACCATTGGGTGGAGAAAATCAGGCTCAAAACAGACAATAAAAGTAATTTGCAGCTTGTATGTCTGTATGACAGACCTTGAATGAATCGGTGGTACTTATAGAAGCTACACAGGTGTTGAGGGTTCGAACTGACTTCGTCATTGTGAGAATACCCCCCTCTCATTCCCCCACCCCCTCCCTCCTCTGAAGTGTCCTTTGTATTCAAAACCTCAGAAAAGGGCAATAATAGGGGAGTTTGAAAGGTTTACAGAATTAAACATAAAAATAGATTTCCTAAAGTGTGTTATTTGTCTATCTCTTTTGTACAAAGAATCTTCGCTGTATCTTGTATACAAGAGAGTTTTCACATTTGAACTTTGAAAATTACCAATCGATGTTAATTGATTACATTACACACTCACAGTTGCGAGTCGTATCGTGATTGGAATACAACCGAAAGGTTTCAGTCACAAGTGGATGCAAACTTGCTGTTGCCCTGATGATGACATAATGAGGGTGAAACTGGTCGCTGACTGCAATTTCCATTCACTTGTGACAGCTACTGTCATATAATTCCATTTAACGTCATTGTAATTTGTTCTGCAAGATGCTCTCTTCTGGGAGCCTCAGACATAGCTCTGCGTTGTGACGGTGATGTCGCAATGTTCGGCTTTGGTCAGACAATACGGGTAAACATTATATATATATATATATATATGAACATGTAGAGTGTGACGAGCACTGCCCTGATCTCCATTGGACATAGTCCTACACCAAAGCGTCACCTCCAGACCAGAGGTCTCGGCCTGGTAACTCTATCAAACAGATAAAGATTTCTAGTCAAAATCAGTTAAACACCAAACGGAGCCACCAATCCGGATTTCCATCTTATTTGCCTCTTTTGAAGGTGCCTTTTCAATCAAAAAAATAAAGGTTAAAAAAAATCAAAACATTTAAACAGCTTAGGACATGCACCTTGATGCCATAGCCAAAGTACACCATTCAGCAAGACTGTTCCATTGGCATCCACATGCCCCTCTGCCTGAAGGCTGAAGTACATGATCAAACAAACACACACGTCCTCACCCCAAAGGGCCAAAATGCACGATCATACAATTGGACTCCCCCAAAGGAGTGAGTCCCCATCACTTCAAAGGCATGCCATCCTGAATTTGGGCTTGTTTGCCATTATCAGGACAGCATACCAATAAATAAATATTCAATAATGACCACATTCGTCATTTAGACATCAGACACACCTCCTGACTTATTGTGACAATCACCGCAGATTATGTCTCACAGGATAAAACTGCATAATCTGCAAAGAACAACCGTCTGTCTGCGACCCAGGTGATTGTTCCTGCTAATGCAAACCATTCAACCAGAAGGCATGTGATGCAATCCAATGGAGATCGGGGGAGTGCTCGTCACACTCCACATGTTTTTGATATATAATATCATATTTTATATATATAATATATATATATATATATATATATATATATATATATATATATATATATATATATATGTCATGTGAGAAGCACTCCACAGTCTCCATTGGCCAAAAGTCCTACACCAAAGCATTATCTCCAATCTGGAGACCTCACCCCGGCAACTTTGTCAAACAGACAAAGATTACATGGTCAACATCAGTTAAACATCAAACGGAGCTACCTATCTGGATTTTGGGCTTTAGTTGCCCTCCTCAAGATGGCATTCTGAAAAATATCTGACCAATGTTGACAACATTCATCGTTTCTACATCAAACTTATTTGCCCTGATGAAGGCAAATAAGCCCAAAATCTGGATCTGATTGGAGCTCTGTTTCACTCTCCACATGTGTCCGTTCCTGAGTACTTCTGAAGAAGACATCTGACTACAAACAGCTTTTCATTTTGAATGCGGACAGGCTTTTAATTTTGCATTGGTATTTTGATTTTCCTCTTGTTCTGTTTTTGTATATCATTTGCAATTCAGCATCTGAAAAGGTTGTTATGAATATACCATTAACAATGTCCCCCTCCTTGCTCCTTTCACTGCCTAATTTTATTTTTTCCTAAGGCAAATGCAGGTGGGCTTTGTGGGGACGGGACTTCACCGCCTAATTTTATTTTCCCCCAAAGTGGATGTTATTCCGGCTTTGCAGGGATGGGGGGACAGGCACTTTGTAGTTTTATATAAACCCAAGCCCCATCACTTCAACTCACTGTTTTAACCATTCACCAACCCCCCCCCCCCTTGCCCCACTGGCTCTCCTGCCCCCTTCTCAGTCCACAGAATCTCCTGCCCCACCCTCCCCAGCAGGTGAACTATATGCTGCCTTGGTGTGTAATAGTGAGTATTACTAATTCAAAGCGTTTCAACAATAGCAAATGTTGACTGAGGTCTTGCCATTGGTGTGGGGTCGCCTGGTGTTGGCTTAGTGGTTAGGGTGGCGGCTTGGGATCCTTGGGTCCTGAGTTCAAGCCCCGTGGCCATGAATTAATACACGGGGTTGACTCAGCCTGCCATCCTTCCGAGGTCGGCAAATTGAGTGCCGGCTTGCTGGTATACTGTGTCGGGTGGCGACCCGTCCAGGATTGTACCCAATAGCCAAGGAGACTGCTTCGGCAGCACCACGCTCTGTACAGAGTGGTGTCCCAATGGATGGGGTAGAGGGGCACCGCATCAGCGACACAGTCTTGCTTCCAAGAAATGATAGCTCCCCGGCAGCTAAGCTGCCATACACAAGAAGAAGATTGTTGTGTGTGTGTGTGGGGGAGAAAGGAAGGAGGAAAATTTACCCGTGCAGAGAGTGCTTTAACCTGCAAGCTCAAGACGAGCTAACAAATTATATTGAGGACTGATTATTAAAATGATGACATAGTCGCAAAAGAACAATGTAGTATTTGAGTTTGGTAATGAAAGGTCTCCAAGCAGTGACATCTAGGGATGAAACAAGGAATCAAGAAACACCTTGAGGTTTATCAATTTTGAAACGTACAAAAACGTTGGGTCTCACGATCAGCCATTATCTTTCTTGGGCAAACCACATTTCAAAGTTGGCTTCCAAAGCCAGACGCCAACTGGTCATCCACTGTCGTGCAAAGTCCTTCCTTGGCACACCTGAGCTTTTATCCACCTACAAGGCCTTCACCCACAGCTTGAAGGAATACTGCTCTTCCCTCTGGGCTGGGGCTGCTTCACACCTTACTCAGCTTGACACTGTGGAACAGCCC
>CM068957.1:145407652-145423063 GCA_035128595.1 Eptatretus atami
CTCACCCCACGGACCTACAGGGCGCACGTTGTCCACAAGCAAACCCCTTCTAGTGCAACTCCAAAAATCCAGAACCAATGCTCACCTCCTCTCATTTGTCCCTCCTTTTTTGCACCTGTGGAATCACCTTCAACACTCTCTTCAATCTCATACAAATCTTTAAGGATGTCTTTATAAAAGGATACTTCACCACATCACCCCACTCCACAACATCCTCAGTCTATACAACAACACAATGTGGATTCTTCAGCACATCCCCCACGCCCTGCCCCAGGTCTAAAAGACAGTTGTTCACCACCATCTGTAATCATCCCCAATTCAAAACCATGATCTTTTCTACAACCGTTAATCCACCCACCCCCCCAAAAAAATTGATTCTGTATCCATCTTGTCCACCCATTGCATTCTCCCCTGCCCTTCATAATTACCCGCATCCCTTGTTTGGCCGGCCCTTCTATTTTCTCCCTCTGCCATGCTGTTGGCATTTCCCCCTTGTACTTCTGCTGTTCCTTTTGTTATTATGTATTTTGATCTGTTCTGTGTTCTAGCTCTTCTACGAGCCTTGACTATGTATACCAAAAAAAAAATTGGACATATACCAGTTTCCTCCATCAAACTTCATCAAATTGGAGATACCAAATATGGCCAATTTTGATTGGCACATCCTGCCATATACAGTAGTTATTTTGCAGAGAAAATTCTTCTTCCAAAATTGGAAGCACCCTGGAAAATCGATGTGGTATCTGAATTTTTGGTTTGATTGGTTAAGTGGATCTAAAGATGAAGATATTTGAGATTATTTTTTTTTTTTAAAGAGTAATCCAAGATGGTCACCAAGCCCTTGGACCAATCAGGTTCATTGAAGGATATGCACCTGATCTAACAACTCATAACAACTAACAACTAACAGTACGCTTCAAGTTTATCGGTGTAGCAGTCTCCGAAAATAGGAATGAAAAAATTTGCTGGAAATAAATAAATTATAATCCCAACAAGAATATTATTTTGTCATTGTCAGTCATTGATCTCCTAATTGTCAAGTCACTGAGTTACCGTTCCAACCTGTCCCATTGTCTGCAGGTAGCTTCCACAGCATCAGTGTTGCCAAAGTAGTGTTATGGTAGGATATGCACAGCAAGGTAGTTTGCCATTGCCTTTCCAAGTGCTCATCAGGACAGCCATTTGGCAAGACTGGCTAGTTTATAAACATCCCTCCAACGGATGACACCCTCAAAGATGCATCGTCCAATATGCAAAGTACCAGAATGACGGTTTATAGTCGAGTTGGGAATTGAACCCATACGAGACAGCTTAAACTAGGTGAGTATTCACTATACCTCCAAACTCTTCTGTCAGCTCCGACTTACTTTCTGATAAATTACCTTTATTCACTGCACCTTCCATTGCTTTCCTTAGCATTCCTAGACCTTCCTTTAAAGGGGACGTTAAGGTCTCCAGTCACAGACGAGACCTAGAAATAGCACAGGGATCATCTTTACCTCTGCCAACGAAGTTGAACAGAGGTTATGTTTTTACCTGCCTGTCCCTGTCTGTCCGTCTGTCTGTCTGTCTGTGAGCAGGATAGCTCAAAGAGTTATGTATGGATTTGGATGAAATTTGCTGGATGGAATGGGTGTGTGATAAGGACAAATTGCTTCAATTTTGGTGAATATCCTGATCCAAATCCAGATATGAGACTTTAAAATTTTTTTAAGTGAGTTGAGCAGGTGACTAGAAGAACGAGCTGATTCGATTTTGGTGAAGGTCCACTTTCAGAACCGGCCTATCAATGGGATACAAAACATAAACTGTTAAGCCTGGTGGAGGTATGTGCTTTACAGAGCGCCATTCTAGTTCCAGCTGTATTATTTGGTCATTTTTCTTGTTCGTGTATGCAGATGGCATGACTAGTTAACATAGATGGAGTGATGTGAGAAAGATAGGGCGCGTAGCATTTATCGAGTTCATCTTCCATGTGAGTGGCCATGACAACCTCGAGAGGAAGGGTCTTATTGATAAGGTCGAATGGAAATTCAGTCAGTTGTACAGTAGTTCATAAAGTCACAAAGCACAAGTGCTTGCTCAATCTGATGGCTGATGTTATGCCTGGAAACATGGGTTTTCTGTTTTGAGAATCTATGCACAGGATCTCACGCACAGTGTCTAACTCAGAGCGGTAAAGGTGGCAGCAAACTTTACCCACTCAGAAAACGATAACAGGAAAAGACATTGAGCCGGAACAAATGGTGTTGATGTGACAACAGCAAAGATCCACGACCGTAATATCATCCTGTTTTGGATATCTGAATCTACCGCACTCCTATTAGAGGGACCTGTACACATGCAGCAGAGCAAGAGCCTTTTGCACTGCTTTCAGCAATCTCCTTTTGAAATGTCTGATGGAGAATCCTGCAGAAAAGTATCCTCTTATGAAGACATCCTTCAACATTTTTCTGGGTTACTACACCCAAGGCTCTCATACCACAAAGTACAGCACATCCTGTAAGACTCGTATGGTATACTTTTGCTGTAGGTTTATTTATAAGACATTTTGGAATGGGTTGTATCCCTGTTGGCAACCATGTGGCCGTGATTAACGATGCCCATATCATCATCTGGACAGGACAACCAGCCAGAAACAGACAAATCCCAACAGTGCCCATGAACATCGGGAAGATCCTGAATACATATATATATATATATATATATATATATATATATATATATATTAATATATATATATATATATATATATATACACACACACATATATATATATATATATATATGTATACATACACATATAATATAATCTACCACATGCTGGCTTTGACATCTGTATTGAGGTCACTAAAGGCTACTATAAAGTGAATGTTGGAAAATGGTGCCAGGTCGTGCTGCTGCCGACCCGCAGGCAAAAGGTAACCACCATGAGCCAAATAACTCCGTGTCCATTCATTGTCTAAACACCACACACACACACAACACACACACACACACATATATATATATATATATATTATATTTATGTATATATATATACTGTATATAATATATATATATATATATATATTTATATATATATATGTATATATATATATATGATGTATATATATATATATAAAATGACACACATTAGAGATGTTATTTGACGCTACCTGGTTAGGTGAGCTTTTCTCGGTGGTCGTTTCAGTACGTGTTAGACAATGAATGGACACGGAGTTATTTGGCTCATGGTGGTTACCTTTTGTCTGCGGTCAGCAGCAGCACTACCTAGCGCCACTTCCCAATATTCACTTTATCGTAGCCTTTGGTGCCCTCAATACAGATGTCGAAGCCAGCATGTGGTGGCTTAATAACTCTGCGCAGATTCTGAATACCTATCCATCAAATATTTGGGGCCTCTCGGCACTATGCTTTGGCTGTGAAGGGTAAAGTGCAAACACACAGACAAAAAAAACACACACAAAACACACAAACACTCGAAAATTTTGTGGAATTTCAACGTTTTCAAAGCATAACATGTGCCGGAACCCAACGTCGTCGTCCCCCCCCCCCCCCTACAGCGCTGGGTACCCCACCAAAGCCTGGTCACCCGATCAAGATCGGGTTATTTACACTTTAGTAAACTATCAAGAAGATTGATGTTTATAGCTAAAGCAAAAAAATTAAGTCGAGAGTGCACCACGGCAATGATGGGCCAAATGACCTAATTTTTGATTGAGGTCAATTTCTTGATTTTCAGACGTACAAACACAATACAGACAGATAATTTTAGACGTACAAACACAATACAAGACAGGTAATTGGTGGAGGAGAGGGGCGTTGTGCCCATGAACTGAACCTGGGTAACCCCAGCACGTGTGGAGAACCTGCTGGAGATTGGCCCATTCATTTTTATTCCTCTGATTTTCAGATATACACACATACATGCAGAGAATTTCCTTGTGGGGTGGGGGATTTTGTAGGGGGTGGGTGTGGTGCAGGGAAAGCTTCAACCTTGCCCAGATTCTGAAGTACCCACACCCAAAATTTGGGACCTCTAGGTGCTACGGGTTCGGTCATGAAAGAATAATGTACAAACACAAAAAAACACACAAACAAACATACAAACACTGGAAAATATTTATGATATATATATATATATATTTATGTCTATAATTATTACTTTTTTCTGCTTTACTGGAATTGTGACCGTGAACCCTTATCTCGCCCCAACAATTGCTGCAAGGGTTTTGACCAAGAAATGGTGCCTGCCATGCATCTACCCTATTTGGGCATCCATTACACAGTTTACGAGGATTTAGGCAGCCGGCAAATGAGATTTTAACTTTATAGTACAGTGCAGCTTCCCAGCTCAACTCTTGAGGCATGTTTATGCCATATGGTACAGCTTGCCAGCTCAAGTCTTCAGGGTAATCCACCCCATCCTGATGAAGGCCAGTGAGCCAGAAACGCATCCATGGATTGCTTCCCAACTGATGGCTGTCATTGCTAAAACAGTTGGCTGGTTGACCCGGGGCCCCAGTTTGGCAGCCGCCAATGCTTGTTTGCACGGGGCAGTTCTGTGTGTCTCTCTGGCTCTGTCGACTGCAGACTCCAGGTTAAACCGAAAACACCTTTTCAACTGTATTACATACATTCTGCTTATATTCACAGTGATCTATAGCTCCTTGAGTAGCTTGTATTTCAAAGACATTGGCAGACATCAATATCGACAAACATATATGACATATATAATTTGAGCATGGTGATGTCTGCATCACGAGCCAGGTGTTCGGAGGGAAACATGAAGCCAAATCCATTGAAATTTTGAACCTAAAGCCAAAAGTAGTTAAATGTTCATCCTTAGTACGTTGTGACAGATTGTTCCCACAAATCACTGCCGTAATTTTTTTTGAGTTGGGCGCTTCATTACCACCTCGTGCCGCCAGATAGAGCTATTGTAACCGTTTTCTCGTTGAAAATGGGTTGGTTCTGCAAGTGAGCTGTCCACGGTGCTGGAATCCCAAGTTAACTCGAATCGGTGCATTCTCTGCGCGTTGCGTTTGCCACCTGGGTCGAGCCTCTTTGTTGTGTTGCGTACACGGGTAATTTTGAGAGCACCACGGTGCTGTTTTAATGAAGACATCAAAGAGGAAACTGAAATTGGCAAAATTGTCCGAAGATTTAATATTTCACGACGTGCATGAATAATACAGTACATTTGGATAAAATGGACCCACCTGCACGAAATATTTGTGGAACAGTGAGCGAGCCGTGCTATCACGTTGCCTCCAGAAATGGGGTTGGCCTGTTCATGTTGCAATCTGAATCCCTAGCTCTTGCAGGCAAGTTATCACCAATTTCTGACCCGCCAGTACAATATGTTTGTCAGTTATCTGCTAATGTCGTTGTCGTCCATATAAAACTACACAGATGTCTACTATTGCCTTTAACCTGCATTTATGTACAAGTTCATCGATGACCTTAGGTGACTATTAAACATGAAATGTGTGCCACACTCTTATCCAGATGTGATATTTTTCATTTATTTGATTGTTTATTTATTCATTTATTTGTTTGTTTCTTTGTTTTTGTTGGCCTGTGTACTGTACACGTTATCTTTGTTTTATTATCTCCCATTGGACTTCGTCAGAAATGAGGGTTTATGGACTTTGTGTCGATTTTCGTGTGTGTGTGTGTGTGTGTGTGTGTGTGTGTGTGTGTGTGTGTGTGTGTACGTGTGTGTGTGTGTCCACAACCATATCTCACACATATATGGACCGATTTTAATCGAACTTGGCACAGACAACACATAATGGTATGCGTATGCACATCATTTTTTTCCACATCAGATCCAAGATGGCCGACTGGCAGCCATTTTAGTTGTCAAAAAAACACCAATGTTGAACACGTCCTCAACCATTTCTCAGACATGCATTTACCGATGTTATTCAAACTTGACAGATGGATAAGGAATGATGGCTTACATATGCATGCCATTTTTTTTAGAGATCAGGTCAAAGATGGCCAACTGGCGGCCATTTTAGGTTTTTTTAAACCCGATGTTGAACATGCCCTCAACCATTTGTCGGACATGCATTTACTGATGTCGTTTAAACTTTCCGCACAGATGACGAATGATGGCTTTCATCAGCAAGTTTTTTTCGAGATCAGATCCAAGATGTTCGACTGGCTGCCATTTTGTTACTTAAATGTGTCCCCTACCATTGCTCTGACATGCATTGTCTGATTTTGTTCAAACTTGGCAAAAACAGTACACAATGGCAGACACTTTCAACAGAGTTTATTTTGCAATCTCATCAAAGATGGCCGACTGGTAGACTGGAGGCCATTTTAGTTGTACATAAATATGGGCTAGCCCTTTAACTCCATGCAGCAAAATTACTAAAACAACGGGACTGTGACATTTTATGTCTTTTTTTACTTGTTCATTTTGAATAGGCATGCTCCACTGACATGCACAATATTTGGTTTTCTTTTTCCTAGGAGTGATGCCCATGATAGATCAAGTTATAAGTGACAGTAAGACAATAATCAAGGGAATGAATGAACAGGAAAAGAGGACAGGGATGAGAGGATGAAATAATGAAACTAGCAAGTAATGTGGGTGGGTTAGGAATGTTCACCCCAGTCTTTTGTTGACTTTGCTGTGCTGCAGTGCTTTTTAGACAACTATCGGTGTTTATGATTCAACGTGATCAATGCGAAACTGAACTTTGATAAATCTGACCAGTTGGGACCTACTAATATGATGTATTCACATTCCTGATGGAATAGCCGGTTTAATGACTGATATAAAAGTCTGTGCCCAATGAGAGTTTTGTGGAGTCCAATTGCTCCAGTAATTTCAATTTGTACATTTACCGTATTTTCCGGTGTTTCAACCACGGCCGTGTAGTAACCCCACCCATGTTTTTCACCCATAAAAAGAATAAATATATTGATCATTTTATTTTTAGATCTAGATCTAAATACATTTGTACATTAACTTTTTATGGAACAAAGTGACGGAGGTATCAACATGCTAACTCCGATGTCTGTTTAATTTTATCTAACAGTCTTATTCTCATTTTCTAGAAGTTTAAAAGAGAGGGGAGAGGATACCAAGAAGTTTTTATTTTTCTTTCTTCTTTTTTAATATTATAAAAGAGGATTTTTTTTGTTTGTTTCTACAAAAAGGAAGAAAAGGGATTCATAGCGGTGTCATACATATTTCTGAAAAGGGCCGTTTGGGTTTGATGAAGCTTTTCAGCTAAACCTGAAGAAATCCTCGTCAATGCTTTCCTTATCGAAGACGGCACGTAACTCCTTGTCCAAATCAGGGTTGAGCAAGTCCCCATCACTGTCCACATCGCTGTCACCGTCATTTGCACCCTCCTCCTCCCAAATTATGTTGTTCTCTGCGCCGTCCATGTTGTTGGACATGCAGCAGTTCAGAAATGCTGGCTTAACGATATCCAATGGTATCTCCTCCCACACCTTGATGATCCAACCGCAGATCAATGGAAGGTCGACCTGTCTTATCCTCCCACTCTTGGTGTAGGTCTTCTCCCCACTCATTATCCAGTTGGACCAGCAGTGACGTAGCCCGTCCTTGAACGGCTTATTGATGGACACATCGATGGCTGCAGGAGCGATGTCATCCCACCTGGTATGATGACGAGATCGGTGTTGGTCCGACAGCACAGGGCTTTGGTGTCGGCAGTCTTGTGTCAATTGAACGCACCCAGGACAAGCATGCTCCGGCATTGGTCTACTACTCCAGACCGTGCACACCCAGTCCTGGAACAGTCTGTGGAAATTAGGTGTGGATTTCCACTCACATGGGTCATACAGTGGTGAGATGAACGCCGACAATCTCCCAATCTCCATAATGCTCAGCCAACTTAGCGACAGGAGTCATGGTGAAAGTTCAACCAAGATGCAGGTGGCCAATGCTCCTCGGAATCCGGGTCGAAAATCCCGGTGGGAAACGCGTCACGAAATTTTGATTTTTCAACTGATGAAAATATCAAGTCCGGGAAATAGGAAAGTTCGTCTGTGGTGACTTCTGTGGTTCGTCTGTGGTGTGGTGATATGTATGTATATATATATATATATAATATATATATATATATATATATAATAGAGAATATATATATAGATATATATATAATATATATAGAGAATATATATATATATATACATATATATATATATATATATATATATATATGGTAGAGAATATATAGATAAGATATATATATATACATATATATATATATAATAGAGATATATATATATATAATAGAGAATATATATATCTTCTTCTTCTTCTTTCGGCTGCTCCCGTTAGGGGTCGCCACAGCGGATCATCCCTTATGATCCGCATAATGATTTGGCACAGGTTTTACACCGGATGCCCTTCGTGACGCAACCCTGGTCGCCTCTTACGACACAGGGATATGGTACACCTATTCTAACTGGGGCATACACCGGGCCCAGTACACTGGTACTCACTTCGCCGACCTCGGAAGGACGACAGGCTGAGTCAACCTCCTGGTGTGTATTAATTCAATCGGCCAAGGGGGTCAGCATGTGAAGTAAGATTGTTATTCTCTATAATAGAGAATATATATATATATATTATATATATATATATAATATATAATATATATAATTATATATATATATATATATAAGAGAGAATATATACTATATACTATATACTATATATATAATATATATATATATATATATATATATATATTATATTATTGAGAGAATATATACTATATACTATATACTCTATTATATATATATATATATATATATATAAGAGAGAATATATAATATACTATATACTATATATATATATATATATAAGAGAGAATATATACTCTATACTAATACTATATATATATATAAAAGAGAGATATATACTATATACTATATACTATATATATAAAAAGAAGAATATATACTATATTATATATATTAATATATATAATATATATATATTATATATATATAAAAGAAGAATATATACTATATACATATACTATATATATATATATATAAGAGAGAATATATATATATATAATAATATAAATATATATATATATATTTTCTCTTTCTCTCCTTTCTGTGTTTGTATGTGTTCTCTGCTTGGCCACATCTTCTAAATTACAAACTCCAAACTCGGGGTACAAATACAACTTTGTGTGGGGGGAGAACATGGCTATGTGGCCTTCGCCTCATGTGAGATGTGGGGGTGTGGAGGGGGGGGCGTGAATATCCATGTAAATGTGCATCATGTAGCACCACCTGGTGGTGGTGGCATAGGGTATGACAATTTCCTTCTTTACCTGGGCAACGCTGAGGTTAAAGCACTCTTCGTACCGGTAAATTTGTTATCCTTCTCTTGTCCCCCCCCCCCCCAAAAAAACAACAACAAACAGATGGGCATGTTAAAGCCTGTCATCATGTGCGAGACATTTGTAGTGGGAAGGGACATCAGGTCGGACGAAGGGGGGGGGGGGGGGGGGGGCGGGGTGTTAGTGTGACGTGAGGTCATAGAGAGGATGAAGGGGGAAGGGTTAAATCATTCTTATGTCGAGTCAATTTGTCTTCCTTTCCTTCTCCTTCTTGCCCAAGTTTTTTGGCAAACACGATGAGTAATTGGTCCATCAGCGAAGCGATGGGTAGGCTCTGCTAGTCATATTATGTCAGGTGATGACAATGAAGATCATGGCAGTTATATATTTTTAAGGTCTTCCAGAAGACATGCTGGTGTATCAGTTAATTTTATATCTTTAAAAATAATGTTACATACCCAAGATACTGTATGTGAGATCAATTGAATGTAATGAAAAACTGTGGATGAGCAGAAAATAAAGTAAATATTGTGAATGACCATTGCGATGTGTTGCGCCACTTTAAATTCACAACGATAAAACAAAAGCAGTTCTGCTTCCCACATGCAGCTGTCTTGGAAGAAAGGATAATTGAATGGAATCAATAACTGAACAAAATGAGCATCATACACAAAGGCAGGTAATTTGCTTGTTTATTGCACATTGGTGACAAGGTTTATTCAACATCAGAGTCCTCTGCTCACCACTTGGCGAGATACAAAGCTGTGGATGCACTTTGTGATGCAGGTACGCGCTGCACATGATACAGTATTTCACGTGAAGAACACACACTTCGATAATTGCATTAGATACTTTAATCTGAGTATGTGCACGTGTTATAAAATGAGTACAAGTACACCTCAGGACGTGCACACATTTGTATATAGAGATATAAATAATATTTATGGTATCCCATGGAATGTAGGAAATGGAGTTGCCAGAAAAATGTAACTTTTTCTCAGCCAATGGTTTCCATTTTATTTTTGTGTTTAGCATGC
Source organism: Eptatretus atami (assembly GCA_035128595.1). NCBI lineage: Eukaryota > Metazoa > Chordata > Myxini > Myxiniformes > Myxinidae > Eptatretus > Eptatretus atami. The sequence goes on from CM068957.1 coordinate 145,418,052, forward strand.
AATTTCATACTCGGATGAACCTAATTAAAATCGGAATCAAACTACCGCTTATTCATTCCAATAGAATTTGCCATATGTTCTTGCAGTCATATAGCATTGCTGCCCCACACATGGAAGAACGTGTGCTCCTGTTACACCGAGGTCTTTCTCACCAGTAACTCATTTGTGAACAGTTAAACGCACAATGCACATAAAACGATGTAATGGTTGGAGTATCCTGATATTACATTTCGTCCGAAACATAAACACCCTGTAAATTGGTTTCTGACTATACCACTAATACTACTACCATTACTACTACTAAATTATTTTACCTAGCCGAGGACTTTTACCAACCAGGTGGTTGGACTGAAGGTGGCAGAAATTTATTAATCTGTCCGGGGTGTTGGTGATAACTCAGCTTACTCTTTCCGAAAGACACTATGGGATCTTTGTCGTCTACCATAATCAATGAGAAGCGTCGTTAGATGCAGAGATCCTCCGAATTCACATCATTTTGATGTACAACATCACTGTCCATGCGTTAAGATTGGACGTGAATGCATTGCCATGGATGTGAAACACCAGGATGACAGTTTATACTCGGGTTTAGATTCAAACGCAGGCTCGATAGCTCATCGGCAAGTATGTATTCCTCAAGACTTTACTGCTAACCACGATGGAAATTGGTGTCAGACCCTCTCCAAATTTATTTGTAAATTCAAATTTTACTCTCCTCCTGAAATAAAAAAATGAATACTTGATAGAGGAATATTGAGGAACCAAACTAGACAACCCCAATTCACTTATATACTTGACGCACCTAAAAAAGTGAGAAAAAGCATGACAGGATGAAAATCAGAGGAGAACAAAGAAGCATAAAATCGACCTGATCCAGTTGGCAAAATGAAAGGATAAAACCTCAGGATCAGAATCCATCCATCAGGACCATATTCTATACAGAGCGTTGGTGCTGCTTGAGCAGTCTCCATAGCTATTTGGCACAATCCTGGACAGGTCACCACTCTGACACAGGATACCAGCAAGCTGACACTCATTTTGCCAACCTCAGAAGGATGACAGGCAGGGTCAACCCCACCTGGTATTAATTCAACAGCCAACTGGTATTTGCACTCAGGATCCTAGGATCCCAAGCCCACCACCCTAACCGTTAAGCCAACACCAGACATAGGTTCAGAATGATTCACACAAAAATACAATTTTCACCCAATCAACCAGCGAGTGGCTTGGTGGTGGAGTTGCATTGCCCCCACTGTTCTGGGTTTTATTCCTGTTGTTGCTCAATGGAAATTTCCACACCATGTGACAATGGTGGTGATCTGTCCAGGATTGGTTCTTCGCCAAAGAAACATTCACGACTTGTCCAGAAGGGCCGAAGGCTCTGTTAAATGGCTCATTAAAAAAAACACAGGGTGAATGAAAGAAATTGAAAGTTAATTAAAGAAGAAATTCCATTTGCATTAGGCACCCACACTCTTGATAATATATCTGTGCAAGTATTCTCTAACACTTAATGTTTCTTATAATCAAATTTTAATGTGGAATTACCATCCAGAACTTACACTGAAGTGAGATTTGAAGGCTTTTAGGTTATTTCTCCAAAATAAGCTTATTCAGTGGGTCCCGGTGTCCGGCCCTCTGTCTATACGTACGTACGTAAGTCCGTTAAGATTTGACTAAAACATCTTCTCCTCACCAACCACCTCACCGATATGGACCAAATTTGGTATGATGCATCAGGACATCAAGGTCTCATGGGGTTGTGCTTCCCATCCAGATGTGCCCCATATAAAGGGGGCGAAAGGAGGATTTTGCTCCAAATGTTGGTATTTTATTCAAAAATCTTCTTTTCAGAAGCCGTCAGACAGATCCAGGCCAAATTCGCCACGCAGCATCAGGACCATGCCCTAACCTTAAGTTGGGCTCCTCATGGCCGTATCACCCCTGGAAAGGGGGCCACGGGCCCCCTCCCCAAACACCTCAGATTTGGGATTCAAAATATCCGTCAGTCCCCCACAGGGCTATTTTTTTGTATGCAAGATCGAAGCACATGGAATAGTGAGGTGACACAGGCAAAAGGGAAATGAACTGATAATGTAGCGATGGGGTAACCGTGGAACACAATGAGCAATGGAATGAAAGAATATGACAAGGGGAGAGAGAGAGTGGGGGGAGTAGAGAGAGGGAGGAGAGAGAGGAGAGACAGGGAGGAGAGAGAGGGAGGAGAGAGAGGGGAGAGGGAGGAGAGAGGAGAGTCAGGGAGGTGGGAGAGGGAGGAGAGAGAGGAGAGACAGGGAGTAGAGAGAGGGAGGAGAGACAGGGAGGAGATAGAGGGAGGAGAGAGAGGGGAGAGGGAGGAGAGAGGAGAGACAGGGAGGAGAGAGAGGGGAGAGAGGGGAGAGAAGGAGGAAAGTGCATTTACCCCCAAAGCTTTTCTGCCAGCCCTATTATCAATAGTGAAGAGAAAATATGGAGAGAGGGAAAAAAGGGTCATCCCCATAATTGTTTCCTTCACTTTCTCATTCCTCAGCTTCTCCTTGTATTTTCTTCCTCTTCACCACTCCCATCCCCTCTTTCCCCATACCCATCACCCCACCCCTTCCCTCTCGATATTTTGGAATTATTTACTTACTCCACTTCCATTAAATGTTTAAATACCCCCTGTGTGCACAATTGAACCTTTTCCCCACATTCAGTATGTTGCTTTTCAATAGCCATGCCATTAAGTTGAACCTGAAATAAACTATAAAATGAGGAGCAATATTAAATTATTCATGAGTATCGGATTCTTTTTCACACTTTATAATGTTACGTTTGAAACGAGCTCTCAGCACCAACTAGGCAACTCTTCTGCCCCGACACGCGACAACCCCCATACTTTTAAACCCCACTTCCATCTCTCCCTCAATATGTACGACCAATACCTTCTATACCTAGTCTCAGGTGGATTATTCACTAGATAACGAAAAGCAGGAAATAAAAGCGTCACAACACTCACAAAGATGCAATCACGGCACACCTGCTTCGGCAATGACGAGCAATATTTCAAGGGTAATGTTTCAGGAGTTTTATTATTTTCATTACAAACCAATCAGGATCCCCAATAAGCTTTTGATCTCTGCTTTATATCAGTTGTTATTTAAGAGATTTACTCGAGTTAACCATCTGATCAGATCCCTGCTCCGAGAGCCTTGCCATAATGGATCCACCAGGTGAGATCAAATGGTTTGTCTCCGAAAGGAAAATGTGTGTAGTCAGAGATGATGATATATTCAATTGGCCACAGCTCACGGTTTCACAGCAGAGCAGCCGTGTACGGTTCGTGTCGCGTGACCTGTTGCCGATCTTGGAAAACCCATCTCAATGCTCCGTGGCATAAATAAGCTTCAAAGGGCAGATACTTATATGTGCCATATACTTAACGAGAAGAGTTCCATGAATAGCTTGCCCTTTTCGAAAGATCACTTTCAGCCTTTTAGGTTGTCCGTGCATGATCGATTCAATTTTATGGCTCCACATTGTTTATTTTTAATGGAATTAAATGTCTGAAGCATCATTGTGGGATTGTCCATCTGTTTGCTTTCTCTATCTGCGAAAAAGACAATCGATAGCTTGTGGCAAGGTCCTATTATTTACAAAACCCGTACTGAATGACTCTATTCCGCGCTCCGTGTCAATGTCGCTGTTTTTATACTTTGTTTGCCAAACTTTTGTTTTTTTTTTCTTTGATGTCTTTTTCTAACCAGAGTCATGATGTGTACAAGACTGATGTCCTTGTGTACTTTCATCACGGTCTGGCTTCCATCGAGCTTGGTTGGTGGTTGGGCTTCCTTGGAGCTCTCATCCTCCATTCATTTCCGTGTATTGATTAATTAAATGGCTGCTGTTTCGTCCGGTACCAAAAAGACCTCGTCGTGGAGCAGTCCATCTGTCCGAGGGCCATTCCCGAAATACTGTACAAGTTAAACATAACCATGGTAACTGTCGCAAAGGTTCTGTTGTCCTCGGGATTCTCCGTCGTGTTCCGGTCTTAAACATCTTTCCTTATTCAGACTCCTTGTGGTCAATATAATTGACCGCCTTTTTAAGGCTGACCAACCGTGATGCAGCTTGTTTCCTGCTTGGCCTCCAATATGAGATCTTAATGCAGGTCTTGTGAAGCTTATTCTGGTGTTTCATTAAGACCTAAATTAGCCTCCGATGAACCATATAGTGGTGGTGTTGTGGGTACTGTGTATTATTTTTTGTTTTTTTAATTGGCACATCCATCCAAAAGTAATACGTGGTATTTTGATCACCTGAATTGATTTGCAATTGGTCTTGCTCGTCTGTTTGTCGGGCAAGCATAAGCATCGTATTAGTTTCTTATTCCGTTGAGTGTCATCGTTGTCAAGTTAAAAGCACTTGAACTAAACTCTTCCCATTGAGTTTAAACTTCCGAGGCTGAGTTAAGGATTAACCTCGTTTGCAACGGAGACGATGTCGCACGAGGAAATCGATTCCATGCTGTAAATTCTGCTGTTAAACACTCACTCTTGTTCATTCAGACTACTTTTGTGTTACGTGGTTAACTTGCATTACGCAGCACAGTGTACTCACTCATTCCTGTCTTTGACTTGTGACATGTGAATGGCTTTAATGAACAGGAGCGAAAATGCAATTATGATGTTGATTCATTGTCATGTATTTGGGAATTATTTATTTATTTTCTTATAATCGTAGACGAACAATACACTCTTCAGAGAGTGTGCGTGGCAGCGAGTATGATCGACAACTCAAAAAAGGGAAAATGTGCTCAGAGTTTTAAGCATCAGTTCTTGGACAGGTGTTTTTGCCTTAAAGCTACATCAGAATGACAAAATCGATTGAAATATGGAGCATATAGGCAATTTGTGCACTGATTAACACCACATAACATGGAGGGTGTTAGGAAGGGAAGGGGGGTGGGGAGGGTGGGCTCGTGTACTCACTTTGCGTGGTGGTTTATGCTTACAGACACTTGAGGTGTTCTA
>CM068957.1:145430151-145464048 GCA_035128595.1 Eptatretus atami
CCGGTCAACAAGCGTATTATGAGACGAAGGATTTGTCATGCCTTGGGTGTCATTTCCCTGGTCTCTTTATATTCTCCTACTGAGGCGAGTGATCTCACAATGAAGGACACATTCTCTGCCACGCTCGAGTCTGTGGTTGATTAGTGCCACAGGAGAGATGCACTTCTAGTCTTGGGGGATTTCAATGCATCGACTGGAACTGAGAGGGATGGTTATGAGATGTGTGTTGGTCCCCATGGGTCTGGAACTGTGAACCAGAATAGCATTAAGTTCCTTGACTTTGCAAGAAGTCATGGACTTAGGGTGGCTGGTTCATGGTTTCAGCACCCACAGGCTCATCGCTGGACTTGGTATTCCAACGGTGTTGATGTGGCAAAGGAGATTGACCATGTGCTCGTTGATGGTCACTGGAGGATGATCCAGAACTGCAGGGTCTACCGGAGTGCTCAATTCCTCAATACTGTCTACCGGCTTGTTGTAGCAACTCTTAAGTTGCACCTTAAATCCAGGAGAATGGTACCATCCTAGCCTCGGCTGGATGTTGGCGAGCTCAAGGATGAGAGGGTAGCTGAGGAGTTTACGAACAGTCTGAGTGGAGATTTGGGGGGTCTGGCTGCTTTGGGGGATCCTGAAGAGTTGTGGAGTGCCTTCAAGACTACTTTCCTTGATGTTGCCGGTAGATGTCTTGGAACTCACCGGAGGGCAAAGAAGAATGTTGTCTCTCAAGGGACACTGGATAACATTGCCCAGAGTCACAGCGTCAGGCTGAATGGCAGAGCTGAGCTGTTCAGGGGGCTGAGGCGTAAAACTCTACATGCGCTAAGGGTGGACAAGGAGGACTATGTACAAGGAATCTATAAGGGGGTAGAGCATCACCTGTGGTCAAGTGATTCTCGTCCTGCTTACAGCGGAATTTGCGCATTGCGTTCATCCAATCCCGTCCCTCGGTGTACTGCACTTAAAGCAGAGGGTGGAAGGCTCTTGACAGAGAAGTCCAAAGTGTAGGCCCGCTGGGCCAGTTACTTTAAGCGGTTGTACCAGGCTGCTCCACCAACTATTGAGTTGGACATCAGAGATGTTACAATCTTTTTTGTGGGGCCCCTTTTGGGGGCCCTTGAGGTGCTGAATGAAGAGTCGGAGCCATTGGGATTAGAGGTTTCCTGAGTCAAAACTAAGATCCAGGCTTTCAATGACATCTAGGATGCTGCTATCCTGTCTGTACCTGTTTGTGGTGAGGATGTTGAGCTCGCGGAGAGATTCACTTACCTTAGCAGTGATATTCATGTCTCTGCTGGCTGTGAGCCTGAGGTCAACAGTCGTTCCGGGCTGCGGGCCAGGGGAGTCATGGATTCACTGGATCATGTGGTGTGGCGCTGTCGGTACCCGTGCGGGAGGACGAAAGTCCGAGTCTTCAGGTCCTTGGTGCTTCCAGTTTTGCTCTGTTGATGTGAGACTTGAACTCTGACCAGGGATCTGAAGACTTAATTCCTTTGGTTCCCGGTCTCTTCGGAGAATCCTTGGCTATTGCTGGTCAGACTTTGTGTCCAAGAGCGGTTGCTGAAAGGCTCAAATGAGATTTGTTACCTGCATAGCCCGTGAGTGTCAGCTGCGGCTGTATGGACATGTGGCTTGTTTTCCTGACGCTAATCATGCTCACCAGATTCTCTCAGTGAGGGAGCCTCATGAGTGGAGGAGTGCAATGGGCCGACCATGTCCTGTGCCTCATGGTTGCAGCGGGTTGATCAGCATCTCAAGGAGATGGGGATGGGCCAGGCATCTGCCTGGGGGATGGCCAGACGGAAGCCCCTGGAGTACTGGCAGAAAGTGGACACAGCGATGCGCTGCTCTGGCGCATGCTCCCATACCTGACCTGACCATACATATATATATATATATATATATATATATATATATATATATATATATATATATATATATATATGTATTTATAAAAAGATCGTCATAACTCTAGACGTATTATCTTACTTCCAATCATCAGCAAGGTCATGGAATCGATCATCTCAGATGATATGAAATCCTTCCTTTTTCTAGAACAACCTCATCTCAGATCCCCAATTCATATTCAGACCAGGTCACTCTACCTTGGACATGCTGCTCCTACAATCCCAACTCATACCTGGTGTTGGCTTAATGGTTCGGGTGGTGACCTTTGGATCCTCGGGTCCTGAGTTCAAATCCTGCTCAGCTGTTGAATTAATACTAGGTGGGGTGAACTCGGCCTGTCATCCTTCCGAGGTCGGCAAAATGAGTGCCAGCATGCTGGTAGCCTGTGTCGGAGTGGCGACCCATCCAGGATTGTATCCAATAGCCAAGGAGACTGCTTAAGCAGCACCAACGCTCAGCAAAGTCTATGGTCCCAATCACCTCCTCTCTCCCAACTCTCCCTAATGGAGATTATACATTGATAAGATTACGTGCATTAATATGCATCTCATGTTGGGCACACACTTTGATGTATCACCATGTGTGCACAACACTAGAGTGACAGATTATAAGTGGGTCAATCTTCAGAGCCATGCAAGAGAAGATCTTCCCTCTCTCCATACATTGAGAAGATTACAAGCTGGTCAAGCACTTGGAATATGTCTTTAAACTTTGAAGAACCTCATGGTCTCACTCTTTCTCTTTGAAAGGATCTTGTGGCAAACCCTCTCATCTACTTTCTTAACAATCCCAGGAAGTTCCTTCACTAAAACTCCTGGGTCTCACTATCAGCCATGATCGTTCTTGTGCAAGCCAAATTTAATTGATGGACTCCAAAGCCAGTCACCTTCTGGGCATCCTGTGTCACACAAAGTCATTATTTCACACGCCTGAACTCCGATCCACCTAAAAGGCCTTCATCCACAGCATGATGGATTACTGCTCTCCTCTCTGAACTGGGGTTCTTATCTCACACTTTGCTCAATTTGATGGTATAGAAACCCAGGCCTTCAAGATCATTGGAATCTCCCAGGACAAAGCTAAGTTGATGGGCCCATCACTTTACCATCGCAGACCTGTCGATGGTGTTTATCTTATACCGCCTACTTTCTGGTCTTGCATCTTCTGCTCTTTCCATGCTGTGGTTTCTTCAGGGCACAGGCTGTCCACCATCAACCCCCCTCTTTGGATACTCCCAAAATCTGGATTCATCACTGCTCACCTGCATTCATTCATTCCTCTTGTTTCCCTCCTGTGGAAGCAACCTCCACATTCTCTGCAATCTTATTCTTCGTGACAAGTCTTCAAGACAACTGTTCACCACCATCTCAGATCATTCCCCGTCCAAAACCATTATGCTTTCTCCTCCGATTAACCCACTGCCGTCCCACCCCAAGCCCACCTCCTTCCAATTGTCCAGCTTTTCCTTCCTGAGAATTTGCTTCGACATCCATCTTCTCCACCCCATGCATCCTCCCCTACCTCTCATTCCTCCCCTCACGCATTGTTTGTCCAAGTCTGTGTCTATCAAATGTGACCAAATTATATGTTCAAAAGCAAACATTTTGAACATTTCACATTTGAAATGTGGAAAGGATTGCAGATACTTTATTTTGGCTGTTCAATCGACACCTGCATGGAGAATGACTGCAGGCATGGAGTTCAAAGAATCAATTTCAGTCGTTTCATGGAAACCTGATTGATATAATTCAGCCTCATGTGGTGCGTATAACAGTTGGACACACATGAGATGAAAGGTGTGGAATATGTGTGTTTATCATTATTCCCATCAATGAACAAACCTTTTGGCTGGTTATACCTAATTGCACTTATCTAATTACAAGTTGAATGAATGAACATTGAAAAAATTGATTTATGCACATATTGCCTTAACGTGGCCGCCTATCCGTACGAGGTCTGCACAGTCTTCTTTGAGATGTCTTGCCTGGCTCTGAAGCTTGACCCACTTATAATCTGTCACTCTCGTGTTGTGCATACATGGTGATGCATCAAAGTGTGTGCCCAACATGAGATGCACGTTAAGCTGGAGGACCCATCTGGTGGCAGTGGTTGTTGGTTAATGTGAAAGATCCCATGATGTCTTGCAGGAAGCGGATCAAGTTATCACCGGCGCTCTGACAAAAATTCCAAATCTCTACCCCATTCCCCAAGGCAAGTGGAGTGGTGCCTCAGTCTTTGTCCTTTGAATTTCATTGTTGGTTGACACAGTCATCTGGCCATGGGTCAGGATGTATGAATGAATTGTCTGAAAGATTAAATGTAATGGTCAAAGGGTTAAATAACTTTGAACAACATGAAATTAGTGTAAATCTGCAGACTCTCCCCGAGATAATGCAGAAAGCGTTTCCTGCAAATATTATGTACCCAAACCCATCTATCCTTATCTTACCCACGTCGTCGTATGCATTGTCCAATGTACTTTGTGTCCTTCTCTCATGGACTTTGTGTCCTTCTCGTGCAATAATGTAAAAAAAAATGTTTTGTCCAGCCTCAAGGCCACTTCAGTGATGGGGCCAAATAGCATGTCAGTGGCCCCCTGTTGTCAAATTATGCTCTGCTGCTCTTGCTTTTCTCTGTCTTCTCTCTTCCACCTGATTATTCTCCATTGGCTGCCTCCTATCTGCCTGGAAGTCAGCAAACATCATTCGGTCCACAAGAAGGATGCAAGTACATCCTCTCAGCTATACATCTCAGTGAGCTCACTTCTAATTATTAGCAAATTTATGGAATCCATCATTGCTGCTGATGTCAAATATCAGCCTGATCTCTGGACATCAGTTTGGATAGCTTTCCAGTGTGTGTGTGTGTGTGTGTGTGTGTGTGTGTGTGTGTGTGTGTGTGAGTTCTTGTGGAGTTCAACTAGAGCTTTCTGATGTCGAGCGTGATACACCAAAATGATCGTGATGACCTGCTGAGTTGATTAGGCTCATTTACTACAAAGTTAAGTTTATTAACCTTACTCATGGCCCAAGCACATCATCCTGGGCTTAGTGAAAGGCAAGCTAACACTCAAGCAGTACAGCAGGCAGGTAAGTTCTGAATTGATTCAGCGAATTAAAATTCAGCTACCATAATCCTCCAAATAAAGAGACCGCAATAATAACCGTTTTGGTACAGGAGTACAGACAGGGCTTTACTGGTGCTTTCCAACAGGGAGTGTGATTCACCAAATTGATCGCCATGAGTTCCTACATTGATTCTCGACCAATGGAAATTTGGTCCAATTGACCAATGTGCCCACTGGTTCTTTAAAATATGTCATAACCATTTTCCAAGACATATCAGGCTTTCGACACAGTCTGACATCAGACTTATTCTTGCCAAGTTTCTGCCTGTGGCAAACAAGGCTGTCTCCATTCTTGGATTTCTGACTTCTTCCAAGTACGCAGTCAACATTTCATTATCAATGGAACCCTCTCCACTCCTCTTTCAGTGGAGGCTTGAGTGCCCCCAAGACAGTGTGCTGGGTCCAGTCTTCTTCCTCATCTACATAAACGATGCTTTGGAAAACCCTGTCCTCCTTTTAGCATATGACTCCACATTGTCTCAAACCGTGCCCTCAATCCATTGAAAAGGCACACAGGAGCTGTGTCAAAGGGCGGAGGAGCTCCTTGTGAGCCAACGGCCATCCATTTCTCGTGCCCAACTGTCTCTGGACATCCTCCTTCAGTTGGTTACTTTTTTTTGGAGGTTGTTAATAAGGAAATAACAAATGTAAGGAAACCTGAAAACCCACTCCATGGGAGTAACTCCTGTGCAGCTGCCCACTGAAGGGCAGCTCACCGGATGATGGGATTGGGGCAAAGCCTTCGGGACCCCATTACTTGATGATAAGAGGAAAACCATCGGGGTGACCTTCCATCGTCAGATTGCGGTGGTGTGTGGCGGAGTGGTGCTAAGGTATCGTCCACCAGATGATGGTCTCCTTGGGTTAACCTGAGGTTAATTCCTTGGGTTAAGTCCTTGGGTTAACCCTTTGGGTTGGTGCCTGGAATGTCTTATCTCTAAGAGAGGATGATCACCTGTCTCTGTTATCATCTGAGCTCAAGCGTTTGAACATCAGTATTGCAGCACTCTCTGAGGTTTGGAGACTGGATAGCGGCGAGATCATGGTGGGTGGTTACACCTACTATTGGTCTGGTCGCTCTGATGGTTACCATGCCCAAGGAGTTGCTGTAGCTGTGTCCAATAAGCTGACTCCATTGATAATTGAGGTAACACTCACTGGTCAACGAGCATATTATGAGACAAAGGATTCCTCACTCCTTGGGTGGCATTTCCCTGGTCACTGTATATGCTCCGACTGAGGCGTGTGTTCTCATTGTGAAGGACGCATTCTGTGCCGCGCTCAAGACTGTGGTTGATCAGTGCCCCAGGAGAGATACTCTTCCAGTCTTGGGGGATTTCAATGCATCGACAGGAAATGATAGGGATGGTTATGAGACATGTGTTTGTCCCCATGGGTCTGGAACTGTGAACTAAAATTGCACTAAGTTGCTTGACTTTGCAAGAAGTCGTGGACTTCGGGTGGCCGGTTCATGGTTTCCACAACCAAAGGCTCATCACTGGACTTGGTATTCCAACGCTGGTGGTGTGGCAAAGGAGATTGACCATGTGCTCATTGATGGGCAGCGGAGGATGATCCAGAACTGCAGGGGCCACCGGAGTGCTCAGTTCCTCAATACTGACCAAAGGCTTGTTGTAGCAACTCTGAAGTTGCAGCTTAAATCCGGGAAAATGGTACCATCCCAGGCTCAGCTGAATGTTGGCAAGCTCAAGTATGAGAGGTTCGATGAGGAGTTTGTGAACAGGCTGAGTGGGGATTTGTGGGGTCTGGGTGCTTTAGGGTATGCTGAAGAGTTGTGGAGTGGCTTCAAGACCACCTTCCTTGATGTTGCCGGTGGATGTCTTGGAACTCACCATCAGGTGAACAAGAATTTTGTCTGTCATGGGACACTGCATATCATTGACCAGAGTCGCAGGGCCAGGTTTAATGGCAGAGCTGAGCTGTTCAGGAAGCTGAGGCAAAAAACTGTACCTGTGCTTAGGGTAGACAAGGATGACTACATGCGAGGAATATGTGAGGCGGTAGAGCATCACCTGTGGTCAAGTGATTCTCCTCTTGCGTAAAGGGGAATTCGCGCATTGCATTCCACCAAGCCTGTCCCTCGGTGTACTGCAATTAGCGCAGAGAGTGTTGAGCTCTTGACAGAGGAGTCTGAAGTGAAGGCCCGCTGGGCTGGTTACTTTGAGCGGTTGTACCAGGCTGATCCACCAGCTGTTGAGTGTGGAATCAACTGTGATCCACCTTCGTTTGTGAAAACACAGGCTACAGTGAAGCGGTTGGAATGGGTAAAGCTCCAGGGTTCTGTGGCATCCATGCTGAACTTCTCAAGGCTGGTGGAAATGCTGTACTCATGTCGTTGCATGCCATTCTGTGCTCTGCCTGGAACACAGGCATCATCCAAACTGACTGGAAGAGGGGCCGTGTTGTCCCAATATGGAAAGGAAGGGTGATCGCCAGGACTGCAACATCTACTGAGGGATGACGCTGCTCTCAGTGCTGGGCAAGGTCTCTGCTCAGATCATTCTTGATAGAGTTCACCACCATCTGCTTGAGCACCAGCATCCAGAGCAGTCAGGCTTTACACCAAAGAGGTCAGCAATTGACTGTATCATTGCTCTTCGGGTTGTCACCAAATGCATACGTGAATTTTGACAGGGGCTGCTTTCAGCCTCTGTTGATCTCTGCAATGCTTTTGATTCAATTAACCGGAATGCCCTATGGAGGATTCCTGGTCTTTGTGGGGTGCCACTAAAACTGATCAATCTGATGTCTGAACTATACGTTGGTACTGAGAGTGCTGTGAGATGTGGTGATACCATCTCTGACTTATTACCACTTGTTCCTGGAGTTTGTCATGGGTGTGTACTGGCCCCCACACTTTTAAGCACTTGTATGGACTGAATTCTGGGGAGGATGTCAGAGAGATCAAGCTGTAGTGCATCATTTGGGAATGTCAAGATCTCTGACCTTGATTTCGCAAATAATGCAGTTAGCTTTACGGAGATTCTGGATATACTTTTGGGGGCCCTCGAGGTGCTGAATGAGGAGTCGGAACTGCTGGGATTGTGGGTTTCCTGGCTTTCAATGACATATTGTATGCTGCTGTCTTGTATGTACCTGTTTGTGGTGAGGATGTTGAGGTCACGGAGAGATTCACTTACCTTGGCATTGATATTCATGTCTCTGCTGGCTATGAGCCAGAGGTCATTTGACGTCTGGATTAGGCCTGGGAATCATGGATTCACTGGATAATGGGGTGTGGCGCTGCCGCTGCCTGTGAAGGAGGATGAAATTCCGAGTCTTCATGTCCTTGGGGCTTCCAGTCTTGCTCTACAGATGTGAGATTTGTACTCTGACCAGGGACTTGAGATGGAGACTTAATTCCTTTGGTATCACGTCTTTTCGGAGAATCCTTGGCTATTGCTGGTCAGACTATGCGTCCAACGAGCGGTTGCTGATTGAGATTCAGATGAGATTTGTTTCCTGTATAGTCCATGAGCATCAGCTGCGGCTGTTTGGACATGTGGCTCATTTTCCTGATGCTGATCCTGCTCACCATATTCTCTCAGCAAGGGAGCCTCGTGAATAGAGGAGGCCAATGGGCCGACCACATGTCTCATGGATGCAGCAGGTTGATCGTCATCTCAAGGAGATGGGGATGGGCCAGACCTCTGCTGAAGGACGGCCAGACAGAGGCCCCTGGAGTACCGGCGGAAAGTGGACTCAGTAACGCGCTGCTCCAGCGCATGCTCACCTACCTGACCTGACCTGAGTAGCTGTCATTCTCTGATCTGGAAATAATTAGGTGTTGGTCTAATAAATAGAACATGTCTTTCAATTCTGGGAAATCTCAGTCTCACCCTCTCTCCCCAGAAGAATCATCCAATGAACCCACTTTTCCATCTCCATGGTTAGCCACTGGAGGAGGTTCAGTCTCTAGAACTTCTCAGCTTTACCATCAGCCTTGACCTCTCCTGCATCAACCTCAAAGTTAAGCTGGTTTCTAAAGCCAAACTATTTTGCTTTGATGAAGGGTTAACGCCCAAAATGTCAGCTTCTCCTTGCTTCCCACTGCAATGAGCACACCTCAATCAACTTCCTGTTGATTCTATCCATTGTCGTCCCTGTCCATTAATGCAGATCGGGGAGTCTTCAGGAGTAAAGTTACTTCTTCATTCTACATGTATAAGAATGGTTGAGAGGAAGAATGTGAATGTAAGGCGAGGAGAGGAAGAGGCGATGAAACAGGGAGTTCACATGCTAATTACAACGTCTGACCCAAGAAGTAAGAGGCTAAAAGAAGATGAAGAGAAAACAGAGGATGAAAGAGTCATGGAATGAAAAAATAAAGTGGGTGGATGGAGAGGGGTAAACACAATATCTGGAAATGAAGTGGTGGGCTTGGGGAGGGTTAATGAGTGTAGTAAAGACCATGGGTACAGATGGCGATAGTGGTGAACAGCCACATTGAAGCCTGGAGGGAATAATGCAATTGAACAGACTGAGGTAGTTGGTTCCACAGGTGAGCGAAAAGAGGAACAAATGAGTGGAGTTGAGCAGTGAGCCTGGATTTTTGGAGATTCACCAGATGTGGGTTACTAGCAGACTGGGTGCTCTGGAGAAACATGGTGGAGGGGAAGAGCATAGAAAGGACAGAGGGTGCAATACCAGAAAGGATGTGGTGGAAGACACAGCGGCCACCATCCAGTCTGTGATGCTCGTGTGTAACAGGCCCACACATTCCCATTCTTCATCAGAGAGTCCAATGATTTTGATGGCTTTGGAATCCATGGCATTATCTTGTTCTATCCAAACACCCAAAGCCTTTAAATGGAACAGGTTGAGTGAAAGATGTGATCTTTTCAAATATGACAGGAACCGAAAAGAGAGTTTGAAGGTGAAAATGTGAAAAGCAAAAGCAAACATAATATGGTACTTCTCAGAGAGATTTGTTTGTGGATTTTTCAAGAAAATGTAATGAAGGTTAAAAAAATATATAACAAAAGTAGAAATATAGGGGGGGATAGAATGATGGCTATATTATATTTTTGTTTTTTTGTTTATCTGGATTCACGATCATTAGTCCAAATAATTTTGTAGATTTTTACGCTTGCTGTTTTCACAGATATAAGAAACGCAACAACATGAATTTACAACACCAAAAATTAATGGATGATAATAAAGGTTTATAATGATGAAAATATTTCCAATAATGTCTAAAATCTAAACACACACTACTACGACTACTGCTACGAATCCGCCCGGCAAACTGGGGTGTGTGGTGGCCCAAAACACCCTTACCGTGTGATAGCGATCAAATTTTACTCTTCTTTGGTTGTGTTTATATTAAAAAAAAAACTTCTCATAGTTTCATTCTTGATTTTTAAACGCTATTTCGATTTCAATGCAGTTTTATTACCTCCACCACCAAAGGCGCAAGGAGGTTATGTTTTCACCCCTTTCTGTCTGTTTGTCTGTCTGTCTATCTGTCTGTCTGACTGTGTACAGGATATCGTAAAAAGTTGTAGACAGATCCGGATGAAATTTTGTGTGCATGTACGGTGTGTGACGAGGACGAACTGATTAGATTTTGGTGAAGATCCGGATCCGGATCAGAAAGGGCCAAAATCTATATTTAGCAAGATATCTCAAAAAGTTGTGGATTGATTCGGACAAAACTTGGTGGACATGTTGGATGTGTGACAAGGAAGAATTGATTCAATTTTGGTGAAGGATCCGGATCTGATAATTGAAAGTGATTCTTCACCATTGATAGGGCGAAACCGACATATACCATGCTATCTCAAAAAGTTGCAGACGGATTCAGATGGCACTTGGTAGACACGTTGGGTGTGTGACAAGGAGGAATTGGTTCAATTTCGGTGAAGATCCGAGTCAGGATCTGGATACGAGAATTATTTAATGAGGTCATCTCGTCAGAGATGACCTAATAAAACCAGTCTCGATGTCCGTCCATCCGTCCGTCCGTACGTACGTACGTCCCCATTTTTTCTTCCACTTTCTTGATATTTGGTATGTGGGTAGATGTCGATGAGGGATGCACGACGGTATGACTTTTTACCCGATTGAAGGTCAAGGTCAACGTCAAGGTCACTCCAAAGTTGCAAAATCGTCCATTTCCAAAATCTATCTCCTCCTCCGCCGTTTATGATCCGATCTTCGAAATTCCTTTGGATTCTGATAACATGGAACAATATCTAAACTGTTCAGGCCGGTTTTTTGAAATTCGTCCTGGTTATCGAGTCACGTGTCTTCAAAGTTGGAAAAAATCTTGTCGATGTGATACGGTCAAAAAAAATTCGCCGATCTTGATGGAGCTTGGTGTGTCGGTAGGGGTCGATGAATGATGCACGAGGGTATGACCTTTGACACATTGAAGGTCAAGGGTCAAGGCAAAGGCCACTCCAAATTTGCAAAATCGTCCATTTTCAAAATCTATCTCCTCCGCCGTTTTTGATCCGATCTTTGAAATTCCTTCAGATTCTGATAACATGGAACAATATCTAAATTTGCTTGGGTCGGTTTTTTGAAATTCGTCCTGGTTATCGAGTCACGTGTCTTCAAAGTTGGAAAAATCGTTGATGTGATACGCGTTCAAAACAAAATTCGCCCGATCTTGGTGAACTTGGTACATAGGTAGGGGTCGATGAGTGATGCCACGGTATGACCTTTGACACGATTGAAGGTCAAGGTCAAGGCCACTCCAAATTTGCAAATCGTCCATTTTCAAAATCTATCTCCTCCGCCGTTTTTGATCCGATCTTCGAAATTTCTTCGGATTCTGATAACATGGAACAATATCTAAACTGTTCAGGCCGGTTTTTTAAAATTCGTCCTGGTTATCGAGTCACGTGTCTTCAAAGTTGGAAAAATCGTCGATGTGATACGGTCAAAAAAATTTCGCCCGATCTTGATGAAACTTGGTATCTCGGTAGGGGTCGATGAGTGCTGCATGACGGTATGACTTTAGACCTGATTTAAGGTCAAGGTCAAGGTCACCGATGCTGTAAACTTGTGAACTCATCCATTGTCAAAATATCATCCGCCATTTATGACTTAGAAATGCGGTTTGATTTCTGAGGTCCGGTTTCTATCCTTTTGAAGACACATTGCTGATAAATGTTCCAAATCAACCAGTTTCAAAATCTATCTCCGGATAACTCAGAAATGTAGTTTGATTTCTGAAGTTTTCTATCCTTTTTACTCCCGGGCTTTCGTCTGTACGTTGAACCAAAAGACAAGACGACATCGAAGCCATTCTAAGCCGATCAGAGATCCACATCTACAGAGCTTCAGAGATGACCGTCACCCCTAACCGGGGGTAATTTTTTTTAAAGGGATTCTTCACCATTGAGAGATAGGGCCAAAAACGATATAGCACTGTCGAGCATGATATTTACCTCCACCACCGTAGGTTAAGGAGGTTCTGTTTTCACTCCTTTCTGTCTGTTTGTTTGTCTGTTTGTGTGCAGGATATCTCAAAAAGTAGTGGATGAATCCCGAGGAAATTATGTGGACAGTTTCCTTGTGTGACAAGGACGAAGTGATTAGATTTTGGTGAAGATCCGGTTCTGGATCCGACTACTAGAATTTTTTAAGTGATTCTTCATCATTTAGAAATACGGCCATAACGATATATAGCACGATATCTCAAAAAGTTGTTGACGGATTCGGAGAAAACTTGGTGGTCACGCTGGGTGTGTGACAAGGATGAATTGGTTCGATGTTGGTGAAGATCCGAATCTGGATCTGACGACGAGAATTATTTAAGTGATTCTTCACCATTGAGAGACAGGGCCAAAAACGACATGTAGCACGGTATTTCAAAAATGTATTGGGCCCGATACGTTCTCGTGTTTAAGGCATTACGTGGTGAAGGTATGTGCTCTCCCGAGTACCCTTCTAGTTCTGAACTGCATTCATTACAATACGAAACTGCATATTCCTAAATATTTATTACAATAATAATAATAATAATGAGTTATTCGTATTACCATGGTAACAAACATGTTATCACAGAATGCAGTTTTGGTAGTTTTGTGAAGCAGTTGCATGCTAAGACAACAATATGTATATTAAGTCTTTAAAAAAAGGCTGAATTTAAATGAAGAGAAGGGAGAGAATGAATACAGAAACATACAGTATATACATGAGGGTAAATCAGAGTAAATGGAATTTCCTATATGAATTTTAATTAGAAAACTTCTTTTACTTTTTGATTTCCCCTTGAATAATATATATATACATACATATGTGCACTAGCTTGCCTGGAGTTGGGGCTTAATGCTTAGGGTGGTGGGCTTTGGATCCTCGGGTCCTGAGTTCAAATCCCACTCAGCTGTTGAATTAATACCAGGTGGGGTTAAATCGGCCTGTCATCCTTCCAAGGTCGGAAAAATGAGTGCCAGCATGCTGGTATCCTGTGTCGGAGTGGAGACCCATCCAGGATTGTGCTGAATAGCCAAGGAGACTGCTTAGGCAGCACAACGCTCTGCACTGTGTATGGTCCCAATGGATGGATGGATTGATTGTCCGGGTAAAAAAGGAAATTGTGATACCCTCTGCCACCACCACCAGGTGTTGCTAATGGTACACATTTACGTAGAGAATTTACACCCCTCCCCCTCCCACTGCCCCCCACACCCCAGCATTAGGCCATGGTCATATAGTCAATGTTATTCCCATACACACAAAGTTGTATTTGTACCCCGAGTTTGGGGTTTGTAACGTAAAAGATGTGGCCTGCATAAGGAACAAGAAAGGGAGAGAGGAGAGAGAGAATAGTATTGTTTGTGTGTGTGTGTGTATATTTATATATATATATATATATATATATATATATATATATATATATATATATATATATATATATATATATATATATATATAATCTATTATAATACCAAGCTTGCACACTAAAAACTCGGCTCGCCGTCACACGATCCCTATGAAATTGCTGTGCCACTTAGTGGACATGCCGACAATGTTTGGGAAGTCTTGGCGTTCCATAGTACCACTTCATTTTGCACAATGCGTATTTTTGTCATTCCCCTGTACGGTCTGTCGTCTGCTACCAGCTATGTTGTACTGCTATCCCGTGCATGTGCACGGGTATCGCATATTATATATATATATATATATATATATATTATATATATGTTATATATATATATATAATATATATATATATATATATATATATACAGGGGGCTGCAAAAGTAGGTATACAGTAAGGACTGTACTTGTTTTCATTACTGTATACCTACTTTTGCAGCCCCCTGCATATGTATAATATGTATATGTATATATTATGTATATGTATATATTATATATATATATATTATATATATATATATATATATATATATATTATTATATATATATATATATATATATATATATGAAATTTATTGCGGGGTGAGGTATTCATAAATTCCATTATTTTTGTGTATTTAATTTAAATATATTTCTCTTAATACAGTGCAGTTTGTAAGAAAATGGAGCATGAATCATGGATTGCAACAACGTTTGCTGCCTCAAGTTTTGAGATATGAATTTGAAATATGCCACACATCTCCATCCGCTTGAAGGGTATCATGATGTCTTTAACATCTGTAACAAAGTGAATGTCGAGGGATAGCTGGTGTGTTATTATAAGGCCACGGAATATATAATACAATACAATATGATATCTGAAAAACACTCAGATGTTTTTATCCATCTGCCGATGTTATTGTCTATCTGCCTATCCATAAACGTATAGCCTGATAGACAGATGAGTTTTGGCAGAGATTAAATTCTGAATTTCTAACATTGGCATCGACTCTGAATTGGTATGAATTAAATAAATCTTTACTGATGGGTGGCCTCACCACTGTTGCGGTGCTTCTATAGATGAGGACAAGCATTTCCTAGAGATCAGGCCTAAGTATGGAGTACAAAGGATTACTGTCCTTACAGGTAGCAAGGGCTTTTAGCTCCAGAATGAAAGTTTGTAATTTAATTATATTTCAATTGGAACCAAACTGAGTCTCATTCAGTGAGAGGTGTGCATGAAGTATGAAGCCACTTATATTCAGTAATAAGCACGTATGGATGGATACCACTTAAAACCATTTTATAGTTATACAAGTGCCCTGTGCTGTATGGAATGGACCATTACTGACAGCCTCTAGGCAAACGCCATCCATTAATTGGCATTGGTGGACTGATGGCACTTAGTGACCACCCCAGTACTGCACTCACCCAGCATACACCTGTTTTTTTTGTTTTTATTTGCAGCCCTTGCCCGAACAGAAGGTCATAGTTCCTTGTCCACTTCACCTTTCCCTTCCTTGTAAAGTGCGCTTAAAATGAACATCACCTTGGCGTGCCATTATAATTGACTGGTTGTATCAATGGCCTGCCAAAAAGGTTATGCGATACTTTAAAGTTACTTTGGAAAGGTTCACACATCTTGTGTGCATTAGCATGTTAAAAGGGGAAGTAACTGCGGGTGATGATATTTTTCTGTCAGCGTTGAGTGATAAAGTTTAAAGTTGTTAAAAGTTTAAAGGCGAGCAATTCTTATGATGTCTGTGCATTGTAAACTTAAAGGAATTACAAGGCAATATAGATGCAGCAAAAGGTGATTTTGTCCACCTGTGCTGAACTGTTTCAAAGCCTCAATGGTCATTTGACCTCGATGTATGCATGCACTCAAGTATATGATACTACTCACAGTCTTCAAGGCCTTTCTCCAAAGCTCAACGGAATCATGCTCTCCACGATGGTCTGGTGCTCCAGCATCACATCTGTCTATTCTAGATTATGTGGAGTGGAAAGCTTTCAAAATGAGTGGAATCTCCCATGATGAGGCCAAAGCACAAGGTATGTTGCTCTCACTTTGCAGGCAGGTTGGTGGTCTCTCTGCTTTCTATTCACCAACATCGCTCCCTCCACGCTCTGTCTTCTCACCCTCCCTATCTACCCCAGGATGCGTGTGTTCTTCCAGTAACCTCCTCCTGTTTAAACTACCAAAATCCAGGCTGATTACACATCTCAACTATTTCATTTTCACATCTCTAGTCTACAGAACCACCTTTCAGAGGTTGTTCTGTCTCACTTTTCCCGCCAAGGCTTCAAGTAAGCTGTGCACCACCATCTCTTCTCACCCCCCATCCTGCCCCATGATCTTCAGTACGCCATTAACCTTTCCTAGGCCAACCATCTTACTTACTCATTTCAGTGTTTCCTCCCCTCTTCCCTGCCCGATTATCCTTTTCGTTAACTCCCTTGATGGTTGTCCCAATGTCAGTTATACCTTGCTCTTCCATGATTCTCACTGCTGTCAATAAAATAAACAAATAAACGATAGTCATCATAGCTGCTTCCACCGAAATTATTGGGAAATTCACTGAAGTTGCATTTTCTGGCAAACAGTACATTTTTTTACCTCGAAGGTAAGATTTCACAATGTTTGTAAAAATTCAATAATCATGAGATCTTGTAATTCTGTTTTAAATTCCTGATTAAAAAGTTCTTATTTTCTTCATCTCTGGTCAGCTTTTTAGCATTTTGTGATATTTTGTAGATCTATGAATGGATTTAACTCTTCGGCCTCCTACTCTGCCATGTCCCATAGTATGGTGTCGGTGACTCGTACAGCATCTGATTGGCCCAAGTCTTTCATGGACCAGCTGCTTCGAGCAGCATTTTGTAATTTCATTTCCAGCGATAGCTCGCCTACACTTTGTTGAAAGACACCGCGGGATCTTTATCGTCCACAAACTAATGCTGGCAGACAAGACACCCTGTTTAACGTCTTCCTGAGGGACGGCGCACGTTTTACACTTCCTGCGACCCACCGATCGGATAGTTTATAGTCGGGTCGGGGATCAAACCCAGACTATCAAAGGTAAGTGTGTTACCTCTGCACCATCGTGTCAGATATGACTGTGATAACAACCTTGAATTGAAGAGCCACGAGAACATTTACTAATTGGCTAAGGCTGTGCGGTTACTATTTTTCTGAGACTTACTTTTGCTGAATCAAACACATGCCTCACTGACACGTTCCTTTTTCTTTTCACAAGGTACCTTTATTTGCTCAGCTCTCAACCGTGATTTGCTGTTCCATGCTAATAAGCAGTGAGAAGTGACCTTTCACACTCGGTCGCTTTGCAATTAGAAAGCGTCACAAAATCAATTTTCAATAAAACATTTTATCGTTTCTTCTTCCTAATGGCTTTTTGATGCGGGAGATCAGATTTGGAAAAGGTAGTCATAAAGGAATGTCAATCCACCCTTCTTGCCTGAAACAGCAAGTCAAATGAAGAGCTCAGAAAAGTCGGAATACTTCCTTCTTCTGTGTCCAAATGGCCCTCTCACTGCATCCTCTTATGTTGTCCTGAAGCTTAAAGATTGGACATTGGAAATGTGTCGCACGTCCCGAAGTCAGAAATCAGTTTATCTTTCCGAGGTGGACTTAGCCAGATATAATCTCGTTCAATTTTGGGGGAAGCTTCTCAATGGGACATAGGGGGAAGTCACGCTTTGCTGGTTCAAGTCTATTTTTGATAAATACTCAAAAATAAATTGTCAATTTTAAGGCTGACCCATTTCAGAAGAAGTCTTGAGTAAATGCACTGCTTTTTAAATCGTTAGTGAGAGTACGAATCTGGGTGGGAATGTTAGATGAAGGTATTGTTTTTTTTTCCGCAAGAAAGCAGATGAGAACATTAGCATGGTGTCCTGAAAGTGAAAAAAATAATGTGAGAATATCCTGATTGAGGCCCAGGCACTTTTACTAATAATAGGTAAGGCTGGAAAAGGTGCTTGTACAAATATTCAATGTCAGAAGTAAAGATTTTACCACCCGGTGTTGAAGAGAATCAATAACATAACGAATCACACTTGTTTTCACATTCTCAGAACCAGTCGTCATGTTTGTTCTTGTTTAGTTAAATCAGAAACTATACATATCGAAAGGCAAGGATGACACTTTGGTGTAAGCACCAACTTGAACATCTGATCCTTTCATGTACCGCGAAGTTCAAAACTGTAAACATTGAAATCAGTGATTGTGTGCATGCTCCCATTTATGGGATTAACCTGTGGCTATGGGTTCTTTGGTATAAACTGAAAGATAATTAATCCTGCTTGATGAGAAATCTGTCATAGTTTCATCATTAAATGTATCGAAACACATTACTGCATGTCGTGAAACTTTTAGGGGTAATTGGACATCGGGCCATCATATAGGGCATTATAATGGAAGCAATCATTGTGTCATCATTTACAGCTCTGCCTCATTTGTATTATTATTTATTTAGTTGATATACATCTTTCTTTCAGTAGTGTATCGGACGTTAATGTGCGCTGCTTTCTTTTCAGTAGTATTGCTTCCTTAAGTCTCAATTGTTTTGATTCATCGGCCTGCACATAATAACGAAACAATAACATCGTGCTTAGCTGGATTCCATGCATCTCCTTGGCCAATTCACCCTTGTTGCCTGAAGCATTCCAGGGACGTCTGGTGTCTTGGTTTTCATCATACCGAGACCCAATACCCATACCGATACCCAATAATATTCATCATACCCAGAGGCTCCTCTTTTGGCCTTCCATTAATGTCAGATTTGCAATCAGGTCACAAGTATAACTCATGGAAGGGGGTTAAGGATTGATGGGTCATTGAAAAGGCTTACTTAGTTCCGGCTTGGAAGGGTGAGTCGTAACGACTTCCTTTGAAACCAGAACCAGCTGAGGCAAATTAGAAACCATTAAACTCAGTCAAGGTTGGTGAAAAGCTGCTTCTTTCCCTAATATATCCTAATTTAAGCTTGTACTCATTGAATGATCATATTAACTGACTGGCGATGAGTGGTGACTTTCCGAGTCGGTGGTTATATTGCACGACTTGATGATCATTTGCTTCACAGTTGAGACTTTCAAGCTCCTATCTTTTTTTTATTCATAAGAAATCTAATCATTATTGTGGACAATGGTTGACGAATTGTTTTAATCGATTTCTCTCAAAACATTCATAATATATCGATAACTGATCACCTATTGGCGGTTTCTGTAGGCACTATATATTTAAAACAAATCTATCGTTTGACCATGCCATATATGTAAGTCTTCTTCCTCATTTGCCACCCAACTTTGTTCTTGACAGATTACCAAATGGAAGTATTTGGTATAAACTTTGGTATAATATTTTACTCGCCAAATTTATTGCCATCACTGCTGACATTGATGCCTAAAAACTCATCCTTATGTTTAAATGGCAATGATGTTTTGAAATTCATCTTTGTGGGCTGGTAGCGTCCTCAGGAATTTATTTTGAGGGAGACGAGCTGATGAATCCGCCTTTAAATGGTGATACTGCGTAGATTGATTGCCGCGTGGCCGTGCTGGGTTATTAAAAAGCAAGCTGAGCTGTTCCGGCCAGATGGCAGACGCTTACAATTAGACCGTTACCAACGCCATGTTCTACTGCACGTGGCCGTGAGCCAGTGGAACAACAATTCCATCTCCAAAGTTTCACTTTGAAAGGCTCCCTTTCATGAATTCACACTTTTCTGTCCATTACTTTGGTCTTGCAAATTTGTTGACTTCATTATGAGGGACTAAGGGAGGAGGGGTAAAAGAAAATAGGCTCACAGTGGATAAAGTACCTTACAATGGACAACAAAAGCAAAATTTATACTGTTTGTGATAAATACCGTAAATCTCCTGCCTTTGTCAACTTGAACAAGACAGGATAAATACAAACCATGGCATAATAACATTTCAGTGGCTTTCGACAGGTTGCTCTTTAATGTTTGAATTTTTCAGCCGCTGATGTATAATTTGTCAGCTGGAATGCGTTTTTTTTTTGGTCTCATCTTTTGACGATCCCAGCTGTCTGCTATTCTTTTTGACTCCTCTCTGTTAATTTTAATCCCTGTACTCATTCTATACATTTTGTCGACCCCTGTACTGTTTGCTCTGTTTCCTTCAGTCTGCAAATCCCCAACATTCATCGGTATTCTCAGTTCAACCATGAATCTCACAATACATATCAAATTATTTAACGCACTGTACCCAGATCATTATTGTACAGAACGAGGTTACTTACATACAATTGGAAGTGATATTTTGCAAAACAGGGAATATCTGCTGTTTTCACACCTTCCAGCAAACTGTAGCTGCAGATTCAACATTTTTCATGATGAAATATGTAAATGACTCTGCATGATGATACAACTTCAGATTAAAATTGCACACAATATATAAAGGACTCTACATGATGCAACAACTTCAGATTAAAATTGCATGCAATATGTAAAGGACTCTTCATGATGTAACAACTTCAGATTAAAATTGCACGCAGTATATAAATAATTCTTCATGACGCGATAACTTTGGTTCCAAATTGCTTGCAATATGTAAATGACTCTTCATGGTGCTATGACTTCAGATTCAAATTGCATGCAATATCTAAATTACTCTTCATGATGCGATAACTTCAGATTAAAATTGCATGCAATATGTAAAGGACTCTTCATGATACTATAGATTCAGATTTAAATTGCATGCAATATCTAAATTACTCTTCCTGATGCGATAACTTCAGATTAAAATGGCATGCAATATGTAAAGGACTCTTCATGATCTGATGACTTCAGATTCAAATTGCATGCAATATCTAAATTACTCTTCATGGTGCGATAACTTCAGATTCAAATTGCTTACAATATCTCAATTACTCTTCATGATGCGATAACTTCAGATTCAAATTGCTTACAATATCTCAATTACTCTTCATGATGAGATAACTTCAGATTCTAATTGTATACAATATCTGAATTTCTCTTCATGATGAGATAACTTCAGATTCAAATTGCATGCAATATCTAAATTACTCTTCATGATGTGATAGCTTCAGATTCACTTCTATGCAATATCTAAAATACTCTTCATAATGCTATAACTTCAGATTAACATTGCATACAACATCTAAGTTACTCTTCATGATGAGATAACTTCAGATTTAAATTGCATTCAATATCTAAATTACTCTTCATAATGCTATAACTTCAAATTAACATTGCATGCAATATGTAAATGACTCTTCATGATGCTTTCACTTCAGATTCAAATTGTATGCAATATGTAAAGAACTCTTCATGATGCTATAACTTCAGATTAAAATTGCATGCAATATCTAAATTACACTTTATGATGCTATAACTTCAGATTCAAATTGCATGCAATTTCTAAATTACTCCTCATAATGCAAAAAAAATTGAATTGGAATTGCATGCAATATGTCTGTATTTCAGTATGTTCTCTTTGTATCAATATAATAAAGTAGGAGTGTCTGTCTGTCCATCCTTGAACTAGTCTCTCATTTTTGGGGCTGGCCCTGCCAAACTTTCTGTGGAACGTTTTGGGGTTCCAGTGGGAGTCCTAAGGTGTGTGGGACTTTTCATAACTTTCTCAACGCAGTTGTGATTTTGAGTTTCCACCTGACCGATGCCACCTTTTCTCCATCCCAAGGTGGGTAGGAGGTTTCATCAATTTCTTAATACAATTCTGATTTTGAGTTTCCACCCACACGAAACTGCTCTCTGTCTGTCTCTCTCTGCATGTAAATTATTTTCATGGGTTTGGCATGAGTAGTTTTGCCATCTACCTCATGTAGAAACATTCGCTGGTTCAGTAATATCTCAATGCAATTGAGATTTTGCGTCTCCACCCATATACCATCTCTGACTTATTTCCAGTTGTTACTGGAGTTCGTAAGGGGTGTGTACTGGCCCCTACCCTTTTCAGCACTTGCATAGACTGGATTATGTGGAGGATGTTGAAGAGATCAAGCTGCGGTGCATCATTTGGGAATGCCAAGATATCTGACATTGATTTCGCAGATGATGCAGTCATCTTTGTGGAGACTCTGGATATCCTTTTGGGGCCCTCGAGGTGCTGAATGAGGAAGTCGGAGCCACTGGGATTATGGGTGTCCTAGATCAAAACCAAGATCCAGGCTTTCAATGACATCTTGGATGCTGATATCTTGTCTGTACCTGTTTTTGGCAAGGATGTTGAGGTCACAAAGAGATTCATTTACCTTGGCAGTGATATTCATGGCTCTGCTGGCTGTGACTCAGTGGTCAACAGACGTCTGGGTCGTGCCTGAGGAGTCATAGATTCACTGGATCATGGGGTGTGGTGCTGCCGGTACCTGTGTGTGAGGTGGAAAGTCTGAGTCTTCAGATCCTTTGGTGCTTGCAGACTTGCTCTATGGATGTGAGACTTGGACTCTGACCAGGGATCTGAGATGGAGACTTAATTGCTTTGGCACCAGATCTCTTCGCAGAATCCTTGGCTTTTCATGGACCTTGGCATAGCCTGGTTGGACTTTGTGTCTTACGAGCAGTTGCTGAGAGAGACTCAAATGAGATTTGTTTCCTGCATAGTCTGTGAGCATCAGCTGCGGCTGTATGGGCAGGTGGCTCCTTTTCCTGATGCTGATCCTGCTCAGCAGATTATCTCAGCGAGGGAGTCTCGTGAGTGGAGGAGGCCAATGTGCCGACCACATGCCTCGTGGTTGCAGCAGATTGACCACCATCTCAATGAGATGGGGATGGGCCAGGCATCTGCCTGGGGGATGGCCAGACAGAGGCTCCTGGAGTACCGGCAGAAAGTGGATGCAGTGACGCACTGCTCCGGTGCATGCTGCCATACCTGACCTGACATAACCCATCCATCTCTGCAGCTTTTGGGGTCCCTGCCCGTGTCTTAAAGTGGGTGGGAGCTTTCAGAAAATTTGTCAAAAGATTTTTTTTGTTTTGACATTTTAGGCTCCCACCCACATGTGTCACGGGTACTTCATTCGTTTTAGTATATTCATACATGCTCTTCCTTGACTCTTCGACTGCAGAAATGAAATCGCAAAATGCAATGTTTTTCATGTTTGTAATGCTTCATAAATATGTTTTTGAGAAAAAAATTAACACATGATGAATCTTGAATAAATGAAGTGATTATAATCTTTTAGTATTTAAATCTACATGCATTTTTATTTTGAACATTACAAGACATTTTTAAGTGAAATAATAGACTGTTGTTCCTGGAAAATATGTTGTTTTTTTCCAGCCAGTCTGAAATACAGTATTTCCATTAATTCATTAATTAGTAAAGTAATTCTTTGACTTCATACATGATTGTTCTGTTGTGGATGATGTCTGCAATTTGGATGAGCTAAACTACATTTTTAAAGCACAATTGCTTGTATAAATATGTCATGATTGAACATGTACGTTTTGATCGAGCAACAAAGACCACAATCTAACCAGACCATCCCATGAGATGCCCTCATGTTCGTTTGAGTGGAAGGGGAGCTCACTTAAACTTCCTCACGAGTGATCTTTTGCTGTCACTGACTATTAGAATATTAATTCACCAAGCAACCCACCTCTGTCTCCTTCACGTTGTCAGTTTTCCTCCTATCGGCATGACAAAGTATTTCAGTCGATGGTCCGAGCACATGGAGCAGAAGAAGGACACTTTGCTTGCCGTGAAATTTAATGCCAAGTCTGGTGGCGGAAATTGTAACGGGGTCAGTGACACTTGGGTAATGAGCAAGTAAGATGGAAATGTCCGATGAATTTCAAAGAATAGGCACTAGGTTAACGACCGTTAATTGAAACGACTTATTATGCAGGTGAGCCATCATTCTTACTGCACTATAACTTCTCACTGGAATGCTGATCAGCATTTGTGGTTATAATTAGTGGCTCTGGAAAATTACGTGAATAATAAATCAATTTATAGAAATAGCATCAGAATGATGTCACGTCAAGGCTGCTTCGGGTTTTTCAGCCAAATTTATTTTATGGATTTGATTCTTGAACAAATGTTATCCTAATATCTGCTGAAGTTGAGGTACTATGAAGGATAATAGTGATGCCTTCATGAGACAATGGCAAAATCATTTATCCCAATCTGGAAAATTGTCAGAGTGACAATTGATGATTCTTTGAAGCAAAACACCCTTTGGGTCACATTGCGGTATCTTGTGATGGCAAAAAAGTAAGTTATAGTGGACAAATAATTGAATAAATATGATCTGATGATAATTGTTTTTATTATTATTATTATTATGATTATTATTATTATTATGATTATTATTTTCTGAGTGTTGATTGTAACCAAGACCTGTTGGCAAAAAACGTTGTTATCTATTGCCTGATATTAATGTCTTTGTTTATCTTATCACTTGATATTGCTGATAGGATAGTTGAGAAGTATGCACACCCCTGTGAGCTGTCTTGCCTGGGTTTGAATCCTGACCCAGCTATCAACTGTCATCCTGGTGTTTCATGGGCAAGGTTATTCATCAATGTGTGTGTTGTCTCTCGGATGACGTTAAACGGGTGTCCCATCTGCCGGCATTACCTGGTGGATATTAAAGATCCCACGGTGTCCTTCACGAAGTGTAGGCGAACTCTCTCCGGCACCGTGAACAAATTACAAATTCCTTCCTGAACTACTGCTAGGAGAGGGATGGAAAACCGCCCAGCATGATCCTTGACAAGAAACTTCTTCGGTCGAACCAACTCTGTAACAGAGTGTGGTACATCAATCAGTCAGTTATTTATATAGCAAAGAGTATGCAAACATACATACATACATACATACATACATACATATATACACACACAAACATACATATATGGATACATACATACATACATACATACATACATACATATATACACACACAAACATACATATATGGATACATCCATACATACATACACACGTACATACACACATACATGCATACACGGATATATACATACATAGATACATACAAGCGTACGTTCAAAGATACATACATACATATAAACATATTACATACACATGAATACATACATACATACATGCATACAAACACACAAACTTATACATGGATACATACATATATATATATAATATATATATATATATATATATATATATATATATATATTATATATATATATTATATATATATATATACACACACACACACTCACATATTTACATGTACATATATTACAAACACACATACATTCACAGATATATACAAACACACATAAATGCATACACAGATATTTGCATACATAGATACATACAAGCACATGCACAAAGATACATACATATATATATAATATATAATATATATATATATATATATATATATATATTATATATATATATATAATATTTAACATAGATTACAAACACAAATATATATACATACATACATGCATACATAAATACATACATACCTATGTACACATGCACATACATGCATACACACATGCATACATATATGCATACATAAAAACATACATACATGGATACATATATACATACATATATACATATGAAGACCACAAGGGGAAAACAGAGATGTCAGGATAAGTCAATTTTGAAGAAACTGAAAAACAAAGTTTCAAGACATTGGTGGACCGTTTATAACTGTCATATAGATTTCTTTTCCAGTAAAAGGAAGAGTGATCATTGGCCGATCAAATTAAGCATTGTAGCATTTGCCAAGCTTCTGTGTTATTTAATTTAAGAGCAAAGAATGAATCAATGTTGCAAACTGACATCATGGTTATTCCCTTGTTATAATTGCCATGCAATTTTAACCCAGGATGTGTAGCAAATTCATGCTTGTTGGTTATTAGCATACATTACATGACTTTGGTGATCACAGATTTTTTTTTCAACATTAAACGGTCATTGTTTTTTTGTTAATTGGTGTTCAACGCCATACTCAAGGGTATTTCGCTTATATGAGACGATTCTCCATTTCTTACTCTGTACTACTTAATATGATGGAAAACCGGAGGAAACCAAGGATAACCACCCCGCGATAGCCGAAGTCACCTCATGTGACTCCCTCATATACCTAAGCAGGTTGATTGGGCGGTGGGTACATCAAATGAGGATGGTGACTCAGACGCGCTAACCATTAAGCCACGGCATGGGTCCCATAAAAGTCACAATAAAGGTTTGACCAGGCTTGGACCACGATATGCACCAACTACGGAGCCCATGATATAACCAAATAGGCATTGTAGTGCTCAGAGTTTATGCTGTGAAAGTTTTACAACCTTTCATTATCTTGCCAAAACGAAGTTTTTGCAAGATATGTTAGTCGTCTGTATGTTTATTTTTTTTTTTTTTTTTTTGTTTTGTTTGTTTGTCTGTAATCATGAAAAAAAATTCTGCAGACACAGTTTTCATTGGAAATTTTTGTACTTCGCATATCAGAGGCCTATGGAGGTCCCTTTCAGGCCATAATTTTGAAGGTCAAGTCAAAGGTCAAGGTACTGTCGCATATCAGGGGAATCGACAAAACCCTTATTTTTTTGAGTAATTTTGATCGGATCGTCTTCAAACTTCATGGGAATTAGTTCATGGTCTGGCGCTCAGCTGATTAATTTTTGGTGGCGATTGGCCTTGACCTTCATGTGTTTTTTTTTGTTGTTTTTTTATTTATTTATCTGTAATCACGTATAAATCACTCTGCAGAGCACAGTTTTCATTGGAAATTTTTGTAACTTCGCATATCAGAGGCCTATAGAGGTCCTTTCAGCGCATAAAATTTTGAAGGTCAAGGTCAAAGGTCAGGGTCACTTTGTCGCAAATCAGGGAGTCGACGAAACCCTTATTTTTGGAGTAATTTTGATCGGATCGTCTTCAAACTTCATGGGAATATAGTTCTGGTCTGGCGCTCAGCTGATTAATTTTTGGTGGCGATTGGCCTTGACCTTCATGGTTAACGCTAAGGTCAAACATATTTGACCCCAAGGTCAAATTTTCAAGTTTTAGGAACCATATCGTGTAGTACTCAAATTGAACACCTCGATGAGTGCTTTCTAGATATATCAAGCTTGAGACATTATGACGTGATTTGGTGACGTTATGAGGCAAACGCATATTTTTCATGGTTACTCTGTAGACGATTCTCATCGGAATCTCTCGTAGGCAGATATTCCTCAAGGAGTCGCTCCTGGTGGATAGCAGCTCTGTTCACCTCAGTGTGACCTTATAGAAGTCACACGTGGTCACCTTTTGGCAAGATACGGATCACCCTACGGTGACATTGGTTTATTTTTTAGTTTCTCAACTCTGAATATTATGGTGGAACAGTTAACATGAATGAAAGGGAGATAACCAGGAGTAAAGTACTGACAACTCTGGGTTTCTACTTGTTCAGCTTTGACAACACTTGTTTTTTCATTGCACGGCTAAACTTTATAACATATAAATTATGTGACACCCCTGTTATTTGTTAAAGTAATATTGTGAGAGGAAACCTTATGTTGTCAACTATTGGCAGGTGCAATAACCCTGAAATTTATAAAAAGTGACATCTCTGGTTTTCCCCTTGTGGTCTTCATATTACATTCACACATACATACATTCACGGATGTATACATACATACATATATGGATACATACATACATATGTACATACACACATACATGCATACAAGCATACATACATACATACATGGATACATACATACATACATATAAACATATTACATCCACACATACATACATTCACGGATATATATATATATATATAATATATATATATATATATATATATTACATCCACAATACATACTGTTGCAAATTCGCGCCCGCCGGCGTGCGAACGGCCACGTAACTCGAATCGCGGCACGTCGCCACCGGACGGACAATTCAGTCGTGACCTCTCGGAACAACGCCGGGAGCTAGTCAAGGTGGCGGTTTAACCTCACCACGATCGTGCCAATTGCCCACCCGCGCAGGATAGGGTTGCTCGCCAAATTCGATCTACCTAAGTAACTGCGCGAATGGTCGACCGGGCGATCGTACCGCCCACAGGCTGACTCTGGACACGAACCGCTTAAACGGTCCGTTCCATGCTACAGTGATAACCGAGCGGTGTTATCGTCGGCCTCGACGGTTCGATTAATTACCGGGCGTATTAAGCCCACTACGAACCCCTTACGTGAAGCAGGATGGAGAGTCAACTAAAAAGGAAGAGAGACGAAGCAGACGGGAACAGTTCAACAAGCAAGCATTTTATTCATAGCCACAGACACAAAGCACGTATATACAGCCATAACATAATCAAAATGCACATATAACAGCCAAACAAAAGAAACAATGCAGAGCTACAACCGAATACGCGTACACACGGCAACACTTAAACAGTTACTTTACAAGACACGGCGCCACAGATCCATACAAAAACCCCGAAAGAAAATGGTGACTTCCCTTTGGCCGTCGAGTCCCTCTCCCACGTCCGTCGGCGTGGTTGCGCCTGGCCGCGACTCCGTGCCCTGGCGTGGTAGGCGAGTCCTCTCCGGCGTGCCTCGCGCCGGCACGTGTTGGCCGCTCGACGCCACGGACGGGGTTTCCGGCGCTATCTCAGCGCGGATAGAAGGGGGGGAACGTTGTTGCTCGAGGTCGTGGTGTGGGGAATGGCAGACGCTCCTCCCGCCAGCGGGGTCTCGGGACCGCACCATGGAAGACCAGGCCAGCGGCCACCACGAAGAGGAGACGAAGAGGAAGAGCGAGCCGGAGAGAGGAAGAGGACGAAGAGAGCAAGAGGAAGAGCGCCCCGCCCGTGTCCGACTTTTATAGCCCGGGGCTCCGCCCTTCACTCCGCCCCCGTTTTCGCTCCACCCTCCTTCGAGAGGGTTCTCGAAGAGGGGTGTTCCCTCACCCCGACCGCCTCACGCTGGTCATCACCAATCGGCGGGAGCTGCCCTTCCCCTTCCTTCACACCAAGCGCGGGGAAAAATGGCGGAAAAACAGGAGGGAAACCCGCGCGTCCTCGCAGTTCCTTCCTTGCCCCCTTGTTTGCCGTTCGGAAGCGGACGTAGTGGCGAAGATGTGGTAGCGTAGATGGTGGCGGTAGCGTGGTTGTAGTGTGGTTGGCGCTGTGGTGGGGATGGCGTGGTTGTTGAGATGCTGTTTGTTTGAAATAAAAGATAGAACAGAAAAACGACTAACTCAAAGCGTCGCAGCCCGGATGGATCACATAAATTCCCTCTATACAACGGGTTTGGGCTAACTACACATGTACCTATCGAGATATCTCACCTAAGGGCCCTTTATTGGTGTAACGCGAATTTCCACAGCTGTAACAATACATTCACGGATATATACATACATACATACATACATACATACATACATACATACATGCATACATACATACATACCATCCATACATTGGCTTACATACATACATACATACATACATACATACATACATGGATTAACATTGGGATGCTTTTTCTTCATCTTCATTGTACTTTGAAAGCAATCCCAGAAAATAACTTACCTGGAGTCATTACCATGACACAGCTGATAAGATTTGTTTTTATCGGCACAGGAAACGAAATTGCATGTAACTAATGTTTTGAAGTAATAATACAATTTACTTTCCTATTCAAGTTTTTTTTTTTTTAAAGAATTGAATTTCCCATTTCAGCACCAAACATTAGCGTATAAGCAGGAGTTTAAAAAGCACGGTTTGCTGTAAAGAAAATGTGGACACATCAAAGTGTTGTGACCAGTATTCTTTAATATTTAAAATCAAATTGGTTTAAATTTCTTCCTTTTCTCTTGATCGGTAGCATTTCCATTTACCATGGGCTTTTTCATCAGGTACAGGTATAATGAATCGCGGGAAGAAAAAAAAATCAAATATCCTGGAAAAGTAAAACTTATATAACTCTGCCTTTCTTTGATATGGAAACAGACGAGTACTCGCATTGTCGGGAAATTAAATGCAAAGCAATTGCACGTTTTATCGACATTTTACTTCCAGACATGAAGTTTTGTGCATTATAAATGGATTTTACATTCTGTACCTGTTTTCCCATTCTATGAGGCATCGTTTTTCACCTGATAGTGAAATAACGAAAGCCGTAAATCCCTCCATTCAGAGGTTTAGTTTGTCCACAAGAGTAATGTTTCTCATGTTCATCCTCAAAAGAATACACGACAAGCAACAAGAGCCTGGCATTGTGTGTGTGTGTGTGTGTGTGTGTGTGTGTGTGTGTGTGTCATCAGTTGTTATCTCCATTTGCGGGTTTGAGGAGATGGAATGAAGTCCTCCCAGAACTAAAAGTATCCACCTTCTCTTTGGTAAGGGGTCATCACTGTTCATGGATTAAGCTGTTTAACTTTGATGTTCCCAGTTTTGTTCTGAGGACTCTGTTCAGGATCGTCACCGAACCCCTGACTGCCTCAAATTGTAGTTCGTTTGTGCTAATTTTCCCGGGGATGGTTTTAAAATCTCAGAAAGGTTCTTCTTTATTATTCCTGTTGCTCCAATTATCACTGGCACTGTAATTTTGACACTTCATCTTCAAAGATCTCTTGATCTCATTTTTGAGGTCCTGGTATTTGGTCATTTTCTTGATTTCTACATTATTTAACCCAAAATCGCTCGGTAATGATATCTCAATCACCAATGCTGTCTTTTACTTTTTGTTACTGAGAAAGATGTCCGGTTGCAAGGCTTTGTTTTCTATGTTCACGCTCGATGGGATCGTCAGGTCGTACATGAGCACGACGTTTTATCATCAATGATTGCCCTTGGTTCATGTTTCCATGAGTTTCTAACTGGGATATTGAAATTTTTTCAGATGTGCTTATCAGATATACCAATGAACGCTTTGTTGTTGTGCCGTTGTTGTGTAAAGTTTTTTTTGTTTTTTTTGGTATACCTTGTCGAGGCTCGTATGAGAGCTAACACATAACGCACAGCAAGGGGGAATGAGACAAAAGGGCGGGAGTGGGAAGGATAAACCAGTGGGGAACGGAGACATTAGGAGATTTGTGGAAGGGAGAGGGATGGGCAGGGAACACGGGATATACAAAGAGACATTACAGTGACTTTTACGAAGGAAAGCAGGGAATTTGAAGGAGGTGGGTTTGCGATAGATTATCGGGGGTAGAAAAGATTGAGGATTTGGATGGGGGACAACATGAGTGGTGGTGAACAGCTGTTTTGAAGGACTGGAGGGAAGAAGGAGATAGAAAGAGAGAGGGAGTTTATTCCAAAGGGGGAGGAAAGAGGAATGAAAGAGTAAAGGTGAGTAGTGATTCGTGATTTTGGAAGTTTTACCAGAAGGGGGTTGTTGGCGGACCTTGAGCGCCCTGCGGATATATGGTGGGACAAATCGCAGAAAACAGAAGGGGGGTGAGACTGGAGAGGAGATGGTAGAAGACAGAAAGACGACTGACCTGCCTGCGGTGAGAGAGTGAGAGGCCCAAAAACTCAGCCTCATCGCGGGAGATGCCAATGTTCCGAAATGCCTTGGTTCCACAGCGTGAAGCCGAGAAAGGTGAGAGCAGGAGCACCAGCCCGGAGGGGAGAGCAGTACTCCATCAGGCTGTGGACGATAGCTTTGTATGTGGTCAGGAGCTCAGGTGGGCTGAGGAAGGTCTTGCACGACGGAGGATTCCCAGTCAGTGACTGGCTTTGGAGGCGAGTTTGAAATGTGGCTTTCCCAGGAAGGGCATGGCAGATTGTGAGACCCAGAAGCTTGAAAGAAAGTACTTCTTCCAGAGGATAGTTGAGAAAGTGGATGGGAGGGGGCATGGCAATCTGAGGATGACAGATGGTACGGCAGAGTGTGAGTCAACAGCAAAGAGATAAAGAGGATTTTCCAGAGAGTCGGAGAGATCATTGATGAAAACCAGAAAAAGAACAGGGCCCAGAACGCTACCTTGAGGAAACTCCAGCCTGGACAGGAAGGGGGATGAAAGAACTGCATTTATGGCCACACGTTGACTTCGACAGGAGAGGAAGTCTGCGAGCCATGAGTGGAGATGCCTTGGATACCATAGGAAGAGAGTTTGGTGATCAGGGCAAGGTGACAGACCATGTCAAAAGCACGTGATATGTGTGGGATAGGCTCTGATTCATGTCTGGCATTGAGGACCTCCATCCATTGTTGGGAGAGCAGAAGCAGCATATCCAGGCTCTGTGTGACCTGATCTGAAACCAAATTGATGATCAGAAATCAAGCCCTTGGAGAAGAAGAAGGACTTAATGTCTGAAGCGATGATGGATTCCATAACCTTGCTGATGATTGGGAGAAGGCTGATTGGTTTGTAGTTGCATGGATCTGTTTTGCACCTTTTTATGCAGGGCAGTAATGTTTGCTGATTTCCAAGCAGATGTCAGATGAGCTTGAGCAATGAGAGGGTGAAATAGAACAGAGAGAGGGTGAGCAAGAGCAGGAGGAGCAGGTTTTTAGGACATGTGGGCTGATGCCGTCTTGACCGGTTGCAGAATCTGAGTTGAGGTTTGACAGCAAGCTCTCCACCTTGTCAGGAGAAAAGGACACAGAGTCCAGGGACAGTTGGGTGCGACTGGGTAATGGGTTGAGAAAGCGATGGGTTTTGGACACAAGATTTTGATGCAAACACCGAGTTAGTCATTCAGCGTTTTGACGTGCGGTATCAGCAGTGCCGCCATTTAAGGTAAAGAAGAGGATGGGGAGGGAACATACACCAGAAACAGATTTGATTAGACGCCACCAGGATTTGGAGGAGGGAGAAAGGTTTGAGACTTCAGACTTGAGCTGAGAAAGATGTTGTTTCTGGCTCTCCTGAGGGTAGATACACACTTGTTTGAGCTTATTGAATGAACTGAGATTACCCTCAGTTGGTTTGCTTTCCATGAGGCAAAGGCAAGTTGTTTCAGGACAACTGCCTCGCCACAAGCTTCAGTGAACCATGGGCGGGTGGAAGGATAGGACAACTGAAGACGAGAGGGGTTAAATCTGTGCATGAGGGAGAGCAAGTTTTTTTTTGAAAGAATTCCCAGGATGAGTTGATGTTGGACAAAGTAGCGATGGAGACCAGTCTCAAAGTTTGATGGCTGCTTGCAGACCCTGCCAGTCGACTTGAGTGAAATGCCAGACTCGACGGCGGTGAGTGGTTCTCTGATAATAGCCAGAGAGATGTCTACTTTTGTCAAGCACGTGGTTTGAAGAACTGATTGGAGCGGAGGAAGAACAGTAGATATTTTCAAGGAAATTTGTCAAAATCAGATCAGAAGAGATGAGTACTATTGGTTGAGATCTGGTCTCAAAATTGACCGATTAACTCAGTCCCAATGAGTCGCAGAAAGCTTTTGCTGAAGTGCCATGACAGGTGAAAGACATACCCATGGGCGTCGATCCTGGGCGGGGGGATGGGGGGACATGTCCCTCCCACTTTTTTACCGGGGGACAGAGTATATTCTGTCCCCCCCACATTTCGAGTCCCATGCCTCTTTGAAAAAGCAAAAAATCAAGCAATAGCTGTTGGTACGCAGCGATAAACCTTCGTTGCTATTCTTGTCATTATACCATGCAGCCCCACGCTGTAGATATACCTCATGTTCTGTACATGTACTGTATGGTGCATATAGGGGGCGACGGTAGTGTACATGATGTACACTACCGTCGCCCCCTACATGCACCGTCTCTTCTATACACGGCGCTGGCTGGCCACGTCACCCACTGACGGCAGCTCTGTCACTCACACTCATGCAGTGTACACGGCTGAAAACGAAACTAGGAATTTTGCGGCGCTCAATTCAGCTACGTCGAACATGACTACATACTTCACCTCTACAGACTTGCAATGGTACGGCGGCCTCGCAAATATGTTACTCTCTGGAGACTATGACCCTGACACCGTTACCATTTATCCAGAATTGTCAGAGAGGCTAAAAGAAGAATTGCTCTTCTTCAAGAAGCAGTACACTGGTTCCTGTATTCAGGATTACCAAGCCATCTTTC
>CM068957.1:145464073-145482722 GCA_035128595.1 Eptatretus atami
GATGCAGCAATCTTTTACCCTCAACACTGCCTTATTTGACACATTCATTGAGTTTTTTTATGCTGTCTTAATGTCCAATTGTGACTTCCATTAAAAGTCCCAGGTTTGCATCGTTCCGGAATTTTTTTCCAATTTTTATTTATTGTTAGCAGACAGAGCAGGAGCTGAAACAATTGCTTTCCGTTTCTGACAGAATCTTGTGCAGATGCTCGGAGCAAGTGGGAACTATGGAGATTCACGTACAAGTTTGCAATATCATCGAAGTCATCGCGTACCACCGCTTTAAAAGGTCTCATAGGGTTCGTATTCCGAGGAATATTATGAATGGATATTGTGTTCTCAAGAATCTCATAATTTATATAAAATTCAATCAAAATTAGTGGTTCCTCGATCAAGACTGACGTTAGTCAAACAAACAAAGTAAAGCAATTGCCTATCTCGCTTTGCTAAATACGGAACACGGGGGCAAAACTTGTGACTATCACACTTCTCATTCATTTTAAATTTCCTGAGATCTTCCTTGGAATGCACAGATTGTTGAATTCCCTGTTTTGTGTCGATGTTTATGAGTGTTACAATAGTCTTAATTGAAAATAATTAAAAAACAACAAACTTTTAAAATGAAAACTTTTAAACAATTATTCATTTAAACTCAGTAAATGGAACACAAAAAATACTGCATTGGAGTCATCAGAGGGAACATGAAGTAAAGACAAAGATTGAGTCACTCAGAGACCTGGAGATCGGGTTTCAACGCTACGCGCACTCCCCTTCCAAACCCATCCAGGAAAGCCAAGTGAACGCTTACTGGAAAAAATTGGAAAGAAATTAACTCTCCTCCGAATCTCGATAAAAATATATTAAAGGGTAAAAGGATAAAAGAAAAACAGAATTAGAATGAATAAATTATCAACACCTATGTTAAAGAGAGCTAAGAGTTAGAGGGTGTGAAATGACACCAAAGAAGAAAGACTGGGCGGGAAGTAAACCTGAGCAGAGTTCAAGGTTTTAGACAGGGAACAAGCGATGGCCGCTAATGTCAATATTACGGACACATAAATAGATTTGGATGCAACACGCACGATTAGTCATTCAGACGTTTTGGACCGTGCGTATCAGTCAGTGACCAGCCATTATATAGGTTAAAGAAGAAGGACTGGGGAAGGGGAACATACACCAGAAACAAGATTGATTAGACGCCACCAGGATTTGGAGGAGGGAGAAGGTTTGAGACTCTGCAGACTTGAGCGTGAGAAAGTGTTGTTTTTCTGGCTCTCCTGAGGGTAGATACACACTTGTTATTGAAAGCTTTAAATTGATAATGAACGAGATTACCCTCAGTTGGGTTTGCTTTCCAATGTAGGCAAAGGCAGTTGTTTCAAGGAACGAACTGCCTCGCCACATCAAGCTTCAGTGAACCAATGGGCGGGTGAATAGGATAGGACCAACTGAAGACGAGAGGGACGGTTAAATCCCTGTGCATTGAGGGAGACAAGTTTTTTTTTTTTGAAAAAAAGAAATTTTCCCCACCCCCCCCCCAGGGAACTTAAAAAAAAAAAGGGTTTTTTTTTTTTTTTTGATGTGGACAAAGTGCGATGGAGAACCAGTCCTCAAAAAGGATTTGATGGCTGCTTGCAGAACCACTGAAAGTACGACTTGAGTGAAATGCCAAGACTCGACGGCGTGGAGGTGGTCTCTTGATATAAGCCAGAGAGAATGTCTAGACTTTGTCAAGCACGTGGTTTGAAGAACGATTGGAGCGGAGGGAAGAACAGTAGAAATTTTTCAAGGCAAATGTTTGTCAAAATCAATTCCAGAAAAGATGGAGTACTAATTAGGTTGAGATCTGGGTTCAAAATTGACCGATTAATCAGTCCCAAATGAGTCGCCAGAAGCTTTGCTGAGTGCCATGACAGGTGAAAGAATACCCATTAGGGCAGTCGATACTGGGCGGGGGGGGATGGGGGGAACATGTCCCTCCACTTTTTTTAAACAGGGGGACAGAGTAATTGTTCTGTGCCCCAAACATTTCGAGTCCATTCCTCCTTGAAAAAATGCAAATAAACTCAAACCGCAAATGCCTGTTGGTAACCGCAGCGATAAAACCTTCGTTGCTATTCTGTCATATAATCCATGCAGGCCCCACGCTGTAGATATAACCCTCATTGTTCTGTACATGTACTGTACAATGGTGCAATATAGGGGGACGAACGGTAGTGTACATGAGTGTATCACTACCGTCGAGCCCCACATGCACCGTTCTTCTAATACACAGGCGCTGTGCTGGCCACTCACCGCACTGACGGCATCTCTGTCACTCACTCACGGCAGTGTTAAACACGGCTGAAACCGAAACTAGGAATTTGCGGCGCTCAATTCAGCTACGTCGAAACATAACTACAATACTCACCTCTACAAAAGCCACCAGGTTACACTACCAGGTTTTATTGGTATCAACTGGATTGTCTGTATAATTCGAAGTGAAATCCAAAGGTTAGTGCAAACTGAGATCACAATGTTTATTAATTGAAGTAAAAACGCTTATATGAAAAACAACAGAGATTATATATTTTGCAAACCCCTGCATTGGAACACCAAAATTGATAAGGTTTTGGGGGATTCTAATATTTCGAGGTTAAAATGCTGGTTTCACTAATGTTATTTTTTTTTCGAATAATTGTTTTATTTTTTCAAAATAATTGAGTTTAAAAAACAGTGGTTCAAACTGTTTCAATAATTGCTTGAAACAATGGCGAAAAGATTTACGATGAAATATCGGTCAAACTTTTGTCACAGAAAATAATTTTGGCCCAACCCTGTCTTCATGTACCAATTCCAGGTCTTTCTTATATTTCCCACAAACTATGTTTAAAATAGGGAGCCAAAGAAATTAAATTTTAATCTTTTTTTCAGCACGCTTATTTCTATATTATAGTCAAGTATTGATTTTCTTCGTTTATATGAGTGAGACTGTTAAACATATCGGATACAATTGGAAATTTTTAAGCACTACACCACACAAAGTACGAACGTAATTGTGTGTTTTTTTCTCTTTGTATCTCATTTGTCGAGGGCTCATGAAAAGCTATTATTAGTATCACTGAACGGATGAGAATGCACACACCAACAGCAGAGTGAAGGACAACGACAAGAGGCTCAGATTGACAAACAATGGCTATGGGAGGAATGTGGGGGCAGGAGAGCATCCGAGGAGGGAAAATCTTGGAAACAATTGGAGGGAGGAGGGATTTGGGGGGGTTAACGAAGGGTAGAAAAGATCAATGGTTGGATTAGGGATGAATCTGAGACGGTGGTGATAGATCCTTGAAGAGCCTGAGGAAACGAATGGAGATGAGAGACAATGTGGAAGTTGATTCACAGGTTTGGCGAGAAAAGGGAACAAATGAGTAGAGGTGAGTAGTGATCCTGTTTTGGTAATTCATCTTGATGACACATCGTAATCTCAAGAGATGGGGCGGGCCAGGCATCTGCAGAGGATGGCCCAGACGGTGGCCCTTGGAGTACCGGCGGAATAGTGGACGTAGCGTACGCTTTTGCTCCAGCGCATGCTCCCATAACTGAACCTACCTGACTAGATGGGGGTTTCGATGGTGTGGTGGATCCGTATGAGCCTGCCAATAACATGTTTCATTATAAACATTATAAGTCAAATAATAAAGTTTTTGCTTTTTCGGGCGGGGGGGGGGCGGGGTGAGTTTTGCCTTTTTATAAAAATAAATGATTACTAACGAAGAGGTCTTGAAAGCATATCTTGAAAATAATGCCTCATCTAAATTTCAATTTACAAATACTATCCATTTACTAATGCTGACAATATACATGCTTCTTTGAGGTCTATATGAAAGACTGATTTTTAATCAACCTACCATCCATTACATATTTATTGTTTGCCGACATAACCGAGCATAATTAGGCACACTTAGCTGAAGCCGAAAAAACTCCGGCGGTGAGTGAACATTTCGACAATTGTACCGGTACGTGCTAAGTTTTTCAACAAATAACCTCATACTGTAACCACCCATAGGCAGGAAAATGCCACCAATGAAGAAGAGAAATGTAAAATCGAAACTTGGAAAACAAATTCTGTACATCTGACATCACTACACGACAGGCGGCCTGAAAGAGCGTCTATTTAACCGGTTGGTCGGTTTTCACAACATCAATCGTTTCGACACATGGTGGAAGCGTTACAACCTTTTCTGGTCATGTTCAAATTAGTGAAGGAAATGACCTCAAGTTGGGAAGGACATAAAAGATGTTTTTCTTCAATAAAACATCTTTAATTACCTGATTAAGCTCGCATTTTACCTCTAATTTAGAATCCCCAAACATCTTCATCAGGGCAGTTTGCAATGCCTAATCATATACACTCACCCTACATAAAACATACCTGTAAACATATTCAAATTGACACAACTTATATACTTTAAAATCTGTCAACAAAAACACACTTTGCAGTCATTGTGTCGACAATAGCCAACCTTCTGTATTTCATTTGGCCGTCCAAAAAGATAGTTGGATGAATAACTAACATGATCATCTGTTCATTTACACCTTACCCTTGTGGCTTACGATGATTAAAATGCCAAATTCCTCCAACAAAGGATCAAGGTTGACCCCGCCTACTTTTTTTGTTCTCGCTAATCAAGAACGAATGAAAGTCATTCTGAAAGTTTGATCCAGTGGCAAACTCTGGAAACCGAAACATGTGAAGATGACGTCATAGTGCGCAAAGTCATTCTGGGCATGTTCAAGACCACAGCGAAATTCTGGCGCGATGTGCTGTGGAGCAGCGGTTTTGTAATGAGATTCTCTCGTGAATAAAATATCAAACCGGCTGATATTAAAGAGGAGATGCATTTGCTCGGGTTCAGGACAAAGGATCCTCTATAGACCTGAAGCTGTGCCTTCAGTGGTGCAAAACGTTTAAAGTGGATTGAATCTCGTGCCAAGTTAACTTGAAAATACAAAGTGAAAAGTTAATCTGATACAGATATTAACAATCTTTAGAGGTCTGATATCATATTATAATATATATATATATATATATATCTATATATATATATATATAATTAAAAATGATATTTCAAAAGCTATGGATGGATTCAGACAATATCTGGTGGCCGGTTGGGGGTGTTGAGAAAGATGCATTGATTCGATTTGGTGAGGATCTGATCCCACAACGATATTTTTTTAATTCTAAAACGTGATTCTCATTCATTGAGAGATGGGGCTCAAGATGACGATTACAAGTTTCCCACTTAAACTGAGGCTGTTAAGTAACCTGATAACCCTTCGTGATGTGGAGGTCGTTTCCAATCAATTCCGATGGGAAATATTACACTTCATTCCCTTACCGTAATGTTTGCGTCCCCAAACGCAAAGCCATTATGCTTGGTATACTCCAATCGTTTTAGTTGGAAAGTGAATCAATATTATTTATTTACGCGAATAGAGAGACAGTAACGCAATAAATCAAGTAAATTTA
Source organism: Eptatretus atami (assembly GCA_035128595.1). Taxonomy (NCBI): domain Eukaryota; kingdom Metazoa; phylum Chordata; class Myxini; order Myxiniformes; family Myxinidae; genus Eptatretus; species Eptatretus atami. The sequence continues at coordinate 145,469,583 of CM068957.1, forward strand.
GTTGGAACACTACAAACCATTTGAATTCCAATGTTTCATATGCACAAAGGTTGGACGTGTGAGGCTGTGAGTGGCATGGTTATTTTCACCCATTTATCCTGAAAAGTTAATTGTTCGCAGCCTTCTGAAAAAAGTTAATTCCCATTGAAAAAGTAATGATGGAAAAACGTGTGTACTATCATCACCACAGAAATGACATTGCACAATCACCATGACACCTGAAGGCTGCTCCGTTGGAATCAATGAAGACCTTCGTTAAGCGATGAACAGCCCGACAATGAACCATTCGTTGTTAGCGAAACCTTCCGCATGCGAAACTTATTTATTGGGGTATATACGCGGTATAACATGATATTTTCAAAAAAGTTACGTGAACATTCACAGGAAAACTTGGTGGACCAGTTGATGTGTGACAAGGACAAATTATAATTTTGGTGAGGATCCAGAAGTTCCCGATCCAACTAATTTTAAAGTTATCCTTCACCATTGAAGAAGAGGCTCAAAAACGAATTACAGCTCTCGATATTCTCAAAAGGTTGTGGACGAGTTATGACAAACACGGTGAATGAGTTGGATTGGGTCGGTGACAAGAACAAGGCCGATTCGATTTGGTTCAGGGTCGGATGGAGATTCGGCCATAAGTGGGATACAAATGTAAAACTGTTCAGCCTGGTAGTGGTCGGGCTCCACCGAGTTGCTGTTCTACGTTATTATGCATTCGGCCAAAAATTGCTTAAATTTCATGCAAAAGGGTAGTTCTCAACAAGAATAATGCTTGAAAAATCTCAGGCTCTCACCAAGGCACTCAAACAATAATAGCAAGCATAAGAGTACGATGACAGAAATTGGAGATAGGAAAGCAAACTATTTAAACACAAAATATCAATGAGAAATAACACCAGTAGCGAGAAGCATCAAAACAAGGAGCGAAACATGTATTTTGATTCATACAACACACATGTGAACTGCAGGGTGAGTGGATGATTTGGGGAAGGTACCAGGCTCTCCCCCTTCTTAATATATGGATTAACATCTCAAATGTAGTATAAAATAAAGTGACGAGATAATAAAAAAAATACTCCATAACATAGGTTCGGAAAATATTCACGAGTAATACTGTAAGTGGAGATCTAAACATCGGTTAAGCACATAATATTATGTTCCTACATTCTCAATACCACATTTAAAAGAGGTGAGTGTGGAGATGTTCCAAAATTTCTTACCCACTTCTCTAGATGTCCTGAATAGTATAACACTACTGAAATGTAGTATAACGGACGGACCTCTGGTAGCTTGCACATTTTGCTGGTTTGAGCCTGCGAGTAACTACTGAAATCTATCTTGTCGGTTCCTTTCTGAATCTTTGTTCTTTCACATTTCTTCTAATTGATTTTTTTTTTTATCTTCACAAATCTCTTCATTTCATTCCAATTCTTGCTTTTCTTCTCTTTCGTCTCTTTACCCTCTATTCCTCTATTTTGTTACCAATCTGTCGAAGGAGAAGTGATATCCTTGCAGAATTTTTTTCGGAAGGCTCATTGGCTGCACCTGGATGGGTTTGAGGGTAGTGAGTAGCAGCTGAAACCGCGATCCTATCCAGATTCCTCCTGAGGAACTCATCTTGCTCTTTACTTCAACGGGTTCCTTCTTGGTTTTCTGTTTCATTATCTCAGGGCAAAGTGAAGTAAAAGTCAAGGAGTGAAGTGAAGGAAAGTCACCCCATCCACCGATACACACATCAACTCATGAGAAGGTTTCCCTTCTCCAGGCCTCAAATTACAGAAGCTTCCAGTGAATCCTTTAACTTCAACTGCAATTACCATTGAAGCCGTCGCTTCAATTAGCATAACTTATACATGTTAATGTGCAGTAATACAGTTTTATTGACAGTCAATATTTGCAAAAATTTATTCCTCAAACATTTTGTTTACTGCCAATAACACAGCGTTATATTTAGTAATACGCAAACTTATTCACCAAAAACAAACATGATGAATTTGTTTTATGTTCTTCAGGGATCAGATATTACATCAATTTTGTTTTTTCAAATTTGCAAAATGCAATTCTCATTGAGTCATGAATAAATCCCCGAACATAAGGCTTTGCCTAGCAGTAGAGGTAACGCTGTAAGAGCATCCCAGACATAACTCTGTCTTACGATACGCCATCTTGGTAAAGCATCATATCAGAGCGTAGCGTCTGGCATTCAGCCCGTCACATATGATGTCTGAAAGTCAGATATTATTGGTTATATGGTGTTGAAATGCTCGACAGCAAAACGAGGGTGGGTTGAGTGCTGGACGGCAGGATTACGTGCACTTCAACAGAGGCTAGCCTAGTGCTCGACGTAACGCCATAAATGATGGTCCCAGTGAAAGTGCACGGCAGACAAGGATGGATGGATGAACAAATCCATACTCTTCGTGGATAGTTATGAGAAAACAGGGAATGAAGAGAAAATAACAACATTTGCACTGGTGGAGGACGTTCAATACATTTTCTGTACATTTACATACATACATGCATTGCATGAATATACACAATGCATGTATATATTGGGTGGTCGCTAGAGTACCCTTATTTTCGCTTTTCCGTCTGTCTGTATGTTATGTTTGTTTGGTGTTTGTTTGTTTTTTGTATATCTGTATGTAATGGACAGCTCTGGAGCAGAGGAGTCAACCGATTTTGATGAAACTTGACAGGTAGGTTCATACCAGATCCATTTCTATGCTTTTGGAGCACCGTTGCTATGGACAACCACGGCTAGCAACGGGACTTTGATATTTTTTGAAAAATCCTAAAAAATTATTTTTTCGAAATCAAAAAAATCGTTTCCAGGTCTTTTTGTGCGCACTATAATCACTCTTTGTCAAAAATTTCAGCCCGATCCGTCAAAAAAGAATGACTAGTATGCAATTATGTCACGACCACCCATGTCCCTACCGGCTTGTATATATACATTTGCACAGAAATATATGTAAACTGAATATACGGATCTGTAATAAGTACCAGTTTAAAGTTTGTCATTAAAAAGAGTAACCTTCATCAAACATATCAATGGAAGGACAATGGAAGGACATTTTCCTAAAGATCCATTGTGCTTTGTGGAAGTCATTAAACTGTGGAATTTGTACTTATCGTGTCTTTTCTGTACTTTATATCGCAAAAAAAATCCAACGAGGTTTGTATTTTATTTTTGAAGGGATTTGCTTTAGGCTCATTCCTTAGTTTCCCAAACGTATGTCGAACAGACGAGGGTTCATCCACCTCACCCATTTCAAGCTATCCCCAGTCTGTAATGTCGTTTAAACAGTGCTAAATAAGCCGACAAGATACCACACTGAAATCAAATGAAGGAGTGTGCTCCACGTTTATTCTCTCTCTCCTCTCTCTCTCTCTCTCTCTCTCTCTCTCTCTCTTCTCTCTCTCTCTCTTCTCTCTCTCTCTCTCCTCTCTCTCCTCTTCTCTCTTCTCTCTCTTCTCACACACATCACCACACCACACACACACACACACACACAACACACACCACACACAAACACACAACACACACACACAACACACACTGTAATTATATAACCCTATTCTCTATTCTCCTTGTTGCTATCACCCTGTTAATATTGTGGCAATGAGCTTATCCGTTTTATTGAAATTATTTGTAAAATTTACCTGTCCAGCACATCGTTTAAGAACCCGACCTTCTAGATTGAAAAATAATCACAATGCTATAACATCTTCTTCCAAAGGGTAATTGATTAATAATAGTCAATCAAACGTATAGTAAATGAAAGAAAACATTGACTTCCTGAACTTCAAGGTATTACATTTTCCTCATTATGCATTGCATGCAAATCATTTTGATGATGTACTACTTTTGAGAACAACCACCGATTAAAACCGCCCATAACACCACCAATGCTCTCTCTTACTTTTATTTAACGTCTAAACAAACAACATAATATTTGCTAAAGTCTGTGTCTGTCCAATTTTAAAGTTTCTTCACAATAGTATTTGCATCACCCTGTGAGAACCACCTTGTTCCAGTATCAGGCAGCATGTGGTGTTTGAGGCCCTGCCAAATTAATCTCGCTCCACAAAGCTGTTCTTAAAACTGCACGTTGTGCAGTGGCCATGGTGTCCCAGTGACGATTGACTGATCACAAAACTGACAAGTAAGCTCTCATCCAGGATCAATAGCTCGTGTTTATGTGCTCTGGGTTACCACTAAAGCAGAGCAGCAGCACAAGGTAATCCTTTTGACTCTGGCTTGTGTGTTAACCTTAATCTGCAGAAATTATCCTTTGACAAAAGAAACATCCTTTACATTCTCAGCTCTTCTAACTTGGGGAATATATCACCATTTTTTGAGGCTTAGCATCATCATTTATGCAAAAGAAAGATCCTTTACATTCTCAGCCCTTCTAACCTTGGTTATATAATCACCATTAGTGAGGCCTCGCATTATCCTTTGGACAAAAGAAAGATCCTTCACATTCTCAGCCCTTCTAACCTGGGGTATTTCGTCACCATTAGTGAGCCTTAATCAAATTAACAACGGTGATTACCTAGTCCTACACATTTAAACAAAAACAAACCCCAATAGTGCAGCCAAAAATCAAACTGCGCACTCCAGCTGACCTGCTGTTGGCTCTGAGTTGGAATGACAATGTGTAGCAAAAGAGCATTTATTCCAACCTTACTCGGTCTCTTCTCTATAAAAGAGGGTGTTCAAGAAATTATGCAACAGGAATTATTGGCATCCTAGAACTGTGTATGGAATTTATGGCATGTATGTTGTCGCATGTCGTAAGTTTGACTAAACCTGACGTTTGTTTGTTATTTCAGAATATAATCCTTACTATGGCACAAAATATGAACTTACTAAATTGAGCTTAAAATGTCATCAATTTTTATGCAAATAAGATGTCAGGTTAAAAGAAATCCACAACACATGGTAGCCAAGTATAATGATGATGGACCTCATATTCTAAACAGTGGCCAACACAGGGGTTGGATGATATTAAAATGTGGACTTGAAAATATCCCAAGGCAGGGCAGCTGGTAGATGTGACCGACCTACAAACTGTTGTCCAGTATGAGGCATTAACGATGAAAATTTGCCGAGTTAAGGTTGCAAAATCCACAAACTTATGATTTCTCAAGGCAGTGTTTACACCATCCAGGATGACTTTGCATGTCCAAGGTCTCAGCAATATGGGTCCCCTGAAACCTCAGCATTCAAAATAGATAGCAAGGGTTGGCATCTTTCTTGGGTTTATAAAATTGTTCGATGCAGATTCAGCCCGATTTCAATCGCTCGTCTGGTAACTGTTCATAAAAAGCGGCTTCGCCACCTGAATCAGATGGAATCCAAGCGATGAAGGTGCACTGGATCACCGCCACTCAATCGATGTTTCACCCAACATTGGCGGCAAGTTGTTTACCTCAATTCCATTAGAGGCAAGGAAATCTTGCAGATTGATCTAGCCTCAAGAAAACTACAAACACTGGTTAATAATAAACTATCACGTGCAAAACTTACAACAGCCATCGAGGACAAACACTGAGGGATGTTTTTGAAAGTTGCGCATCTCCTCGTGTCAAACTACCCATGCACAGAATCCATGTTGTGCAGGCAACCATTCTTGGTTGTGGTGAGTAATCTGGATCTCCCACATAAATTCCCATTTAAAAAAAAATCTGTTTTGACATTTACAGTCCCACCTTTGTGGCCATTGATCTGCTGGCATGAGAAAACTTCTGGAAAAAAACCAAGCCATAACTGGAGGAGCAATCTCAAGACTTTGATTTAACAGACATGGAGAGTTGGAAGCAAAGGAACACTTAATATTTTGTTTTCAATCGCATGTCTTTGACTATTTTGTTTATTACATATTGTGGCTGAAAAATTTCGGCTCACGGAAGAGCGAAGTGAGGTTTCTTGGAATGAGATACTGTGAGCATCTCGTTACTCGAACATTTACTGCTGTAGACAACAACTACAACTACTACTACTACTACTACTTTAGCAGCCCCAATTAATCCCAAGTAGTCTGGGCCAGGCCGAGGAGTGAGTGGGAAGGAAGAGTCAGAAGTTTGATGCAAAATATTTCATGAAAAGACTGTTCGGCCGTACATTCAAAAGGAACCGATTCAAGCAGGAATTCGTAACTTTTTTGGGGTACCATCAATGAATAACTCACTCACTCCCTCTGAATGACACTGTGGAATGTGTAATGTCAACACATCAACTACAGCAGATGACTCACCCAGTATAACATCCATCCGAGGATGGTGCACCGCGTAATGCACCATCCTGCATGCGAAACACAAATCCAACAGTTTATAGTCGGCCTGGCAACAAACCCACACCACACAGTTCAAAGATAAGTGCACCACTCTGTGAGAACATGCCAGTATAAAACAGATATGGTAACCCAGATGACCAGGCATCCATATAAACTTTTCAAATATTGACTCGGGAAGTGAAATGTGATTAAACTTTTGTTTTATTAAATACGTTGGCAAAACAATGCGAAATATTTGACATTAGCTTTAGTGAACCTGATTCTATCAATAATTTCGGTGAAGCAGATTTAAGTGTTGTTAGTACTTGGATTTATACACATGCACTTTAGGAAGGCCAAGAAGTTGACCACTTGGGACAGCGAGAAAGCTCACTTGGTTTTGATAAATATATGATTTCCTGTGAAGTCAAATCTGAAAACAACTGATTTTCTAATGCAATGATGCACAATTAAAAAGTCTGCTTTCATTTGGTTATAAGGTGTAAACCTGCCTGCCCTATCTCAATTTAGATGTTGGATTGCTAAGTCGCTCCATTGTAATATATATATTAAATATATATACTATATATATATATATATATATATATATATATAGGAAGGCCAAAATTAGAATACTGGCTGGTCTGTAACGAATACATAAATCAAAGGAGACAAACTCCTCACGAAGAAAAAAAGTCATATCGGTTAATGTTCAGCCATATAACATAAAATGTTGATCTTCAAGTCCAACAAATCTACCCAGCACTCTTATGAAGATTTCAACTAATTAGGGTACGTTTTGTTTGGCTATTAGGAAGCAACGGCTGAGGATAATCATGAAGATTAACAATTGGGTTGCCCACAACACATCTGCTGTGCAGCTTTGCAATAGTAGTTGTGCATTCAGCAAACCGCTGTAATAATAAACTGCGTATATATAGCCATGAGCAATCTGCAGGCAGCGTGCAAAAGGAGAAGAGTAGGAGAATAAAAAAGATTTTAAACTTTATTGTGGATTAAAACTTCTTCAAACAGATGCCCAAACTTAATGATGTGGAAGTGAACTGGAGCAATGTGCAATGCTTTTCCAATAAAGGCCTCATGGTTTGTATTAATGGGAATCTGGAAAAAATCAATCCATTACAATCACTGTGTATTCAGAATAACACACAAACACCCCAAACACAAGCAACACACACACACACACGCACACGCACATTTATTAATACTTCACTTATTGTGGTACCATGATTTCATGCTTTCAACTGGCTATGATCAACAGTGCATCACCACTGTGACCGAGTATGGGGACACCACTGAAGCATGTCCCTATTACCAATATACTGGGACTCATTTTCCCGACCTCAAAAGGATAACAGGCTGAGTCAACCCCCACTAGTGTTAATTCAGTGGCAACAGGGCTCAACTCAGGACCTGTACATCCAAGCCAACACCCCTAACCAATAAGCCAACACCAGGCATATGTATATATATATATATATATATATATATATTATATATATATATTATATATATGTATATATACTGTATATGCAGTAGCCTGCAAAAGTATTCAATCCGTACCAATAATGCCACATTTAAATGAATTATGATGTTGTAGAAACAATTTTCCAAATGAATTTTTTATTTTAACTGAAGAGATCAAACTAAGCACTGTTACAGTTGAAGGAGGTTCCATGTCAGGAATAATCCTAAAAAACGTGCTTAAATCAAAATTCACTGGTTGTCATAGTTTTCAGCCCCGAAGGTGAGTACTTGGTGGAGCACCTTTTAACAAAATGACTGCTGTAAGTATTTCTGGTAGGTCTCCACCAGCTCTACACAGGAGATGGTGAAATCTTTGTCCATTGTTCATGTGGAAATTTCTCGAGTTCTGCCAAGTTTGTGGGGATCGTCGATGGACTGCGATCTTTAGGTCTCGCTATCAATGTTCAATTGGGTCAAGTCAGGACTTTGACTGGGCAACTGAAGAACATTTATTTTATTCTTATTCAGACACTCCAGTGTGGCTTTATCTAGTGCTTTGGATCATTGTCTGATGTAATGTGAATCTCCTACCCAGGTTCAGATCCATGTTTGAATCACCAGGTTTTCATCAGGGATTCTCCTGTACTTTGCACCGTCCATTGTCCCTTCTGTCCTTACAAGCTTGCCAGTCCATGCTGATGAAAAGCAGCCCCATGACATGATGCTTACCAGCAGGGATGGTGTTAACTGGGTGATGTGCAGGATGGTGTTAACTGGGTGATGTGAAGTGTTCGGCATGCATAAGATGTAAAACTTTGAATTCAGACCAAAAAGTTATACAAGGAAATACAAGGAAATCAGACACAGGTGAGGCCATTCAGCCCATCGTGTTTGCGCCATATCAACACCACACCAATTTATCAACACAATATCCAAAGAAGGAGGAGGAGATTGGACCATACTTTGTGTAGAGCATTGGTGCTGCTTAAGCAGTCTCCTTGGCTATTGGGCACAATCCTGGATGGGTCGCCACTCCACACAGTATACCAGCATCCTGACACTCATTTTGCCGATCTCGGAAGGATAACAGGCGGAGTTAACCCCACCTGGTATTAATTCAACAGCTGACTAGGATTTGAACTCAGGACCCTAGGATCCAAAGCCGGCACCATAACTATTAAGCCAATACCAGCATATCCAAAGAAGAAAATGCACAATGTTTTTTTCTTCAACTTTTTGTCTTGGCTGAAAACAAAACTTTTCTCCACATCCCACACTATTGTTAAGATGTTATTTCGCAAACTCCATACGAGCCTTTCGATGTGTCTTTTTCAGTGATGGCTTCTTGGTTGCCACCTGTCCATAGAGTCCAGCTTTGTGAAGGGATGGGATGTTGTTGATTTACTGAACACTATCCCACATCTCATACATAGAACCTTACAGATCTTTCAGTCATTGTGGGTTTACAGAGAAATCCCGAACCAGTTTCTTGCTTGCCCGGCTACAGTTCAAGCATGAAGTTGTACAAGCTGTGTCGCCACCATTCCTGGACGGAAAACTTTCCAGGGACAGAAACGGAAAGTTACACTCAAAGTGTATCGTAAACCCACCCACACGAACAAAGTATTTGACTGCCGAAGTAGCCATCGCACCTGTCACAAAGTTGTTTCGCAGCATAGACCATGCAAAAGCACACTATTGGGACGTAAACAACAGCGGATGGAGATGCTGCATGTCCAAACTACTGCGAGAAAAACACGATCCAAATGCAATCATCAAATCTTGTCGCCGGAAACCCAACCACGAGCAGGAACAGTCCAGCCACATTAACACACATGACTGCATGTCCCTGCATCCATCATGCTAACTCACAAACATTTTCCAACACAAGCACAACAAACCAATCACAAACACACATCCACACACAAAACACAAAAAAACACACACACACACTTTCCCGACCACATGGATCCTCAGCTGGGCACCATTGTTCCATGAGGTTTTGATCCTTTCAGCCCAGAACCTCTAAAACCGGATCCACAACTCCGTCATGATCCACAAAAGTAGATTACCTACATCAGTGGATCCACACCTCAGTTGCATCCAGGCAGATAGTCAATACACGAGCTTCAATAAATACTAAGAAACATATAAATATCGAAGAAACAGTATGGTGGATTTCCACCAAAAGATAATGACACACACACGCACACACACACACACACAACACAACACACACACACACACACCCACACACACACACACACACACACACACACACAACAGAGCTAAAACGAGTGAAACGGCTCTCTGAGGACATTTGAATGTAATTTGGCCCAGATAAGTGTGCCAGGTGTACATTTGTACAAGGTAAACCAACAAAATCAGACAACATAAAATTGTCCTCGAAACAACGAATCAGCAGTTACAAAACGTATCATTATACAAATATTCGAGTAGAAGAGGGCCACCTAATGTGTCATAAACAATGTGCAAAACAATCGCCACGAACACCTGCAGAGAACGAAGTGATCCTGAAAACGTTCCTCCCCAAGAAACAAAATCAAATCCATCAACAAATCGCATTACCGGTGTTCCAATACAGCTGTGGATAATAAACTGGCCCCCAATCAGAAATCAATAATTTAGACATAAAAGCATTAAAACTCCTTACCATCACAAAATGTTCTTCAAAACCAGTGCATCCGAGAATGTACCTGTCAATACGAGAGGGAGGCGCCTGATGAACTCAACCAGGTGCACAGAGCGACGAGTGTCGACTAGCTGAGTATGTGAAATGCTCAAACAGACTATCGGATTCAATTTGTAAACAAACTGAACACAACAAACCTGAAAAAGTATCCCTAACTCACCTTACACAGGAGTTTCCAAAACAGGTGTGGATCGAAGATACGCCGCAGGAAAATGAAACGGCAACAAATACAGTCCCAACAATTACAAAAAGACAAAATAAATAAAGGAAATATCAACAAATATACACCAACAACTGGGAGAACGACAAAAAGAGCAGAAAAAATACAAAATGACTTGGACTGAGTTGGGATCGACAATGATTCGTTGGAATTGATAAGAAGAGGTCAGCTCAACTGGGAGGAGAACGAGCAATAATGAATAATGCCCAAGATCAAGGACACTACACGATGGATTTTAAAAGATGGAGGATTGGGACAGATGGGCAAGTGTGGCTTCTGCAAGACAGAAACGAAAAGTACGAGTCACCTGCTTTCAGGATGCAAAAAACTATTACCAGGACTTTTCTGAGTTTTTTTTCGGAGAGAACAACTGAGTAGAGCGTTTCAAAAACCCCCAGTTTGCTATGACTGTTGGCATCCATCAACCATTCTTTTTTTCCAACTTCAGTGCCAACTCACTCCTCTCACCCCTCCCTCTCAAAGCATCCACAACTCTTCTCCCTCAAGCTTCCCTCTCACCTTTCTCAAAAACTCCCCATCATCTTTCTCCCTCAACTATCCCACTCACCCTTCTCACACATTTCAACCCCCTCAATCCCCCTTCTCAAAGTCCCCCCTCTCATCCCACAAAGCTGCGTCCTTCCCCTGCCCTCTCACCTCCATCTCATACATCACCTCCTCAAATCCTCAACTGCCTTCTGCCCCTCTCTCCCCCCACTCCCCTCCCCCAGCACCACAGAGCTTTTCTCCTCCTCATCCAGCCCCTTCCCTCACTATTGTGCAATCCCCCACATCTTTCAACAACTCTCCTTACCTCCCTTGTCCTACCTCCCCTCCCTCCACCCCCTGCCCCCAAAGCCTCCTCCCCTTCCTCTTCATTAACAGTGTGGACCTTAAATATCCAGGGCCTTCACTCAAACCTTTCAGATCTTTCCATACAGGTTGCCACTGACAAGCCATACATAATCTGCCTAACAGAAACTTTCCTCCCCAAGACGTCTCTGACCTCCAAGTATCTCTCCCGGTTACTCCCTCCTCCGGTATGACAGACCTGAGCCTCGTCTGGTGGAGAGTTGCTCTCTTCATCAAAGACTCTATTCCTCACTCTCCATGCACTGCCCTCACTCCCCACACCCCCAGGAATACCTCTGGGTACGGCTTCCCTGCACTCCCACCTCATGTTTATATGTGTACTGTACCGTCCACCGGACAAGCCTGGTGTGGCTTAGTGGTTAGGGTGGAGCTTGGATCCTAGGCCTCTGAGTTCAAGCCCCATTGGCCACTGAATTAATATACACCAGGAGGTTGACTCAGCCTGTCATCCCTTCTGAGGTCGGCAAAATGAGTACCAGTGTACTAGTAAGGGGGACACTGCATCAGCGGCATAGCCGCGTCCCACCAATGATGCAACCAGCAGCCACAGGCTGCACTCGAAAGAGACACAGAGAGCGTCCACCAAATAGTGATGACTCCATTTACACCTCACGATCCGAAAAATGGACCACTTCTATTCTCTCATCCAAACTCTCTCTTCCTCATATGTGGCGACTTCAATTGTCATCTTGCCAGTGGCTAGGTGTGGGTACGTCCAGGGGCGTCGATCCAGCCAAAATGTGGGGGGGGGACAGGTAACTGGACCCTTCTCCCAAGGTTTGCCCAGTCAATAGATCACCACGACAACTGCTCCCACAAATTAGGCGACATGAAAAATGGACTGCAAATATTTTTTCAATTCCATATACAGTATATTAATACAGTGTATTAAATACCTGTACACATACAGGTACATATACTGTACTGTATTTATCAAATAGTGTGACGGTTCGGAAAATTGGAAACGAACGTATTTGCCAATCGTGGGGATCCAGTGCTGCCAACGATCACTGTGGACGTGGCAAACGATGAGATGGTTCAGTCTTGTTGACTCACGTACTTCTCAGCCAGTTTTCAGATGCCTGAGTGTGCTGAAGGAGCGCCTCACCGAGCAGGAGCTTGCTGGGGAGATCATGAGCAATCGAAGCAACCGTTCAACCTGCGGGAACAATTGCGCACCTCCGTACGCAATCTTTGCCACGTCCACAGTGATCGGTTGGCAGCACTGGATCCCCACGAGTTGGCAAATACGTTCGTTTCCAATTTTCCGAACCGTCACACTATTTGGATAAATACAGTACAGTATATGTACCTGTATGTGTACAGGTATTAATACACTGTATTAATATACTGTATATGGAATTGAAAAAAATGTTGCAGTCCATTTTTCATGTCGCCTAATCGATTTGTGGGGAGCAGTTGTCGTGGTGATCTATTGACTGGGCAAACCTTGGGAGAAGGGTCCAGTTACCTGTCCCCCCCCCCCACATTTTGGCTTGGATCGACGCCCCTGGACGTACCCACACCTAGCCAACTGGCAAGATGACAATTGAAGTCGC
>CM068957.1:145482908-145508404 GCA_035128595.1 Eptatretus atami
CTCATTTTGCCGACCTCAGAAGGATGACAGGCTGAGTCAACCTCCTGGTGTATATTAATTCAGTGGCCAATGGGGCTTGAACTCAGGAGCCTAGGATCCCAAGCCTCCACCCTAACCACTAAGCCAACACCAGGCTTGTCCGGTGGACGGTACAGTACACATATAAACATGAGGTGGGAGTGCAGGGGAAGCCGTACCCAGAGGTATTCCTGGGGGTGTGGGGGAGTGAGGGCAGTGCATGGAGAGTGAGGAATAGGTCCCTTTGATGAAGAGAGCAACTCCTCCACCAGGACGAGGCTCAGGTCTGTCATACCGGAGGAGGGAGTAACCGGGGAGAGATACTTGGAGTCAGAGACGTCTTGGGGAGGAAAGTTTCTGTTAGGCAGATTATGTATGGCTTGTCAGTGGCAACCTGTATGGAAAGATCTGAAAGGTTTGAGTGAAGGCCCTGGATATTTAAGGTCCACACTGTTAATGAAGAGGAAGGGAGGAGGCTTTGGGGGCAGGGGTGGGAGGGGAGGGGAGGTAGGACAAGGGAGGTAAGGAGAGTTGTTGAAAGATGTGGGGGATTGCACAATAGTGAGGGGAAGGGGCTGGATGAGGAGGAGAAAAGGCTCTGTGGTGCTGGGGGAGGGAGTGGGGGGGAGAGAGGGGCAGAAGGCAGTTGAGGATTTGAGGGGTGAAGTTATGAGATGGAGGTGAGAGGGCAGGGGAAGGACGCAGCTTTGTGGATGAGAGGGGGGGGACTTTGAGAAGGGGATTGAGGGGGTTGAAATGTGTGAGAAGGTGAGTGGGGATAGTTGAGGGAGAAAGATGATGGGGAGTTTTTGAGAAAGGTGAGAGGGAAGCTTGGAGGGAGAAGAGTGTGATGGATGCTTTGAGAGGGAGGGGTGAGAGGAGTGAGTTGGCACTGAAGTTGGAAAAAAAGAATGGTTGATGGAATGCCAACAGTCATAGCAAACTGGGGGTTTTTTGAAACGCTCTACTCAGTTGTTCTCTCCGAAAAAAAAACTCAGAAAAGTCCTGGTAATAGTTTTTTGCATCCTGAAAGCAGGTGACTCGTACTTTCTGTTTCTGTCTTGCAGAAGCCACACTTGCCCATCTGTCCCAATCCCTCCATCTTTTAAAATCCATCGGTGTAGTGTCCTTGATCTTGGGCATTATTCATTATTGCTCGTTCTCCCTCCCAGTTGAGCTGACCTCTTCTTATCCAATTCCAACGAATCATTGTCGATCCCAACTCAGTCCAAGTCATTTTTGTATTTTTTCTGCTCTTTTTGTCGTTCTCCCAGTTGTTGGTGTATATTTGTTGATATTTCCTTTTATTTATTTTGTCTTTTTTGTAATTGTTGGGACTGTATTTGTTGCCGTTTCATTTTCCTGGGCGGTATCTTCGATCCACACCTGTTTTTGGAAACTCCTTGTAAGGTGAGTTAGGGATACTTTTTCAGGTTTGTTGTGTTCATGTTTGTTTACAAATTGAATCCGATAGTCTGTTGAGCATTTCACATACTCAGCTAGTCCGACACTCGTCGCTCTGTGCACCTGGTTGAGTTCCATCAGGCCGCTCCCTCCCTCTCGTATTGACAGGTACATTCTCGGGATGCACTGGTTTTTGAAGAACATTTTGTGATGGTAAGGAGTTTTAATGCTTTTATGTCTAACTTATTGATTTCTGATTGGGGGCCAGTTTATTAATCCACAGCTGTATTGGAACACCGGTAATGCGAGTTTGTTGATGGATTTGATTTTGTTTCTTGGGGAGAGGAACGTTTTCAGGATCAGCTTCGTTCTCTGCAGGTGTTCGTGGCGATTGTTTTGCACATTTGTTTATGACACATTAGGTGGCCCTCTTCTACTCCGAGATATTTGTATAATGATACGTTTTGTAACTGCTGATTCGTTGTTTCGAGGACAATTTTATGTTGTCTGATTTTGTTGGTTTACCTTGTACAAATGTACACCTGGCACACTTATCTGGTCCAAATTACATTCAAATGTCCTCAGAGAGCCGTTTCACTCGTTTTAGCTCTTTGTGTGTGTGTGTGTGTGTGTGTGTGTGTGTGTGTGTGGGTGTGTGGTGTGTGTGTGTGGTGGTTGTGTGTGTCTGTGTGTGTGTGTGTGTGTGCGTGTGTGTGTCATTATCTTTTGGTGGAAAATCCACCATACTGTTTCTTCGATATTTATATGTTTCTTAAGTATTTATTTGATGCTCGTGTATTGACTATCTGCCTGGATGCAACTGAGGTTGTGGATCCACTGATGTAGGTAATCTACTTTTGTGGATCCATGATCGGAGTTGTGGATCCGCGGTTTGTAGAGGTTCTGGGCTGAAAGGATCAAAACCTCATGGAACAATGGTGCCCAGCTGAGGATCCATGTGGTCGGGAAAGTGTGTGTGTGTGTTTTTTTGTGTTTTGTGTGTGGATGTGTGTTTGTGATTGGTTTTGTGTGTGCTTGTGTTGGAAAGTGTTTGTGAGTATTAGCATGATGGATGCAGGGACATGCAGTCATGTGTGTTAATGTGGCTGGACTGTTCCTGCTGTGGTTGGGTTTCCGGCGACAAGATTTGATGATTGCATTTGGATCGTGTTTTTCTCGCAGTAGTTTGGTGACATGCAGCATCTCCATCCGCTGTTGTTTACGGTCCCAATAGTGTGCTTTTGCATGGTCTATGCTGCGAAAACAACTTTTGTGACAGGTGCGATGGCTACTTCGGCAGTCAAATACTTTGTTCGTGTGGGTGGGTTTACGATACACTTGTGAGTGTAACTTTCCGTTTCTGTCCCTGGAAAGTTTTCCGTCCAGAAATGGTGGCGACACAGCTTGTACAACTTCATGCTTGAACTGTAGCCGGGCAAGCAAGAAACTGGTTCGGGATTTCTCTGTAAACCCAACAATGACTGAAAGATCTGTAAGGTTCTATGTATGAGATGTGGGATAGTGTTCAGTAAATCAACAACATCCCATTCCCTTCACAAAGCTGGACTCTATGGACAGGTGGCAACCAAGAAGCCATCACTGAAAAAGACACATCGAAAGGCTCGTATGGAGTTTGCGAAATAACATCTTAACAATAGTGTGGGTATGTGGAGAAAAGTTTTGTTTTCAGCCAAGACAAAAAGTTGAAGAAAAAAACATTGTGCATTTTCTTCTTTGGATATGCCTGGTATTGGCTTAATAGTTATGGTGCCGTGCTTTGGATCCTAGGGTCCTGAGTTCAAATCCTAGTCAGCTGTTGAATTAATACCAGGTGGGGTTAACTCCGCCTGTTATCCTTCCGAGATCGGCAAAATGAGTGTCAGGATGCTGGTATACTGTGTCGGAGTGGCGACCCATCCAGGATTGTGCCCAATAGCCAAGGAGACTGCTTAAGCAGCACCAATGCTCTACACAAAGTATGGTCCCAATCTCCTCCTCCTTCTTTGGATATTGTGTTGATAAATTGGTGTGGTGTTGATATGGCGCAAACACGATGGGCTGAATGGCCTCCACCTGTGTCTGATTTCCTTGTATTTCCTTGTATAACTTTTTGGTCTGAATTCAAAGTTTTACATCTTATGCATGCCGAACACTGCACATCACCCAGTTAACACCATCCCTGCACATCACCCAGTTAACACCATCCCTGCTGGTAAGCATCATGTCATGGGGCTGCTTTTCATCAGCATGGACTGGCAAGCTTGTAAGGACAGAAGGGACAATGGACGGTGCAAAGTACAGGAGAATCCCTGATGAAAACCTGGTTGATTCAACCATGGATCTGAACCTGGGTAGGAGATTCACATTACATCAGGACAATGATCCAAAGCACTAAGATAAAGCCACACTGGAGTGTCTGAATAAGAATAAAATAAATGTTCTTCAGTTGCCCAGTCAAAGTCCTGACTTGAACCCAATTGAACATTGATAGCGAGACCTAAAGATCGCAGTCCATCGACGATCCCCATCAAACTTGGCAGAACTCGAGAAATTTCCACATGAACAATGGACAAAGATTTCACCATCTCCCTGTGTAGAGCTGGTGGAGACCTACCCAGAAATACTTACAGCAGTCATTGTTGTAAAAGGTGCTTCCACCAAGTACTCACCTTCGGGGCTGAAAACTATGACAACCAGTGAATTTTGATTTAAGCACGTTTTTTAAGGATATTCCTGACATGGAACCTCCTTCAACTGTAACAGTGCTTAGTTTGATCTCTTCAGTTAAAATAAAAAAGTTCATTTGGAAAAATTGTTTCTACAACATTCATAATTCATTTAAATGTGGCATTATTGGTACGGATTGAATACTTTTGCAGGCTACTGCATATACAGTATATATACATATATATATATATATATATATATATATATATATATATATATATATATATATATATATATATATATATATACATATGCCTGGTGTTGGCTTATTGGTTAGGGTGGTTGGCTTGGGATGTACAGGTCCTGAGTTTGAGCCCTGTTGCCACTGAATTAACACTAGGTGGGGTTGACTCAGCCTGTTATCCTTTCGAGGTCGGGAAAATGAGTCCCAGTATATTGGTAATAGGGACATTGCTTCAGTGGTGTCCCCATACTCGGTCACAGTGGTGATGCACTGTTGATCATAGCCAGTTGAAAGCATGAAATCATGGTACCACAATAAGTGGAAGTATTAATAAATGTGCGTGTGCGTGTGTGTGTGTGTGTTTGCTTGTGTTTGGGTGTGTTTGTGTGTTATTCTGAATACACAGTGATTGTAATGGATTGATTTTTTCCAGATTCCCATTAATACAAACCATGAGGCCTTTATTGGAAAAGCATTGCACATTGCTCCAGTTCACTTCCACATCATTAAGTTTGGGCATCTGTTTGAAGAAGTTTTAATCCACAATAAAGTTTAAAATCTTTTTTTATTCTCCTACTCTTCCTCCTTTTGCACGCTGCCTGCAGATTGCTCATGGCTATTATATACGCAGTTTATTATTACAGCGGTTTGCTGAATGCACAACTACTACTTGCAAAGCTGCACAGCAGATGTGTTGTGGGCAACCCAATTGTTAATCTTCATGATTATCCTCAGCCGTTGCTTCCTAATAGCCAAACAAAACGTACCCTAATTAGTTGAAATCTTCATAGAGAGTGCTGGGTAGATTTGTTGGACTTGAAGATCAACATTTTATGTTATATGGCTGAACATTAACCGATATGACTTTTTTTCCTTCAGTGAGGAGTTTGTCTCCTTTGGATTTATGTATTCGTTACAGACCAGCCAGTATTCTAATTTTGGCCTTCCTTTAAATATATATATATATATATATTTTAATATATATATTACAATGGAGCGACTTAGCATCCAACATCTAAATTGAGATAGGACAGGCAGGTTTACACCTTATAACCAAATGAAAGCAGACTTTTTAATTGTGCATCCATTGCATTAGAATTGCAGTTGTTTTCAGATTTGACTTCACAGGAAATCATATATTTTATCAAAACCAAGTGAGCTTTCTCGCTGTCCCAAGTGGTCAACTTCTTGGCCTTCCTAAAGGTGCATGTGTATAAATCCAAGTACTAACAACACTTAAATCTGCTTCACCGAAATTATTGAATAGAATCAGGTTCACTAAAGCTAATGTCAAATACATTTCGCATGTTTTGCCAACGTAGTTTAATAAAACAAAAGTTTAATCACAATTTTCACTTCCCGAGTCAATATTTGAAAAGTTTATATGGATGCCTGGTCATCTGGGTTACCATATCTGTTTTATACTGGCATGTTCTCACAGAGGTGGTGCACTTATCTTTGAACTGTGTGGTGTGGGTTTGATTGCCAGGCCGACTATAAACTGTTGGATTTGTGTTTCGCATGCAGGATGGTGCATTACGCAGTGCACCATCCCTCGGATGGATGTTATACTGGGTGAGTCATCTGCTGTAGTTGATGTGTTGACATTACACATTCCACAGTGTCATTCAGAGGGAGTGAGTGAGTTATTCATTGATGGTACCCCAAAAAAGTTACGAATTCCTGCTTGAATCGGTTCCTTTTGAATGTACGGCCGAAACAGTCTTTTCATGAAATATTTGCATCAAACTTCTGACTCTTCCCTTCCCACTCACTCCTCGGCCTGGCCCAGACTACTCTGGGATTAATTGGGGCTGCTAAAGTAGTAGTAGTAGTAGTAGTTGTAGTTGTTGTCTACAGGCAGTTAAAATGTTCGAGTAACGAGATGCTCACAGTATCTCATTCCAAGAACCTCACTTCGCTCTTCCGTGAGCCGAAATTTTTCAGCCACAATATGTAATAAACAAAGTAGTCAAAGACATGCCGATTGAAAAACAAAAATATTAAGTGTTCCTTTGCTTCCAACTCTCCATGTCTGTTAAATCAAAGTCTTGAGATTGCTCCTCCAGTTATGGCTTGGTTTTTTTTCCAGAAGTTTTCTCATTGCCAGCAGATCAATGGCCACAAAGGTGGGACTGTAAATGTCAAAACAGATTTTTTTTTTAAATGGGAATTTATGTGGGAGATCCAGATACTCACCACAACCAAGAATGGTTGCCTGCACAACATGGATCTTGTGCATGGGTAGTTTGACACGGAGGAGATGCGCAACTTTCAAAAACATCCCTCAGTGTTTGTCCTCGATGGTCTGTTGTAAGTTTTGCACGTGGATAGTTTATTATTAACCAGTGTTTGTAGTTTTCTTGAGGCTACTGATCAATCTGCAAGATTTCCTTGCCTTCTAATGGAATTGAGGTAAAACAACTTGCCGGCCAATTGTTGGGTGAAACATCGATTGAGTGGCGGTGATCCAGTGCACCTTCATCGCTTGGATTCCAATCTGATTTCAGGTGGCGAAGCCGCTTTTTATGAACAGTTACCAGACGAGCGATTGAAATCGGCTGAATCTGCATCGAACAATTTTATAAACCCAAGAAAGATGCCAACCCTTGCTATCTATTGTGAATGCTGAGGTTTCAGGGGACCCATATTGCTGAGACCTTGGACATGCCAAAGTCATCCTGGATGATGGTGTAAACACTGCCTTGAGAAATCATAAGTTTTGTGGATATTTTGGCAACCTTAACTCGGCAATTTTTCATCGTTAATGCCTCATACTGGACAACAGTTTGTAGGTCGGTCACATCTACCAGCTGCCCTGCCTTGGGGATATTTTCAAGTCCACATTTAATATCATTCCAACCCCTGTGTGGCCACTGTTTAGAATATGAGGGTCCATCATCATTATACTTGGCTACCATGTGTT
Organism: Eptatretus atami; assembly: GCA_035128595.1. Taxonomy (NCBI): domain Eukaryota; kingdom Metazoa; phylum Chordata; class Myxini; order Myxiniformes; family Myxinidae; genus Eptatretus; species Eptatretus atami. The sequence continues at coordinate 145,490,168 of CM068957.1, forward strand.
GGTGGATTTCTTTTAACCTGACATCTTATTTGCATAAAATATTGATGACATTTTGATGCTCAATTTTAGTAAGTTCTATATTTTGTGCCATAGTAAGGATTATATTCTGAAATAACAAACAAACGTCAGGTTAGTCAAACTTACGACATGCGACAAACATACATGCCATAAATCCATACACAGTTCTAGGATGCCAAATAATTCCTGTTGCTATAATTTCTTGAACACCCCTCTTTTATAGAGAAGAGAGCCCGAGTAAGGTTGGTAAAATGCTCTTTTGCTACACATTGTCATTCCAACTCAGAGCCAACAGCAGGTCAGCTGGAGTGCGCAGTTTGATTTTTGGCTGCCACTATTGGGGTTTTTTGTTTTGTTTAAATGGTAGGACTAGGTAATCACCGTTGTTTAATTTGATTAAGGCCTCACTAATGGTGACGACATACCCCAGGTTAGAAGGGCTGAGAATGTGAAGGATCTTTCTTTTGTCCAAAGGATAATGCGAGGCCTCACTAATGGTGATTATATAACCAAGGTTAGAAGGGCTGAGAATGTAAAGGATCTTTCTTTTGCATAAATGATGATGCTAAGCCTCAAAAATGGTGAATATATTCCCCAAGTTAGAAGAGCTGAGAATGTAAAGGATGTTTCTTTTGTCCAAAGGATAATTCTGCAGATTAAGGTTAACACACAAGCCAGAGTCAAAAGGATTTACCTTGTGCTGCTGCTCTGCTTTAGTGGTAACCCAGAGCACATAAACACGAGACTATTGATCCTGGATGAGAGCTTACTTGTCAAGTTTTGTGATCAGTCAATCGTCACTGGGACACCATGGCCACTGCACAACGTGCAGTTTTAAGAACAGCTTTGTGGAGCGAGATTAATTTGGCAGGTAGCCTCAAACACCACATGCTGCCTGATACTTGGAACAAAGGTGGTTCTCACAGGGTGATGCAAATACTATTGTGAAGAAACTTTAAAATTGGACAGACACAGACTTTAGCAAATATATGTTGTTTGTTTAGACGTTAAATAAAAGTAAGAGAGAGCATTGGTGGTGTTATGGGCGGTTTAACGGTGGGTTTGTTCTCAAAAGTAGTACATCATCAAAATGATTTGCATGCAATGCATAATGAGGAAAATGTAATACCCTTGAAGTTCAGGAAGTCAATGTTTTTCTTTCATTTACTATACGTTTGATTTGGACTATTATTAATCAATTACCCTTTTGGAAGAAGATGTTATAGCATTTGATTATTTTTCAATCAGAAGGTCGGGTTCTTAAACGATGTGCTGGACAGGAATTTACAAATAATTTTCAATAAAACGGATAAGCTCATTGCACAATATTAACAGGTGATAGCAAACAAGGAGAATAAGAGAATAGGGTTATATAATACAGTGTGTGTGTGTGTGTGTGTGTGTGTGTGTGTGTGTGTGTGTGTGTGTGTGTGTGTGGTGTGTGTGTGTGTGTGAGAGAGAGAAGAGAAGAGGAGAGAGAGAGAGAGAGAGAGAGAGAGAGAGAGAGAGAGAGAGAGAGAGAGAGAGAGAGAGAGAGAGAGAGAGAGAGAGAGAGAGAGAATAAACGTGAGCACACTCCTTCATTTGATTTCAGTGTGGATAATCTTGTCGGCTTATTGAGCGACTGTTAAACGACATTACAGACTGGGGAAGCTTGAAATGGGTGAGGTGATGAACCCTCGTCTGTTCGACATACGTTTGGGAAACTAAGGAATGAGCCTAAAGGCAAATCCCTTCAAAAATAAAAATACAAACCTCGTTGGATTTTTATTGCCGATATAAAGTACATAAAAGACACGATAAGTACAAATTCCACAGTTAATGACTTCCACAAAGCACAATGTATCTTTAGGAAAATGTCCTTCCATTGTCCTTCCATTGATATGCTTTGATGAAGGTTTACTCTTTTTAATTGACAAACTTTAAACTGGTAACTTATTACAGATCCGTATATTCAGTTTACATATATTTCTGTGCAAATGTATATATACAAGCCGGTAGGCGACATGGGTGGTCGCGACATAATTGCATACTAGTCATACAGTTTTTGACGGATCGGGCTGAAATTTTTTGACAAAGAGGTTGATTATCGTGCGCATAAAAGGATGGAAGCTGATTTTTTATTTTCGAAAAAAATATTTTTTTAGGATTTTTCAAAAATTTCAAAGTCCCGTTGCTAGGCAACGGTGGTATCCATAGCAACGGTGCTCAAAAGCATAGAACTATATCCTGGTATGAACCTACCTCTCAAGTTTCATCAAAATCGGTTGACTCCTCTGGCCTCCAGAGCTGTCCATTACATACAGACATACAAACAAACAAACAAACATACATACAGACGGAAAAAGTGAAAATAAGGGTACTCTAGCGACCACCCAATATATACATGCATTGTGTATATTCATGCAATGCATGTATGTATGTAAATGTACAGAAAGAATGTTTGAACGTCCTCACCAGTGCAAATGTTGTTATTTTCTCTTCATCCCTGTTTTCTCATAATCTATCCACGAAAGTATCCGGATTTGTTCATCCATCCATCCCTTGTCTGCCGTGCACTTTTCACTGGGACATCATTATGGCGTTACGTCGAGCACTAGGCTAGGCCTCTGTTGAAGTGCACGTAATCCTGCCGTCCAGCACTCAACCCACCCTGTCGTTTTGCTGATGGCATTTCAACACCATAACCAATAATATCTGACTTTCAGACATCCATATGTGACGGGCTGAATGCCAGACGCTACGCTCTGATATGATGCATTTACCAAGATGGCGGTATCGTAAGACAGAGTTATGTCTGGGATGTCGTTACAGCGTTACCTCTACTGCTAGGCAAAGCCTTATGTTCGGGGATTTATTCATGACTCAATGAGAATTGCATTTTGCAAATTGAAAAACAAAATTGATGTAATATCTGATCCCTGAGAACATAAAACAAATTCATCATGTTGTTTTTTGGTGAATAAGTTTGCGTATTACTAGAATTAACGCTGTGTTATTGGCAGTAAACAAAATGTTTGAGGAATAAAATTTTTTGCAAATATTGACTGTCAATAAACTGTATTACTGCACTATAACATGTATAAGGTTATGCTAATTGAAGCGACGGCTTCAATGGTAATTGCAGTTGAAAGTTAAAGGATTCACTGGAAGACTTCTGTAATTTGAGGCCTGGAGAAGGGAAACCTTCTCATGGAGTTGATGTTGTGTATCGGTGGATTGGGGGTGACTTTCCTTCACTCACTTCCTTGACTTTTACTTCACTTTGCCCTGAGATAATGAAACAGAAAACCAAGAAGGAACCCGTTGAAGTAAAGAGCAAAGATGGAGTCCTCAGGAGGAATCTGGATAGGATCCGGGTTTCAGCTGCTACTCCACTACCCTCAAACCCATCCAGGTGCAGCCAATGAGCCTTCCAGAAAAAAATTCTGCAAGGATTCACTTCTCCTTCGACAGATTGGTAACAAAATAGAGGAATAGAGGGTAAAAGAGACGAAAGAGAAGAAAAAGCAAGAATTGGAACGAATGAAGAGATTTGTGAAGATAAAAAAAAAATCAATTAGAAAGAAATGTGAAAGGAACAAAGATGTCAGAAAGGAACCGGACAGATAGATTTCAGTAGTTACTCGCAGGCTCAAACGCAGCAAAATGTGCAAGCTACCAGAGGTCCGTCCGTTATACTACATTCAGTAGTGTTATACTATTCAGGGACATCTAGAGAAGTGGGTAAGAAATTGTTTGACATCTCCAACACTCACCTCTTTTAAATGGTGTATGAGAATGTAGGAACATAATATTTATGTGCTTAACCGATGTTTAGTATCTCCACTACATGTATTACTCGTGAATATTTTCCGAAACCTATGTTATGGAGTATTTTTTTTTATATCTCGATCACTTTATTTATACTTACATGAAGATGTAATCCATTTAAAAGGGGGAGAGCCTGTACCTTCCCCAAATCATCACTCACCCTGCAGTTCACATGTGTGTTGTATGATCAAACTTACATGTTTCGGTCCTTGTTTGATGCTCTCGCTACTGGGTGTAGTGTTCTCATTGATATTGTGTTTTAAATAGTTGCTTTCCTTTCCTCAATTTCTGTCATCTACTCCTATTATGCTTGCTAGTTATTGTTGAGATGCCTTGGTGAGAGCCGAGATTTTTCAAGCATATTCTTTGTGAGAACTGTACCCCTTTTGCATTAAATTTTAAGCAATTTTTTGGCCGAATGCATAATTAACTAGAACAGCACTCGGTGGAGCGCCGACCACTACCAGGCTGAACAGTTTACATTTTGTATCCCACTTATTGGCCGAATCTCCATCCAGACCTGAACCAAAATCGAATCGGCTTGTTCTTGTCACCGACCCAATCCAACTCATTCACCGTGTTTTGTCATAACTCGTCCACAACTTTTTGAGATATCGAGAGCTGTATATCGTTTTTGGCCTCTTCTCTCAATGGTGAAGGATAACTTTAAAAATTATTGGATCGGAATTCTGGATCCTCACCAAAATTTAAATAATTTGTCCTTGTCACACATCCAACTTGTCCACCAAGTTTCCTGTGAATGTGTCCGTAACTTTTTGAAATATCATGTTATTATACCGGTATACCCCAAATAATGAAGTTTCGCATGGCGAAGGTTCGCTACAACGAATGGTTTCATTTCGGGCTGTTCATCGCTTAACGAAGGTCTTCATTGATTCCAACGAAGCAGCCTTCACGGTGTCATGGTGATTGTGCAATGTCACTTCTGTGGTGATGATAAGTACACACGTTTTTCCACTGATTAACTTTTCAATGGTGGAATTAACTTTTCAGAAGGCTTGCGAACAATTAACTTTTCAGGATAAATGGGTTGAAAATAACCATCCACTCTACAACCTCACACTTCCACCTTCTGTGCCGTATGAAACATGGAATCAAAATTGGTTTGGTAAGTGTTCCAACTAAATTAACTTGATTATTGCGTTACTGCCTTCTTATTATTCGGTAAATAATAATATGATGCACTTCCAACTAAAACGATTGTTATACCAAGCATATGGCTTTGCTTTTGGACCAAACATTACGGTAAGGGAATGAAGTGTAATTTTCCCATCGGAATTGATGGCAAACGACCTCCCACATCACGAAGGGTTATCAAGGTACTTAACGCCTCAGTTAAGTGGGGGATACTTGTATATCGCTTCGGCCCCATCTCTCAATGATGAAGAATCACTTTTAAGAATTAAAAAAAATGATCGTATTGGGATCCAGATCCTCACCAAAATCGAATCAATGCATCTTTCTCACACCCCAACCTGTCCACCAAGATTTGTCTGAATCCATCCATAGCTTTTTGAAATATCATTATATTATATATATATATATATATATATATATATATATATCAGACCTCTAAAGATTGTAAATATCTGTTCAAGATTAACTTTCACTTTGTCATTCAAGGTTAACTTGCACAGATTCACATCCACTTTAAAAACGTTTTGCACCACTGAAGCACACTTCGGCATGAGGATCCTTTGTCACTGAACCGAGCAAATCATCTCCTCTTTAATATCAGCCGGTTTGATATTTTAATTCACGAGAGAGATCTCATTACAAAACGCTGCTCCACAGCACATCGCGCACAATTTGCTGTGGTCTTGAACATGCCCAGAATACTTTGCGCAACTATGACGTCACTTCACATGTTTCAGTTTCCAGATGTTTGCCACTGGACAAACTTTCAATGACTTCATTCGTTCTTGATTATCGAGAACAAAAAGTGGCGGTCAACCTTGATCCTTTGTTGTAGGAATTTGGCATTTTAAATCATCGTAGCCACAAGGGTCAGGTGGTAATGAACAATGATCATTGTTAGTTTTTCATCCAAACTATCTTTTTACGGCCAAATGAAATACAGAAGGTTGACTATTGTCGACACAATGCTGCAAGTGTGTTTTGTTGACAATTTTAAAGTATAATTGTGTCATTAATTATGTTTACAGGTAATGTTTTATGTAGGAGTGAGGTGTACTTGATTAGGCATTGCAAACTGCCTGATGAAGATGTTTGGGGGATTCTAAATTTAGAGGTTAAAATGCAGCTTTAATCAGGTAATTAAGATGTTTGTATTTGAAGAAAATCATTCTTTTATGTCCTTCCCAAACTTGAGGTCATTTCCTTCACTAATTTGAAATGACCAGAAAAAGGTGTAACGTTGCACCATGTGTCGAAACGATTGATTGGTTGCTGTAAACCGACCAACCGGGTTCAAATAGACGCTCTTTATCCCCTGCTCGATTGTAGTGATGTCAGATGTACAGAAATTTGTTTCCCAAGGTTTCGATTTTACATTTCTCTTCTTCATTGTGCATTTTCCTGCCATGGGTGGTTACAGTATGAGGGTTATTTGTTGAAAACTTAGCACGTACCGGTACAATTGTCGAAATGTTCACTCCCGCCGATGTTTTTCTGCTTCAGCTAAGTGCCTAATTATTCTCGGGTTATGTCGGCAAACAATAAAAATATGTAATGGATGGTGGCTGATTAAAATCAGTCTTTCGATATAGACCTCAAAGAAAGCATTGTATATTGTCAGCATTAGTAGAATGGATAGGATTTGTAAATTAAATTTGAATTGAGGATTATTTTCAGATATTCTTTCAAAGACCTCTTCTTAGTAATCATTTATTTTTATAAAAAGCAAACTCACCCCCCCCCCCCCCCCCCCGAAAAAGCAAAACTTTATCTATTTACTTATAATGTTTATAATGAAACATATTGCAGGGCTCATACGGTCCACCACACCATCAACCCCCATCTAGTCAGTTCAGGTCAGGTATGGGAGCATGCGCTGGAGCAAAGCGTCGCTACGTCCACTTTCCGCCGGTACTCCAGGGGCCACCGTCTGGCCATCCTCTGGCAGATGCCTGGCCCAGCCCCATCTCCTTGAGATACCGATGTTTCATCAAGTGGAACTACCAAAATCCAGGATCACTACTCACCTCTACTCATTTGTTCCCTTTTCTCCCACCTGTGGAATCAACTTCCACATTCTCTTCAATCTCATTCTTTCCTCCAGGTCTTCAAGGCATCTATTCACCACCATCTCAGATCATCCCTAATCCGAAACCTTGATCTTTTCTACTCTCGTTAACCCCACCCAAATCCCTCCTCCCTCCAAGTTTCCAGTTTTCCCTCCTCGGATGCTCTCCTGCCCCCACATTCCTCCCCATAGCCATTGTTTGTCCAAGTCTGCTTCTGTCTTGTCCTTCAACTCTGCTGTTGGTGTTGCATCCTCATCCGTTCAGTGTACTAATAATAGCTTTTCCATGAGCCTCGACAATGGATACAAAGAAGAAAAAAAACACACAATTACGTCGTACTTTTGGGTGGTGTATGTTAAAAATTCCAATTGTATCCGATATGTTTAACGTCTCACTCATATAAACGAAGAAATCAACTCTTGACTATAATATAGAAATAACCGTGCTGAAATAAAGATTAAAATTAATTCTTTGGCTCCCTATTAAACATAGTTTGTGGGAAATGATAAGAAAGCCTGGAATTGGTACATGAAGTACAGGGTGGGCCAAAAGTTATTTTACTGTGACAAAGTTTGACCGGATATTTCATCGTAATCTTTTCGCATTGTTTTCAAGCAATTATTGAAACAGTTTGACCACTGTTTTATTTAGAATCAATTATTGAAAAAAATAAACAATTATTGAAAAAAATATACAATTATTGAAAACAGCATTTTAACCTCGAAATTTAGAATCCCCCAAACCTATCAATTTGGTGTTCAATGCAGGTTTGCCAAATTATATCTCTGTTGTTTTCATATAATCGTTTTACTTCAATAATAAACATTGTGATCTCAGTGACACTACTTTTGGTCACTCTAATATACAGACAATTCAGTGATACCAATAAAAACCCCTGGTAGTTTGTACCTGTTGCTGTGTTTGAGCATGGGGAGTACCTGCTGAAATTGATCTGTCCAGGTTCTTCCCGACATCTTTGTTCTTTGTTTGTTTCACACTTCTTTCTACTTTTAAAATATTTATATTTATTCATTCTAATTCTTGTTTTTTCTTTTATCTCTTTTACCCTTTATATATATTTTTATCGAGATGTCGAGGAGAAGTTAATTCTTCCAATTTATTTTCAGTAAGGTTCACTTGGCTGTGCCTGGATGGGTTTGAGGGTAGTGGCGTAGCGGTTGAAACCCGAATCCTATCCAGGATCCTCCTGATGACTCAATCTTTGCTCTTTACTTCTTCATGTTCCTCCTGATGACTCCAATGCAGTATTTTGTGTTCCATTTGACTAGTTTAAATGAATAATTGTTAAAAGTTTTCATTTTAAAAGTTTGTTGTTTTTTAATTTCTTCAATTAAGACTGATTGTAACACTCATAAAACATCGACAACAAAAACAGAGAATATCAACAATCTGTGCATTCCAAGGAAGATCTCAGGAGATTTAAATGAATGAGAAGTTGTTGATAGTCACAAGTTTTGCCCCGTGTGCGTATTGCAAAGCGAGATTAGGCAATTGCTTTACTTTGTTTGTTTGACTAACGTCAGTCTATGATCGAGGAACCACTAGATTTTGATTGAATTTTATAATTTGAATTCTGCAGAACACAAATCAGAACATAAATCGGAATACGAACCTACAGCTTAGCAGTACCGTACTTTGACTGAATTTGGCAAATTGTACGGAATCCTGTTCCAATTGCGCATGCACATAGAGCGGTAAAGCAATTGTTTCAGTCTGTCTGTCTGTCTAACAATGAAATAAAATTGAAAAAAATTCCGAACAGGAAACTTACTGTTTTTATGGAGGTCACAATGGACATAAAGAACAGGCATAAAAAACTCAATGAATGTGTCAAATAAGGTGGTGTAAAAGATGCTGCATCAACAGCCGGCTTTTTTTCTTCGAGTCTTTAGAACTTTTTTTTATTTTAAATTGAATTATATATTTGAACACTGTAGAATACAAATCGCCTTAAAATCCTTCGGTTTAGCAGTACTTGAAAAACATTTCATGCAAACTCGACCAATCAAGTTTGTCACGTGCCCTGAGGGCAGAGCAACAGCGAGATTGAGCCAAAATGGCAGCGCCTCGTGATGCAGCGACAGCTAACCTCATCCAAAATATCTGTTTGTTTTGTGCATCTTTTTCTCAAAGTTCATTCCAAAATCATCAGTTTCTCAGAGAAGAGTTAGCAGAAAGATCAGCTCTGGACTTTTCCTTTTGACACACCAACTTCCTATCGTTGCCATCACTCCAGTTGTTCAAAGTTCACGAACAAAGCTAATATTGATCATGCTCTGAAATGCAAAGCAAGAGCGGAAAAGACCCTTCCATGTCCTTTTTCTCACGACTGTGTCGGGTAAGGTGTTCGATGATCTCTTACGTTATAGATGTACTTGTGGTGCTTTACCACTCTCCGATATTTGAATCATAATGAGAATAGAATCAAGAACTGAAAAACAAACTTTTTTCACCACCTGATCATGTATAATCCCATCAACATTATGACAACCAATCGTTTTTTCACCATAAGCTCGAGCTGCAAGGTAATTCTTGAAGTCAGGTGGCATTAACAATTTTATTTTCATACGATGTCTGCAAAACGACACTGAATAACAATATTTTGATTTCCACATTGCTATATTTGATTTTCACACAAATAGCTTTCAGGAAAAGAAGACGTGAGACTATATTTGATGACCGTCAAAACCATGACAGCCCCTTGACTTTTGCAGCAAGTTTGAATAAGTACGCCTGTGGAATATCCACTCCGATAAGCCTCAGATAAATATAATGCAACGTATGTCATTTTCCATGATATTTGGGTTGGTCAGATATCTGAGAGGTATGTGCACTTACCTCTGAGCTGTCGATCTTGGGTTTGAATCCCGACCCGGCTCTAAACTGCCATTCTGGTGTTTCACATGCGGGCGAGGAATCAATGTATGTGCCATATGTGCCAAATGCTTTCCCAGGCTAACCTCACAATAATGTAGGAATAATTTGGCCAATTAACATATCGTAGTAATTGGAGTAGTAGTAGTAGTAGTAGTAGTAGTCGTGGAAGATAGTTATCCATCATATAAGATGTCAGATGAGAACTTGTCAACAGTTGCAGAAATAGGCAACAACCAGTGACATGAATCTGAATAACAGGTAATGCCAAGGTGCTAGTTGATCAAAAGCTGCATAATTTTTTCATTCAAGATTTTCCTTTATGTCGGATAATTTGACAAAACTTTGCATCACTCAATTGTTGCTCGCTGTCATTTTTACTCTTTAGATAATTGCCAAGTCATCATTTTCTCAAAAGTTAAAATATGTCAAAGGGATGTACTAAGGCACGGTTGCTATCTTGCAATGGACTGATGATATTACCATCACGATTTCCCATAGTTAAGACCTTTTATGAATATCATCCTTGTCTAAGTCATTAATTGTACATCGTTACTCATGAGATTTCCATATTTGAAATGGTTGTGGTGGAAACTGCCAAGTGACGACAATGCAGGTATATAAGGAATGTGTGACTGCATTATTACAGGAGGTGTGCCTTTTGATGAAATCATGATGCCGAAGATCTAAATAAAAACTGATGGATCTTTTGAAACGTTAACATGTGTATTCATCACCCATGGGATGAGTTAGGTTCTGAGACCCTTGAATTTCACTGATCTAACCCAGGTTCGAGCTTGTGTCGCCACGGGAAGTAGGATGGAAGTACGACGACAAACACCATTTGGATTATACAATCAAAAGTCATTTAATCACAAGGACAAACACTCCCAAGTATCCAAAAGCTCAAACTTTTGTTTAAAATGTATTTTTGAGGTTTTAATATTTAATTACTGATATTGTAATGATTATTCACAAATGTTTTTGCATACACAGTCGAAGCTCGTGGAAGAGCTAGTACGAGTACTCTGAACGAATCAGGATACAAGAGACCAGAAGGAACGGTTGAGAGAGGGGGGAAACAGCAACAGCAGAGTTGAAGGCCAATATATAGGGAGACTTGGACAAACAATGGGTGTGTGGACAAGATGGATAAAGAAGGAAACTCTCAGGAGAGTAAAACTGGAAATTTGGAAGGAGGAGGAATTGGGATTGTGGGAGAGTTAAAGAAGGTAGAAAAGATCATGGTTTCTGATTGGGAATAATGTGAGATGCTGGTGAGCATCTGTCTTGAAGACTTGGAGGGAAGAATGAGATTGAAGAGGATGTGGAAGTTGGTTCCACAAGTGGGAGAAAAGAGGGACAAATGAGTGGGAAGTGAGCAATGATCCTGGATTTAGGTAATTTACCCAGAAGAGGGTTGATGGTTGACCGAGTGTGCCCTGCACAAACCTGGGGGTGGTGGGGGAGATAAAGCACACAAAGAGCAGAGGGTGAAAGACCAGAAAGGAGGTGGCTTTTTTTGTGGTGACCTGTGGTAAAGGAGGTAAGATCTGTGACCTGCTACAGGTACCATGTAAACCTGTACTAAACCTGTTCCATGGTCGGGTTGGCGGCGACTAAACCGTCTCCCCACCAGGTTTTCTGGTGAGGAGGGTGTTTGGATATGGACACCCAGCAGGATTAAAAACAAAACCTGTCAAAGGGCGGAGGAGCTCCTTGTGAGCCAACGGCCATCCATATCTAGTACCCAACTGTGTCTGCGGACGTCCTTCTGCAGTTGGGTTACTTTTTTATTAGGAGGTTGGTGGCAGGATTTGCACTCCAGCCACCGTAAAAACCTTCATTCCGCAAAACACAAAAACGCAAAAAAATCTGAAAACCCACTCCGTGGGAGTACCTCCTGTGCAGCTTCCCTTCGCAGGGCAGCTCACCGGATGACGGGATTGGGGCAAAGCCTTCGGGACCCCCAATCTTTGATGATAGGAGGGAAACCACGGGTAACATCCCTGGGTCAGATTGCGGGAGAGTGTGTCGGAGTGGTGCTGAGGTGTCGTCCACCAGACGGCGGTCTCCTTGGGTTAACCTGAGGTGTGCCCTTCGGGGGGGGTGCCTGGAATGTCCTATCCCTAAGAGAGGATGATCACCTGTCTCTGTTATCATCTGAGCTCAAGCGTTTGGACATCGGGATTGCAGCTCTCTCTGAGGTTCGGAGACCGGATTGCGGCGAGATAATGGTGGGTGGTTACACCTACTATTGGTCTGGTCGCTCTGATGGTTACCATACCCAAGGAGTTGCTGTAGCTGTGTCCAATAAGCTGACCCCAATGATAATTGAGGTAACACCGGTCAACGAGCGTATTATGAGATTAAGGATTAGTCACTCCTTAGGTGTCATTTCCCTGGTCTCTGTTTATGCTCCGACTGAGGCGAGTGATCTCACCGTGAAGGATGCATTCTAAGCCACGCGCAGTCTGTGGTTGATCAGTGCCCCAGACGAGATACACTTCTAGTCTTGGGGGAGTTCAATGCATCGACTGGAACTGATAGGGATGGTTATGAGTGTGTTGGTCCCATGGGTCAGGAACTATGAACCAGAATAGCACTAAGTTCCTTGACTTTGCAAGAAGTCATGACTTAGGGTGGCTGGTTCATGGTTTCAGCGCCCCCAAGCTCATCGCTGGACTTGGTATTCCACGTGGTGGTGTGGCAAAGGAGATTGACCATGTCCTCATTGACTGTCGTTGAGGATGATCCAGAACTGCAGGGTCTACCGGAGTGCTCAGTTCCTCAATACTGATCACAGCTTGTTGTAGCAACTCTAAGCTGCACCTTAAATCCTGGAGAATGGCACCATCCCAGCCTAGGCTGGATGTTGGCAAGCTCAGGGATGAGAGAGTAGCTGAGGAGTTTGCGAACAGGCTGAGTGGACACTTGGGGGGTCTGGATGCTTTGGGGGGTCCTGAAGAGTTGTGGAGTGCCTTCAAGACCACCGTCCTTGATGTTGCCGGTGGATGTCTTGGAACTCACCGCAGGGCAAAGAAGAATTTTGTCTCTCAAGGGACACTGGATACCATTGACCAGAGTCGCAGGGCCAGGCTGAATGGCAGAGCTGAGCTGTTCAGGGAGCTGAGGCGTAAAACTGTACGTGCACTGAGGGTGGACAAGGAGGCCAATGTGCGAGGAATCTGTGAGGGGGTAGAGCATCACCTGTGGACAGGTGATTCTCGTCCCGCTTACAGGGGAATTCGCGCATTGCGTTCATCCAAGCCCATCCCTCGGAGCACTGCAGTTAGAGCAGAGAGTGGTAGGCTCTTGATAGAGGAGTCTGAAGTGAAGGCCCGCTGGGCCGGTTACTTTGAGCGGTTGTACCAGGCTGATCCCCCACTGTCGAGTTGGACGTCAAGGGTGTTACAATCCCTGTTGCTGACCCTCGAATCAACTGTGGTCCACCTTCGCTTGTGGAAACAAGGCTGCGGTGAACCAGTTGAAACGGGGCAAAGCTCCAGGAATCTGTGGCATCCATGCTGAACTTCTCAAGGCTGGTGCAAATGCTGCACTCGTGTCGTTGCATGCAGTTTTGTGCTCTGCCTGGAACACAGGCATCATCCCAACTGATTGGAAGAGGGGCCTTGTTGTTCCTCTCTGGAAAGGGAAGGGTGATCGCCAAGACTGCAACAACTACCGAGGGGTGACGCTGCTCTCAGTGCCGGGCAAGGTCTTTGCTCGGATAATTCTTGATAGGGTTCGCCACCATCTGCTTGAGCACCAGCGTCCAGAGCAGTCAGGCTTTACACCAAAGAGGTCAACGATTGACCGTATTTGCTCTTCGGGTCCTCACCGAACGCAGACGAGAGTTTCGGCATGGGCTGCTTGCAGCCTATGTTGATCTCTGTAAAGCGTTCGATTCAGTGAATCGGGATGTCCTCTGGAGGATTCTTGGTCTTCGTGGGGTGCCACCAAAACTGATCGATCTGATGTCTGAACTCTACTCTGTACTGAGAGTGCTGTGAAGTGTGGTGGTACCATCACTGACTATTTCCAGTTGTTACTGGAGTTCGTCAGGGGTGTGTGCTGGCCCCACACTTTTCAGCACTGTGATGGACTGGATTTTAGGGAGGATGTCGGAGAGATCAAGATGCGGTGCATCGTTTGGGAATGTCAAGATCTCGGACCTTGATTTTGCAGATGATGCAGTCATCTTTGCGGAGACTTTAGATATCCTTGGCGGCCCTCGAGGTGCTGAATGAGGAGTCGGAGCCGCTGGGATTACGGGTTTCTTGGGTCAAAACTAAGATCCAGGCTTTCGGTGACATCTTGGATGCTGCTGTCCTGTCTGTGTCTGTTTGTGGTGAGGATGTTGAGGTCGTGGAGAGATTCACTTACCTTGGCAGTGATATTCATGTCTCTGCTGGCTGTGAGTCAGAGGTCAGTAGACGTCTGGGTCGGGCCTGGGGAGTCATGGATTCACTGGATCATGGGGTGTGGCGCTGCCGGTACCTGTGCGGGAGGACGAAAGTCCGAGTCTTCAGGTCCTTGGTACTCCCAGTCTTGCTCTATGGATGCGAGACTTGGACTCTGACCAAGGATCTGAGACGGAGACTTAATTCCTTTGGTACCAGGTCTCTTCGGAGAATCCTTGGCTATCGCTGGTCGGATTTTGTGTCCAACGAGCGGTTGCTGAGAGAGACTCGGATGAGATTTGTTACCTGCATAGTCCGTGAGCGTCAGTTGCGGCTGTATGGACATGTGGCTCGTTTTCCTGACGCTGATCCTGCTCACCAGATTCTCTCAGTGAGGGAGTCTCGTGAGTGGAGGAGGCCAGTGGGCCGACCACGTTCCTCGTGGTTGCAGCAGGTTGACCATCATCTCAAGGAGATGGGGATGGGCCTGGCATCTGCCTGGGGGATGGCCAGACGGAGGCCCCTGGAGTACCGGCGGAAAGTGGACGCAGCGACGCGCTGTTCTGGCACATGCTCCCATACCTGACCTGACCTGAGAAGACAGAGAGACCACCGACGTGTCTGTGATGGCATAGTGAGAGACCCATATTCTCAGCTTCATCGTGGGAGATTCCAATCTTGAAGGCCTTCGATTCCACGGTGTCAAGCTGAGCAAGAAGTGAACTCAAAAATTATGGACGGATTTGGATGAAATTTGGTGGAGAGATTGGGTGTGTGATAAGGCCGAATAGTTTATATTTTGTTGAAGATCTGGAATGTAGATCTGAAAATTTGTATGTGATTCTTCACCATTGAGTAATTGTGCCAAGAATGACATATGGCACGATATCTCAAAAAGTTACTGACTAATTCGGACAAAACTTGGTGGACAGGTTGGGGGTGTGACAGGAACAAATTGATTCAATTTTGGTGAAGATGTGGAGCCAGATCCAGATACGATAATTATTTAATTTTAAAGTGATTCTTCACCACTGATAAATGAGGTTAAAAACTATATGATGTAGCATGATATTTCAAAAAGTTGTGCACAGAGTATGGCAAAACTTTGTGGATGAGTTGGATAGGTGACAAGGACATGGTGATTAGAATTTATTTAAGGTCTGGATTCGGATCAAGCCAATTAGTGGGATGCAAAACGGAAATTGTTCAGCCTGATGGAGGTATGTGCTCCATAAAGTGCCGTTCTAGTTGGCTTTGTTATTCAATGCATGTATATTTTAGATACTTTTGAGGTATGCACACTCACCTTTGAGTTTTTGAGTCTTGGTTTGAATCTTTCCCTGGTAATAAAACGATCACCCTCATGTTTCGTATCATTGGCGATCCATCAATGACTGCATCGTCAAAGCCAAAAGGGCCCTTATTCCAATACTACTTGTTGGTGGACCTTAAAAATCCCAGTGTATCTTTTTTAAGAGTCGACAAGATATTGTGAGCACCCTGGACAAATTACAAATTCTTTCCGAAACCGAAAATAAAGTGGTCTGCTCTTCTTGAAGATCTCCAGACACCAGCTTCCCCTGCCCACCGTCTCATCTTGTAGTTGTTGGCTGGGCAGCAGATCTGACACTTTAAACAAATTCACAAACCCAGGTTATTCATATCTCACATGTGAACTGCCTTCTTCAGCTATGAAGGGCAACCATTATCTTAACTAAAATTACCCATTTTACCTGGAATTACCTAATTCCATGGCATTACATACCATGGCAGGTTTTTTATGTTTTTTTTATTTTTAGCAAACTGAGTGCAGCTCATTGACATGAAGGTCATCCTTGTTTTCCATAGGTTGCAGTGATACAATAGCTTGGGAAATCCGAATTGTAGTAACAGTTTGGTGCAGACTAGTAAGGTGGCGATTTCCTGACCCACGCCAATTTTTCTGCACAGCTGTTGTTCATCATTTTGTTGAATGAGCAAGGGTTGTATGTTCATCTTTCTTTCACCACCACATATCTACACGTTATAAAGCTTGATGCATATGGAGACTTTGGTACTTAATACAAATTCCAAGTGGTTGTTGAAGACAAAAACTTCATATTTAAGTTGTCATTGACGTCAAAATCATAGTGCGAAGTGGAAAGTACAGAAGTATGGGACACACAGTCATTGAGAACGACCCCCTGCAACAAGGGAATGGAAGAATGAGTAGACTGGACCAGGTGGGGCAGGTCGAATAAGAATATTCCTCTCTGTAGGTCATCAATGAGCCAGCTGGGTTTTTACTCACAACCATAAATGATCACATGATAATTCACTTCCTGAAAATTAGAATCCCAATTTTTAACGCTGCTGCTTTCAGCTGGATTTGAACCTCAACCTCTGGAATCCCCAGTCCAGTGTCCTGATCAGTAGGTTACTTTGTGTTGTGCTTTTTCCTGTGATAAAACAGAATTGTTCATTTTATTCGTTGCTTGTTTTGTTAAAACTGTGTGAGCTGAATTTACTCAGGACGTGGGACAATTAGGACATTTTTGAAGCGAACCCTCTGTTATGGTTAAAAAAAAATGAGCAACTTTGTGCTCAAAAGAGATCGGTCAAATTAATTGAACAGCAAAGTGGGAATTTAACTAAGAATCCTCAGATCCCAAGCTCACCACCCTAACCATTAAGCCAACACCAGGCACAGCCAAAGTCTTCAATTTCCAGTTTGTTGCATAATCGGTCGAGTAGTCCTTGTTCAAACTTCCTGCTCGGTCGTGCTTTTCTTTTTTCTTCAATACGGATGATCCGCATGACCATAAGTTCATGTTGAACACATAAGCAGTGTTAGTTCAATGGATGTTTCCACTTTATCAATGGTATTTCAATCTTCCAGCCTGCTGTGCTAATTTGGTCATAATGAGTTTGCTGCAATTAAGTTAAACATTATTTTCATAGATTAGTGAAGCGAAGAAGGGCTCATGCTTTGCTGCATTATTTCATTAATAAAATGTGCTGGTGCAAACAACCCCTCATCGTTTGAATCATGTAAACAGATGTTTACAAGTGATCCTTGGAGTGGTCTTCACACTGCCCATTGCCTCGGCTAATTGACCGTCATCGTGTGCACCGACAAATCTGATTCACACAGGTGAGTGAGTACGTTGTCGTTCTTCAAGCTGTGATAAATCCCACTCCTTGATAATGCACTTGGACGTGAAATGCAATCGGGTTTCGGAGTCATTCTCTCTATTTGTGAATGACATTGAACTTCCGTCATTTGAACGACACGGTGAGCATCGCGTCCTTCCGATACGCATTTCGTTTTCCGTGCTAATCCTATTTATATGTTTTATATTATATAAATTATATTTATATATTTGTGTTATTTTTATACATACACTCATTTGATGAATTATTTTTTGCTTTTTTCCTTCATGGATCAGAAAGTGATTATTTCACAGAACGAAGACCGTAAGCTTTGAAACGTTTTCATCATGAATAGGCACAATGAAAAACTCCCAACTGACTTGTAATTGTAGAAACAACAATGATCTCGACAACCAACACCAACATCTTTTTCTTCCTCTTCTTCTTCCTCTTCCTGTTCTTCTTCGTCTTCTTGCGTATGACAGCTTAGCTGTCGGGTATCTGTCATTTTGTTGGGGCGTGACGATGCCACATATACCCCCAGCCAAAAATAACATTTCTTTGCTGTAGTAATTCTTTGCAGACTACTGTAGTATATGAAAGTATAACTCTCATATACTATAGTTCTAACTGTAACATTTTTGCCTGGATACACTGGTACTCACTTCACTGACCGCACAAGGATGGCAGGCCTAATTCACCTCACCTGGGTGTTAACTCAGCAACCAACAGGCTTGAACTCAGGACCT
>CM068957.1:145510162-145523726 GCA_035128595.1 Eptatretus atami
ACGGCTCGTCGCCTCCTGGACCTGGATGACGTTGGCTTACAAATACATTAAACTGCAATTTCCTTGATTCGTACCCACATCAAAGAGGTCCCAAGCATAATCATTGCTCTTGGCATCTTTTCAAGCAATTTTCTTCCTCCATTGTTCCAGAAGTTTTCAGTTAGCTTCAGAACAGCAGTTTCCAGGCCAAGACAAATTGCAAATGCAGATATTCTTTCACCTTAATTGTGAGAATGCACATCAAATAATTTTAAAAAGATGTGTATTTTTAATAAAAAAATCTTTTAAAGTGATTCCATCGCAAGGTTGTACCGCTGGTACAGAACTTGGATGTCTCAAGCTTGAACAACATCAGACAAAAATGTGAAGGTAAACCATGCCATCTGACCCTGCAGATGATGAACGGTGCAGTCACGCCAGGAGGGTGACATTTTCTTCAGTCACCAAGTGAACTGCTGCCCATCTGAGCCACTCAGTTTGAACCTGCACTGTCTACTGTTCCAACAATGCAACCAATTTTCACTTAATTTCTGTTCAATCTACAGCTGCAGAGTCTACTTCAAGTGTACCCAATCATTCCATTGGTCAGATCCATGATAACAATGCATTCCAGACAGTGTGGCTGCTTACAGTTACAGTCACCCGAGAATGGTCTTCTCAGGCCCGGTTAAGCTGCCTTGGATGATGCTGCTGCTCTGTCCTAGCTGCTTCAACCTGTAGAAGCCCTGTTTCATCTTCATCCCTCTTGTCCCTTCAACCTGCCAATTTACTTGTGCAATTTCCCTTTTTTTGCAGTTTCTTTCTCTTTTAGTGAAGAGGGACTGCATACAAGACAAACTGTTTTCTTTTACAGTATCAATTCCACTGTATTACTCCTTCATTAACTGCACAGGTATCAAGCTGTCTATTCAGGAGGTACACAGGAACAATACGTGACTATTTGCAGGAAAAATGCCTTGTTTTCATTATTTTGGAATGTTGATTCAATTTTTTGCAAATGTTACATCAGCAAACATCTAGGTGTGACTTCCTGGTTTTTTTATCCACTTCTTTTATAATGGTCACATAAGAACATAGAATTGAGCTCAGCCTGCACAATGAAATGAGTAATGGAATTTTTTTTTATCTGCATCCGTACGACGTACATCTACAGCGTGTGCATGCATGTGTGTGTGTGTGTATGTATATATATAATATATATAATATATATATATATATATTATATATATATATATTATATCTTCTTCTTCTTTCGGTTGCTCCCTTAGGGGTCGCCACAGCAGGATCATCCGTTATGATCCGCATACTGATTTGGCACAGGTTTACGCAACCCTGGTCGCCTCTTATGACACAGGGATAAGGATTGGGTTTCATCATGATTCTGGGCTGCCCTACACCCTCTAATAGCACGGCCCAGCGCAGAGCCCCGTCCTCAAGCGATCCTCCAACCCAACCTCCGAGTAGCCGGATTAGAGGCGCACGCCACTATGCCCGGTGTATATATATATTTATATCTCTCTCTATCTCTCTCTCTTTCTCTTCTCTCTCTCTCTCTATCTCTATATCTCTATCTCTATTCTCTATTTATCTCTATTCTCTATTCTCTATATCTCTATTCTCTATATCTCTATCTCTCTATTCTCTCCTCCTCTCCTCTCTCTCTACCTCTCTCTACCTCTCTCTACTCTCTCTACTCTCTCTACCTCTCTCTACCCTCTCTCTACCTCTCTACTCTATCTACTCTATCTACTCTATCTACCTCTATTACTTCTCTAACCTCTCTCTACCTCTCTCTACCTCTCTCTACACTCTCTACCTCTCTCTACTCTCTCTAACTCTCTCTCTCTCTCTCTCTTCTCTCTCTCTCTCTCTCTCTCACACACACACACACACTCTGTACTTTCTTTCTTTCTTTGTTCCTTATGCATGGCTACATGTTTCAAGTTACAAACACTCCAAACTCAGGGTACAAATACAACTTTGTGTGTGTGGGTGTGTGGGATTGTAAATTATCTATGTAAATGTGTACCATGTAGCACCACCTGGTGGTGGTGGCAGAGGGTATTACAATTTCCGTTTTTACCTGGGCAATGCTGAGGTTAAAGCACTCTTTGCATGAGTAAAGTTGTCCTCCTTCCCTTCTCCCAAACCAGAGGGGCCTGTTAAAGCCTGTCATCATGTGCGAGACATTTCTAGCAGGAGGGGGGTGGGGTGAGGGGTTAAAGCACTCTATGCATGGGTAAACTTGTCTTCCTTTCCTTCTCCTCACCCCAAATTTTTGGCAAACAGGATGACCCTGGTCATCATCATTAGTGGCATCAAACAGTCCATCAGCGAAGCGACAAGTCGGCTCTGCTAATCTATGTGATAATAGAGATGTTTGTGTCGCTATTTTTCTCAGAGATGTCCAAACGGATTTTGTCAAACTTTCAAAGGTTCATCACTGAGTGCGTGGAAGTATTTTCGGCAAAAGAAAAATTTGAAAAAAACAGTTGAATTTTTTTTGAATTTTTTGTTTTTTATCGCTCCATCGTGCCTAAACCTTTGTATCTGTATGTGAAAGGCAATATTAAATGATCCCCGACCCCATTCCTTCGTGGTTGTAGGGAAGTGTTTTAGGCCCCCACTAAAAAAGAGAGAAAAACAAAATTTGATTTCTTCAAAATACCAACATGATTAGAATAGCACCAGGTAATACCAGGTACCCCTGCTAGAATTATTGTAAAACATTCCAGGCAATACACCTCAATATGGTTGGATGATATTTCTAACAATTTCTTCCAAATAATCCAAACCATGTGTGCATTTTCACCAGCAACTCAAGACACAATTCCCCAGGCGTGTTCAATTTGTACAAAAGACTTCACTAATACCTCATGAGGCACTGTGAATGAGCAGGTGTTTCGTCGCATACATGGAACAAAACAGAGTGAGCTAAAATGGAATTCTCCTTTTATTTTAACAGAATCAACCACATATCACATGTTCTATAGGACAGCATATACCGCTTTGGTCTCCACCTCTCACTGCAAGTGCCAGAAATGATTACTGAAGTCCTCACTTCTCTGGGGGCTTAAACACGAGTCACAGTCTGCAGAAGTACAGAGGGAATGCAGGATTGCTAATTGAGTGATAGCAGAGCTGGACTTACTCAGTGTTCAAAATATTCTACAAACAAGAAAGTTCCTATGATTTGAAAGAAAAATTATTTTCTTAATAATTATATCCATCATACTGATATATTAAAAAGTAATAATAAAATAATAAACAATGGTGTGTCTTGAACCATCTGTAGGTCATACCATCTCATCTGTAGGTCATAGCCTGGTGTTGGATTTGTGGTTAAGATAGCTGGCTTGGGATCTTAGGGTTCTGAGTTTAAGCCTTGTTGGCTGCTGAATCAACACCAGGTGGGGTTGACTCAGTATGTCATCCTTCTGAGATTGGTGAAATGAGTACCAGTGTGCTAGTATTGGGGCACAGCATCAGTGGCACAGTCATGCCTCAACAAAATGATAGCTACCTGGTAACTAAGTTGCCATACACAAGAAGATGGAGAATCTGTAGGTCCTTTTGAATGCCCCTCATATTAAATTATATGTTCTATAAGCTCATGATTTATTCAGTTGACAGCATAAGACGTACAAAGAATATCTTATTGTTTGATATATATATATATATATATATATATATATATATATATATATATATATATATATATATATATATATATATTATATATCATGTTTCACCAAGACTTTTCAATGCTTGTCCTGACCACTCAAGAGAAAGCTTTTGCAATTGATTATAAAAAAAAAAACATGTTCGAAATTGTTGAGATCCAAATTGGTGGCATTCAAATGGAAGATGAATTGCTGTTACTACATCCTCATTCATCAGCAGAATCTCACCAAACCACTATCGACTGATTTGCAAGTAGGCAATTTGCTTTGATGAATGCCTTCGGAACATGTCCTTGTGTGTTCATTCAACTTTACATCACAAATTTCCTTCCCTTTTCCACCATCTTCATCCATCTACTTCACAAAGAGCACAATGCACAGCGATCTCCCAGGGAAGTTTTCAATGTAGAAATGGTAAAAATATAAGGCGTTAAAAAACACAAAACAAGTAGCTGTACATACAAAGTTCACTGCCCCCCCATGCCAAATAAATGAAAAACAAATCCTCCAGCATGCGACATCGCCGGGGCGCCTTCGGTGCCTGGCGATGCCGCCTTGCAGCACATGGAGTCAGACGGGAGGGAGCTGTGTACAATAATTGATTGATTAATTGCATAATTAAAATAAATAAATAATAATCGTAAAATAATTACTTTCTTCATCAGTTGCCTGATAGCATACCTAAACCACCACCATTTCATCCAAATCAGTAACTTTTTGAAAATTAAGTAATTAATCGAAAAATTAAATAATTAATTAATTTATCAATAAATGAAAAATACTCTTTATAGCCAAATTACTTGTTCATTGTCGTGTCCAACTATCAGCTTCCTCAATGGAAAGGTGCTTGAGATATTATTGCCTTAATGAGAAATAAAATAAACAAGTAATTAATAAATCGATAATAATTTTGTAACTAATCAATAAATTGATTAATAAAAGAATGAAAAAAATTCATTTTTTTCGCCAAAGCAAATCCTCACTTTTGACCCCAAATTTCAGCTTCCTAGATCAAAGGATGGCTGAGATATCGCCCGGACAAGCAAGAAAGAAAATAATTAATCGATTAATTGATTCATCAATAAATCAAAAATATTATTTATAGACAAATCTCTTGTTCACTCTCGTGTGTCCAAATATCAGCTTCCAAACTCAAAAGGTGCCTGAGATATTGCCGGGATGAGAACTAAAATATATAAGTAATTAATAAATCGATAATAATTAAGTAATCAATTAATTGATTAATCAAAAAATAAAAAAATATCTATTTTACGAAAGCACATCTTTACTTTTGTCCCCAAATTTCAGCTTCCGAGATCAAAGGCTGGCTGAGATATCGCCCGGACAAACAAACAAACAAACAAACAAACAACAAAGAAAACAAACAAACAGTGAAAACTGAGATCTCCCTTCTATTGGTGCCCGGCGATGATGTCTTGCATCTCCTGGATGTGGAATTGGGAAGGAGTGCTGTACAATTAATTATTGTTTTACACCCTTTTAAAATCGAATTTGCTTCTCCAAAAGTGTTATTTTTTTTTTTTTCAAGGTGAGCACACCTTTGATGAAGTTAGGACTGCATATTTAATGGAGACATCAGTAAGGCTGGACCGGTACGATAACTCAGAGGCATTCACCATTGAGCTGTATTGTGTGCGTTCCATTCCCAACCTGACTATAAAACCGTCAGATTGATGTTTCGCACTCAGGGTGCCGTCTCTCGGATAGACGGTAAGCCGGGTGTCCCGTCTGCTTGCATCGATCCGTTGGCATAAAAGGTCCCACTGTGTTCGATGAGTTATCTCCAGCACCCTGAACAAATTCCAAATTCCTGCCCTAACCGACAGGGGGCACTGCATTTGCAGCACAGACGCAGCCAGGGGCTACCCATGTTCAAGCAATCCAGGAAGACCGTGGTTGATGGATCTTTGGTATTTATCGTGGTATAATTCAAGTCCACAAGTCCGAGGAAGCTCTGCTTTTGTGTATTTTGCCATTTCCTTGTGAACTCAACAAATTCTGCAACTACTGGACAATGCAATCGATTTATATGTCATGGGGAATGCAAAGTTCTGTATGCATGTTCATCTCGGCTCGGTTTTATGAACATTTTCACCTGTTTTGGGAGGGGCATGTCAATTTTATGTTTTTTTATCAGAATTTTGAGCGACCACGTGTCATCCATGCCTGGTGTTGCCTTCGCGATTATGGTGGTCTGCTTGGAACCTTAGAGTCCTGAGTTCAAGCCTCTGTCGACTACTGAATTAACAACTGGTGGGGTTGACTCGGCCTGCCATCCTTCCGAGGTTGATGAAATGAGTAACCACGTACTGGGGTAATAACCATTCAGGGTAACCTGTGTTGGAGTGGTAACCTGTCCAGGAATGTACTCCTTGTCAATGAAACTGCTTCGGCAGCCATATGCGCGTTTCTGGTGTGAAAGGAATGGTGTTATTATTATTATTATTATTATTCGTCAGCCATAATCCTTTGTGAGGTAAAAAAAAATTCAACTTGACTGCTCATATGAATTTGGGTGATTGGGTGTTGATTTTGAGTGTTTGGGTGATTGATTTTTGAGTGATTGGGTGTTGATTTTGAGTGATTGGGTGTTGATTTTGAGTGTTTGGGTAATTGATTTTGAGTGTTCAGGTGATTGATTTTTGAGTGTTTGGGTGATTGATTTTGAGTGTTGTGGTGATTGATGGTGAGTGTTTGGGTGATTGATGTTGAGTGTTTGGGTGATTGATTTTTGAGTTTTGGTGGTGATATTTTTGAGTGTTTGGGTGATTGATTTTTGAGTGTTTGGGTGATTGATTTTGAGTGTTTGGGTGATTGATTTTTGAGTGATTGGGTGTTGATTTTGAGTGATTGGGTGTTGATGAGTGTATGGGTTGTTGATTTTGAGTGTTTGGTGATTGATTTTTGAGTGATGGGTTGATTTGAGTGATTGGGTGTTATTTTGAGTGTTTGGGTAATTGATTTTGAGTGTTCAGGTGATTGATTTTGAGTGTTGGGTGATTGATTTTGAGTGATTGGGTGATTGATTTTGAGTGTTCAGGTGATTGATTTTTGAGTGTTTGGTGATTGATTTTGAGTGATTGGGTGATTGATTTTGAGTGTTAGGTGATTGATTTTTGAGTGTTTGGGTGATTGATTTTGAGTGATTGGGTGATTGATTTTGAGTGTTCAGGTGATTGATTTTGAGTATTGGGTGATTGATTTGATGTGTAGTGATTGATTTTTGAGTGTTTGGGTGATTGATTTTGAGTGATGGGTGATTGATTTTGAGTTTTTGGTGATTGATTTTGAGTGTTTGGGTGATTGATTTTTGAGTGATTGGGTGTGATTGATTTTGAGTGTTCAGGTGATTGATTTTTGAGTGATTGTGGTGATTGATTTTGAGTGTTTGGGTGATTGATTGTTGAATGTTCAGTGATTTGATTTTTGAGTGTTTGGGTGATTGATTTTGAGTGATTGGGTGATTGATTTTGAGTGTTCAGGTGATTGATTTTTGAGTGTTGGGTGATTGATTTTGAGTGTTTGGGTGATGATGTTGAGGTGTGTGGTGATTGATGGTGATGTTTGGGTGATTGATGTGAGTGTTTGGGTGATTGATTTTTGAGTGTTTGGGTGATTGATTTTGGTGTTGGGTTGATTGATTTGAGTGATTGGGTGTTGATTTTTATTGATTGGGTGATTGATTTTGAGTGTTTTTGGTGATTGATTTGAGTTTGGGTGATGTTTTTGAGTGTTTGGGTGATTGATTTTTGAGTGATTGGGTGATTGATTTTTGAGTATTGGGTGATTGATTTTGTGTTTTGGTGATTGATTTTTGAAGTGATTGGGTGATTGATTTTGTGTGTTGGGTGATTGATTTTGAGTGTTTGGGTGATTGATGTTGAGTGTTGTGGTGATTGATGGTGAGTGTTGGGTGATTGATGTTGAGTGTTTGGGTGATTGATTTTTGAGTGTTTGGGTGATTGATTTTTGAGTGTTTGGGTGATTGATTTTTGAGTGATTGGTGATTGATTTGTGTGTTTGGGTGATTGATTTTGAGTGATTGAGTGTTGATTTTTAGTGATTGGGTGATTGATTTTGAGTGTTTTGGTGATTGATTTTTGAGTTTTGGCTGATTGATTTTTGAGTGTTTGGGTGATTGATTTTTGAGTGATTGGGTGATTGATTTTGTGTGTTTGGGTGATTGATTTTTGAGTGATTGGGTGATTGATTTTGTGTGTTTGGGTGATTGATTTTTGAGTGATTGGGTGATTGATTTTTGAGTGATTGGGTGATTGATTTTGTGTGTTTGGGTGATTGATTTTTTGAGTGATTGGGTGTTGATTTTATTGATTGGGTGATTGATTTTGAGTGTTTGGGTGATTGATGTTGAGTGTTGTGGGTGATTGATGGTGAGTGTTTGGGTGATTGAGTTTGAGTATGGGTGATTGATTTTTGATGTTTGGGTGATTGATTTAGGTGTTGGTGTGATTGATTTTGTGTGTTTGGGTGATTGATTTGAGTGATTGGGTGTTGATTTTATTGATTGGGTGATTGATTTTGATGGTTTGGGTGATTGATTTGGTGGTTTGGGTGATGATGTTGAGTGTTGTGGTGATTGATGGTGAGTGTTTGGGTGATTGATGTTGAGTGTTTGGTGTGATTGATTTTGAGTGTTTGGTGATTGATTTTTGAGTGTTGGGTGATTGATTTTTGAGTGATTGGGTGATTGATTTTGTGTGTTTGGGTGATTGATTTTTGAGTGATTGAGTGTTGATTTTTAGTGATTGGGTGATTGATTTTGAGTTTTTTTGGTGATTGATTTTTGAGTGTTTGGGTGATTGATTTTTGAGTGTTTGGGTGATTGATTTTTGAGTGATTGGTGATTGATTTTGTGTGTTGGGTGATGATTTTTGAGTGATGGGTGTTGATTTTTAGTGATTGGGTGATGATTTTGAGTGTTTTGGTGATTCATTTTTTGAGTGTTTGGGTGATTCATTTTTGAGTGTTTGGGTGATTCATTTTGAGTTGTGATTGGTGATTGATGTTGAGTGTTTGGGTGATTCATTTTTGAGTGTTTGGGTGATTGATTTTGAGTGTTCAGGTGATTGATTTTTTGAGTGATTGGGTGATTGATTTTGAGTTGTTCAGGTGATTGATTTTTGAGTGATTGGGTGATTGATTTTGAATGTTTGGCTGTGATTTGAGTGATTGGGTGATTGATTTTGAGTGTTTGGGTGATTGATGTTGAGTGTTTGGGTGATTGATGTGAGTGTTTTGGTGATTGATGTTGAGTGTTTGGGTGATTGATTTTGAGTGTGTGTAAAACAGGCAGTTTGAGAAATGAATATTTGGTCGAAATGAAATAACACACTTGTAAAAGGTCACTCGCTGTTGTTGTAACTAACTTGTATACATTACCGTTGTTGTGGCAAAGTTGTTCCACTGAGGCTGTGTTGAACGACGGCATTGCCTGATTTGCCTACAGCATCAAAGACTAGCTGCTCGTTGAAGCCTGATGAGCAGGGCTTTACTCGGCAGTGACGTTGTTGGCACCGTTTACTCAGTTGAATGATGAATGGGAGATCGTTCCTCATGTTGCTTGGTTATGAGTATACTGGGGAAAGAAGAAATAAGTTAACTAGTTTTTCTGTAGTTGTGTGAGCCTCACTTTCACGATGTCCAAAGGTGGATGCAGGTGGCACACACACCTCATTCGGGAATTGAGTTTACTTTGCAGGCGTGGCTCAATGCTCAGCCACAAGACGTGAGCTATTGAACCTCCTTCAAAATATTGTTGATCGTTTTACCAATCCTCGCTTCCAAAATCCCCTGATGTTAAACCATGGATCGTCAGTGACTGCTTCTGCAAATAGCCTCTTATTCTGTCATCCTGACTTTATCAACTCCTCCAAACAAAGATCAGAGAACTAACTTTATGATCAACTGAAGAAGATTTCAACCCATTAATCTCAGTGCCCCTGGAATTGGGCATTCTCACAACCAAAAATAATGATTGTTATCCCAGGTGGATTGCCATTGGTTTCGCAGCAGCAGTTCCGGCAAGACTTTGGAATTCATTCAGGGTACCGGCGACAGCTCACCTACTCTTCGTGAAGAACACCGGAGGATCTTTAATGACCACAAGCTAATGCTGACAGATGGGACGCCAAGTTCAGTTGTCCATTCGAGAGACGGCACACGATTGATGAATCGGCCTGCATGGGAAACACCAGGATGGCAGTTTATAGCTCGGTTGGTATTTGAATTCAGGTCAGACATTTGAGTAGTGTGTGTGTGTGTGTGTGTGTGTGTGTGTGTGTGTGTGTGTGTGTGTGGCATCTGCTGAAGAAATGTGGTGTGCCGCTAACTATGCTGCACATCAGCGGATCCATTGGCGATGGCATGTCAGAGTGGGAGCTCCAGCTGTTGACGTTATTGAAGTGAGAAATTGTTCAGCCAGGGATGTGCCCACCCCAACTTTATTTAACGTATATTCCAGTGCCTTGGTTGCCAACTGGAGGGAAAGATGCCCCATACATCCATCGGGACCATACTCTGTGCAGAGCATTGGTGCTGCCGAAGCAGTCTCCTTGGCTATTGGACACCATCCTGGATGGAGGAGAGGAGGAGATCGGGACCATACTCTTCGAAGAGCGTTGGTGCTGCTTAAGCAGTCTCCTTGGCTATTGGGCACAATCCTGGACAGGTCGCCACTCCGACACAGTATACCAGAATGCTGGCACTCATTTTGCCGACCTCAGAAGGATGACAGGCCGAGTTAACCCCACCTGGTATTAATTCAACAGCCGAGTGGGATTTGAACTCAGGATCCGATTATCCCAAGCCCACCCCCCTAACCATTAAGCCAACACCAGGCAGCAGTGCCTCATTCCTGCAGTAAATGTGATGCTTGAGCATGGAAGGAAACTTGTACAGTGAAGACTCAGAATAATGAATTAAGAAGAACAGAATCCCAGTTTGCGGATGATGGGGCAGTGTATGCAGCTGTGTGAGATGCCTTTGAGCAAGCAGCAGGAGTGTTTGTCCAGTCAGTGAGAGATTGGGGGATGATGATGCACACTGACAAGATGTGAGGGTTAGTTGTAAGAGAACATATGTAATGTGACGATGTCGCACCAGTGCAGCGAGAATGCAGCTCAATAGAAATAGATGAGTATTTCACATATGTTGGAAGCAACATCACAAGTGATGGTGAGCTGAGAAAGGAAGTGTTGTGCCGCAATGCTAAAGCTGCAAGTGCCTTTGGATGTTCGAGAAAGCCCATTTTTCAGAGTTGCAATCTGTCAGTAGCAACTTAAGTGGGCAGTGTACCATGCTGTGTTCTTAGCAGTTCTGCTTTGTGGGACTGATAAATGGACCATCAAAGCAGAACTCGTGAAGCATCTGAAAATTTTCCATAAACTCAGCATTTGGACCATTTTATCGGAGGGACCGAGTACCAACAGGGGAAGGAACATATCTCTTCAAACCAACTAGCTGCTGCCTATGACATGGATGAGCCAATAGCTGACACACATTCCATGTTGGATTGGCCACCCATTCTACATGAGGCCAGAGTGGATTCTGAAACACCTGTTTGGAGACTGGAGAAGGAGAGCCCCAGCCATGACTTAAATATGAGATGGTGGGATGGCATTGCATGTCATTGGGATCAAAGATAGATGGTATCAACTCTCACAGAAAGGAGTGATATGGCTTCAATCATAAATGTGGAACAGCGTCATTGCCAATATGAGTACCCAGCAAACCCGGCGGGTGTAAAAAGCAACAACCATTGCCCCAGGGGCAGGTCTTTCCCCCGCAAAGGAGACCTCCCAATGCAAAGTTGTCTTTGTGTCACTACGCATGCAGCAACCGAGCCATCACTGTCATCATTTTTGTCCAAGGTATTTAAGACACCGCTAGCATTGCTTTGCGATGTGTGTGTGTGTGTGTGTGTGTGTGTATGTGTGTGTGTGTGTGTGTGTGTGTGTGTGATATATATTTATATGACACACACATTGCTCCATGTGTCACCAATTGCTTTTCCTCATCCGACCCCATCTGTGATGCTGCATTGCGCTAAGGCGGAGGTTGCTGTCATGCATAATGCATGAGTCGTGGGTGAGGTGTGGAACACAGCCTGGTGTCTTCAGTGTTGTAAGCTGTTTCTCAGCTTGCCATCCATTTGTAGTACTTTTGTGTATGGCCATATGCTCTCCTCCTATTGGCCTAAATTGTTAGTTTTGTGATAATAGTAAAGGATGTTCGGCTTTTGTCGGCGTAACTGATCAGCTTTGATTTCTCAGGGTCTGGATGATCTTTTTGATTTTTGATTTTTCATTTCCCTTCTCATTACTCTGCTGCTAATTTCCCTTTGCACTCTATAGAAAGGAAAACTATGGGGCAAATATTCCAGTGTCGATAAAAGTAGAATACAATTGTCCTTGTTCAATGTTTGAGGTCACTGCTATACCGACTACACAGAAGATCAAATAAAGAGTTGATATTTCTCCTTTGAAATACAATTTTCTTATCTCACACAAGAAGCCAGAGTTGTCTTCTTTACGATTTACCATGGAATTAATCATGCCTGGTGTTGCCTTAATAGGTCGGGTGGTGGACTTGGGATCTGAGGATCCTGAGTTCAAATCTCACTCAGCTGTTGAATTAATACTAGGTGGGGTTAACTCTGCCTGCCATCCTTCTGAGGTCGGCAAAATGAGTGTCAGCATGCTGGTATCCTGTGTCGGAGTGGTGACCCATCCAGGATTGTGTCCAATAGCCAAGGAAACTGCTTAGGCAGCACCAACGCTCTGCACGAGATGGGTCCCATGGATGGATGGACCAATCTGTATCATCCCTACCATCGAGCAATACTCTTATATTCCAACAGTGCTGATGATGTGTAAGCCTGGTGTTGGCTCTGTGGTTAGAGTGGCTGGCTTGGAATCTTAGGGTCCTGAGTTTGAGCCCTGTTGGCCACTGAATTAACATCAGTTGAGGTTGACTCAGCTGTCATCCTTCTGAGGTTCGTGAAATGAGTACCAGTGTACTAGTAGAGTGGCACAGCATCAGCAGCATAGTAATGGCCCAACAAAATAATAGCTACCTGGTAGCCAAGCTACCATATGCAAGAAGAAGAAGAAAATGGAACATTGTCCAAGGAATGATGTAAAATTGTGAAGAAACACTGAAGGAATGAAAAGATAATTGTGTTGCGGTTGGCAGATTAGGTTCATCGTTTTTCCATTTGTTTTTGTCCCCAATCACGATAAATTTGTACATTATTTTGGTTGATTTGCTCACGTTTGAAGAAAATCAAGTGGCTTACATGAGGTACTACTATTGTTTGAAGAAGGTGTTGGAAGAGCTTGGAACATTCTAAGGAAATATTATATCTTCACAATGAAACCTAAATGAGCTGAGGCTCGACATTTAACATATTATGCTCACCTTGATTTATGATCTGTTGCCAAACCATCTCTCTGGCGTGACCTGAAAAGACCAGACACAACCAGGGCATATCCTTCTGGGCCAAAAGGTGTTGGTAACATGTACATACTCACGGCTTGCCATGAACTGTGTATGTAGTGAAACCCAAACAAACCACTTGGGGCTCTTGAATGCCATGGACGTTTAATCCCTGGGTATCATTAACATCCACCAATAGGTGAACAGCCTCCAGCATGTCCTCTTACACCATTGCAGAAAGGTTATTGGCCACTAATTGTTTTATTGGTTCTTGTCAGGTCTCACACTGCAGTTCTCCACTGTTGACCTTTTATAATGATCTTTCATGCATATGGTTGCTCATTATTTTGCACCCAGAAGTCTATTTATTGCTGAATTTTATCAGTTTTCTCTTTAAATGATTG
>CM068957.1:145523736-145536236 GCA_035128595.1 Eptatretus atami
TAGTTAGCACCTTCATTGGGTGAGCATTGTCGTTTAGAAATAGCCGGATTTTACGAGCTGTCACTGCTGTGCTGCTTGTGACGACGTTTTTCCCCCACACTTACCTGTGTTGTGAATTGAATGACCACCACCATTTCAGCCCACATCAAGCAAGGAACATGAAATACCTTTTGGTCCATTTTAATTTACAATGTCCTCATAAAGAGATCAGAAATTGGCCTTTTCTCAATATCATACGGAGGTGGTACAAGAACGTTTTGGTGGCACAAGAAAGTGGGCATGAAGACAGGACCACAGTTTCTAAAAGAGAGGTTGAAGAAATCTGCAGCTGAAAAACAAGCTCGAATGAGCTAAGATCCTCGTCCTCTTAATGATGACGTCATAAAAACGAATATGACGTCATTGTGATGTATCAGGTTTGCGATAAATTATCTGTGCTAATGCCCGGCTTGATTCCCACAAACAAAATTCAAACAGCTTGCCTAGTTTCAGAGATAATGGTATAGGCGATTTCCATTAGCGGCGATATTATGACGTCAACTTTTTTTCTAAGAAGAATTTCCAAAATCTGAGATGGTTACTGCCTGCGCGTGGGCTTTCTGCATATACATGGCAAGTTTCACGAAGATCCGATGAAAACTCTGGGTTGTGAAACAAAAAATGTCAAAAAATAGGAATGACGTCATAAAAAATTGATATGACGTCATAGTGATGTATCATATGTGCGTTAATTCATCTCTGCTAATGCCCTGTTCGATTCCCGCAAACAGAATTCAAAAAGTTTGCCTAGTTTGAGATAATTTTTAGGCGATTTCCATTAGCGGAGATATTTTGACGTCATAACTTTTTTTGTAGGAGGAATTTTCAAAATCGGAGATGGTTACTGTCTGCACAGGGTATTTTTACATATATACGCCAAGTTTCAGGAAGTTTCGATGAAAACTGTAGGCTGTGAACAAAAAAGTCCACAAGACCAACAACGTGAGTAAGACTTAGAGATCCTCCATGAGGATCTAAAAATTTGTAGAGTAGTACATTGAAGGTTCTGCACCATTATCAACAAACTGGAGTCCCAGGCTTCAAAAGACACCAATGATGTTGTGGACAAGCTGGAAGACAGCTCAAACAGATCAGGTGCCGGGAGTTGCAGCAATTTGTACTGCTGATTACCATCTCACGGCATTATTGTCCCGGAGGTCTCGTATTATATGTACAATCGAATGAATGAAACTGAACAAAAGCACGTGATCATGAGATGATAGGGGAAGAGTGCATTTTGGAAGATGGGCTCATGAAGAAAATTGTTGATGTTGTGATGTGCCATGTTTCAGTGCAATACAAGAGGCCACCAGCCTTCCTGAGGTACGTAAATCACGGAGAAAATATGTGAACACTAACTCGTTTCTTATGAGCAGTTTTATTTTTCTGTAAAAACTCTAAAATGTCTGAAGAGGAAATTGTGGGGGGCAACACCTCCTCAAGCACACTTGAAGTGATGGAGGAGTCACCATCCGACTCGTAACCTTAGCCTTCAGGGTTTTCCCCCATTTGCTCGGCATCCATCACAGAGGGGCACATTCTGTGCATGTTCCTTCAAAATTAACACCAGTTAGATTCACAGCAATACTCTCCACATCGATAGGGGTGTCCTTATTTACACCTGCCTGGGGTTTTTTTTCCCATCAAGGATTAGCTAGCAATTGCATCTGAAGCATTGCAATACCAGAAGAGGGGAAGGTGGAATAACATTAACATTGCTATCTACTATTTTATGAGGATCAATGGACTCAGGGAGGGCATCAGTTGGTAAAGAAGTAGAAAGGGCCTGCGTCGCGTGGATAGTCTCCACGACAACTTGCCCAAATGAAGGAGGTGCTGCTGTAGCAGGAACCTTATCTCATGGATCAGCAGGGTTAGCAGAATGTGAAAGGAGTCTTTTAGAGCATTTACTCATAGCAACATGCTCAGGAACCTCAGATTGAACGTCGACAACACTCGGGGTTGCTGTTGCAAAGAATAATCATTGTTACCAGTTGAGTCTGGAATAATTTTTGGAGGAGATTTTTTTTCAGATGGTCAAGTTCACCCCACTCAGAACACACGGAGGTCTCTGTTGTGACATACCCTGTATATGTATGCCCCTTTGTTTTAAAGGGAAGTTCCACATTAAAAGACAATGCTGCACGACAAGATCATATAAATATATTAATGAAATGACATAATGTGCTGAAATCTATCTTGTTTTTTTTGTTTTGTTTTGTTTTTACCATAAAAGGGTATCATCATTACTGGGGATACACATAATCCCTGCTCTTTAAGCTCAGCCATGATTTACTCATTTGGTAAAAAGGGGGGAGATTTAAAATCTTTTTTTAATTTTTTTTTAGCAGAGATATCTAAGGGGGAAAAGGGAAGATAAATAGCAACATTAGAGAAAATACTGTGATGTTCAACCCGAGCAACCATTGACACTTCAGAAACAAATATAATGGCTTTCTTATTCATACGTAAAGTCACCTGAATATTTTCAATCCTTACAATCTCACCGACCAGAGTAATTACATCTTCCATGTCAACCGAGCTGAGGAACACAAATAACTCACGTTTCTGGGTTATCACTTCAAATTAAGCATAACACACACTTTTACCAGCCATGACTCTTCAACAATGGAAAAAGAGCGAACACCGTTTGAAGATTGACAGGTAGCAATAAATACAATACATTGAATGTAAATAAGCAAATGCAAAAACCTAACAATGCACAGCCGATAGTTGACAGGGCCACTGCGCAAAGCAAAAGAGATCAAATCGACACCGTCACAAGTTCTGTCTCTCTGTCTGTCTGTCTGTCTGTCTCTTACTTTCTCGCTGTCTCTCTGTCTTCCTTTCTCTCTCTCTATCATCCTCTCTCTCTCTCTCTCTCTCTCTCTCTCTCTCTCTCTCTCTCTCTCTCTCTTCCTCTCTCTCTCTTCCTCTTTCCCTCTGTCCCTCCCTATCCCACTCTCCTTCTCTTGCCCTCATTCTTCCAGAGGAGAAGGGGTAGGGAAAAGAAAGAAAATGAATCCACAAGTGCAGCAGTAGAAATGCGGATGTAAGAAAAGGGGGGAAACAAGAACAACTCAACACAGCGTGGAGCGACCGCAACCACACACACATACACACACACACCAACATACGTCATCACACCACAGAGACATGCCCACAGAAAGGGGGAGAGAGAGAAAGAAAAAGAGATAGAGAAAGAGAAAGAGAGGATGTATTCTGTCTGTTTTGTTGATTTGATTTGATTTTTTTGTAATCCATTTGACAAATTTTCCGTCAAGAAGATTACGTGACAATTGCAGTCGGGATTAAATCGGAATTCACAGTTTTTTGTTCTCGTTTCTAATTGTGCTCAAGTTCTCGGTTCCTAGGTTTGTGGTTATTTCTGTTTATATTCCAGTTTTTAATCCTCCTGTGCATACAAAGCCTTTTCTTTTGCTACCTCTTTAGTCCTTAATATTCCTTGATAGTCCTTGAAAATAATGGTGAAGGTGATGTCAATCTCATATGGAGAAGGCAAATTACATTTAGTAACAATGACCAGGAATCATTAAGACCATGAATACTCTGGGAAATTGAGATAATTATTTTCTGCTGGTTTTGTAAAACATAATAAATGATTATGAACATCATTTCCTTCCCTGTGGATTCACCTGACCTTGCACTCAGTCATGTTAATAAGGTGGCTGTAAGACACTCTTTTCATTTGTGATATGTGGTGTTTCATACGAGCAATCCCATCATGATGAAGTTTTACTGAAGCCAAATATTGACTGCTTAATATCTCATGACCAACTACTGTCCT
Source organism: Eptatretus atami (assembly GCA_035128595.1). NCBI lineage: Eukaryota > Metazoa > Chordata > Myxini > Myxiniformes > Myxinidae > Eptatretus > Eptatretus atami. Next base: position 145,527,584 of record CM068957.1, read on the forward strand.
GCTCCTAATTGTTTATTGGTGGCAAACATTTAGGGGCAGGACGGTGTTTAGGTCGGTCGAGTCATTTCATCCCTGATAGGGCTGTCATGCCTGGTGTTGGATTAATGGTTAGTAATGCCTGGTATGGGATTAATGGTTGGGGTGGTGGGCTTGGGATCCGAGGGTCCTGAGTTCAAATCCCCCACGGCTGTTGAATTAATACCAGGTGGGGTTGACTCTAACTGTCATCATTCCAAGGTCGGCAAAATGAGTGCCAGCTTGCTGGGATGATCGAGCCATCAAGTGTCTGTGTGGTACAGTCATACTCATAAATTACGAGTTGTTTGTACTATCACGGGCAAAATTGACCAAAAGACCAACCTTATCTATTACATATGAGTTTGAGCTGTTATATTTATGAAACAAAATGCGAAGTTCAACAGTTATTATTTACTAATCGTTTTAGTAAGTTTATCTTGTGAATATATTTTTCTTGACACTGCGATGTGTAAATTATGGTTGATGTTGTACAAACACGATTTCAATCTCATGTATACACTTCAAAGACAGTCATTTTACCTCAACAAATGGAGAGAGAGAGAGAGAGAGAGAGAGAGAGAGAGAGACAGACAGACAGACAGACAGACAGACAGACAGACAGACAGACAGACAGAGAGAGACAGAGAGATATGACTATTAATTAAATAATTGTAGATAATGTGGATGTAAATAATGTAATTGTATTTCAGCGTGAGTAGATATAAACTAATATATTTTATTCCTGAGTATTTAAGTGGCAAACTTAACCAATGACCGACATTGGATGTTCTTCCAGTTTGTAAAGTATATCTGAAGTGAAAGGCTGCTGAGCCGTTTGATGAATGTCCTTCATGAGAAGAGTTTTGCTTGAGGAAAATTTCTACATCAATGAGAACGGCACTCTGTAGAGCACAAACCTCCGCCAGGCTGAACAGTTTACATTTTGTATCCCACTGATAGGCTGGATCTGTATCCGGATCTGAACCAAAATCGAATTCGCTTGTTCTTGTCACTTAACTCACTCATCCACCTCGTTTTGTCATCATCCGTCCGCAAAGTTTTAATACATCATGCTGTCTATAGTTTTTGGACCCATCTCTCAAAGGTGAAGAATCACTCAAACAAGTCCGTTCAAACAAGCTGTGTCCACGAATAACCAAAGTCAGTAAAAGTCTTTGCTTGAGAATATCTTGACTAATAATAATAATAATAATAATAATAAGGCAGGTGTCAGACAAACACTTGTGAGTGTTGTGACAATGTGATTGCATGTTTGTTTTTTAATGAGGAAGTCGTTTTCACACCATCAGTTTGGGGCCTGCACACTTTTATAATGATGATAGGACTTTGTTTTCACCTGAATGAAACTTTAGCATCTTTCCCCAAAGTTTTTTTTTTAACATAGTTGTTTGTCCTTGTTTTTGACCATCTGATTGTCTTTTTGTATGCCTAACTTGTCTTTTTGTATCCACCTTGTCCTCTATTCCACCGAGATCCTCTTACATTATTGCCATTTCCACTCGCATCTCATCTATATATTTTCCTTTGATTTTATCTTTTACAGTTTACCTTTTACCTTTTTTTCTTCTCTTGATGTATTTATCTTCACTTTAATCTCCCATAATAGGATTGGTAAAACATACCTTCCCATGTTATTAAAGGTTAAACTGTTTACACGAATGAGGAGGGGGGGGGTGGTGTTGTTGAAATCATGTCAGAGCACTTCCATCATGATTTAGTGAAGCCAAGATTTAATTTTATATAATGTATTAATTTATCATCATGCCCTTCTGTCCATGTCCTTCAGGAAAGGACATCTTGTGATGTGGAGATTTTGCAGCAAAAACAAGGTTATTGTGTTGTATCATCACTGTTACAGCACAATAAATAAATATATTGAATTACATTGAATTTACAAACAAAGGTACTTTTAGTGGGCAATCACACATATATATATATATATATATATATATATATATATATATATATATATATAATATATATATTATATATAGTATAACACATACATGGTGTTTATAAAATAAGTATTGATTCAGTGAATTCGTGATTTTCAAAATAACCCTGAAATGCTCTAAAATATGTTCTGCAATGGTGCTGACAGATTTGAGCTTTGGAGAGACACTGATGATGCCCATGAGAATCATACTCAAGTATTCATTTAATGTATACCTTATATTGCATTATGTTTGAATTTTACCCATCGAACCCCTTTTCACTGAAATAGACACTTTATAAAACACTACACACACACACACACACACACAACACACACACACACACACACACAAAAAAACAAAAACGTTATTTTAAAACGCGACATGTACAAACGTAATCCTATTGGTTCGCGGGCGCCAGCAGTGACCACTATTTTTGTTGTGTCCGTCTGTCTGTTGTGACTCTCTCCAGACCATAGCTCCGTGACGTTTGATGCGATCTTGATGAAACTTGGGCACAAGCTAGATATCATGGTCTAGTTGTGTCTTTTTGTATGAGGGGCATCCCACGCCCCTTGTGGGCAGAGCCACGCCCACTTGAACTTTATAATTTATTTTATTTATTTATTTTTTTCTCGATTTTTTTTCTCACAATTTCATTTCCGCGAAGCTGTGCGTAATGTCCATAAGTACAACATATGAAAAAATCCGATTTGATTTGGTCAATTTTGACGGAAGAGATAGGTTTTTACGGTTTTGGGCGTCCTCAATAATGCCCACGAACCATCGTCGCCTCCCGGCTTGTGTTCTTTGTTTTTTTTGGTATTTTTCGTTTCACAGCGCAGCCTCGTGAACATACCAAAGTCTAAAGCCTCGGCCTAGCTTCAGGTGTGCTTCTATCTTCTTGATTATTCGACATCCTAAGAATGTAAATGAGCAGTTTTTTACTCTTGTGCGCGTTACACAGCATGTGCAGCAAATTTCACCTTCCTACGCCTTGTCCTTTTTAGTTTTAAAACGTTTCTGTACACCACCCTTGAGGCTCAGTTTGTAAGTCACCATCTACAATCCAATTGAAGAGGTGTCGTCACTCCTCCATGTAAAGTGTTTTTCGAGTTTTTTTTTTTATCCTGAAAAATAGACCGCAGTGAACACACAGTCGTGTTAAAGATCGGCCTTTAAAACCCTTCTTAATATATATATATATACATATATAATATATTATAATATATATATATATATATATATATATATATATATATATATATATATATATATATATATATAATATATATATACAATAACAGAGCATTTCAAAGATTTTCTGTCTGCTCTCTCAGGGAAAAAAGCGTGAACAGTATGAAGCAGCAACAAAAAACATTTTATAGAAACAGAATAATGAGCTCAACACTCATTTGTTGATACAGGAGGCACCCAGTCATAGAGGAGAATGGATTATTATCTGTCGACAATTCTCCAATATTCATCATATATATATATATATATATATATATATATATTATATATATTAATATATATATATAATATATATATATATATATATATATATATATTATATAAACATCTTTTTTATTTAAGCCATTTTTTTAATGTACCATATTCTTTAAAGAGCACTGGTGTTGCTGAAGCAGTTTCTTGGCAAGGATGACACTGCATGGTTTGCCATTCCCTTCCCAGCATTGTTTTTTTCTGTGCTCTATCCTTTTGAAATACTGAGCATCAAGTAAGGAAGTGGCATGGACCATTTACGTCTGTTGCAGTCTGTGGTCTGACTCAGCCAGGGTTTGAACCACTGACCTCCAAGACTCAGAGTGGATGATCTAACCATTAGGTCACCATGTCTGGTTTATGTAAATATATGACTGACTGATATATCATGCTCTGTGATGCAGTGTTGGGTCTGTCGAAGCAGTTTCTTGCCAAGGGTCATGCTGGATGGTTTGCCATCCCTCTCCCAGCAATAGTTAGGACAGGAACTTGTAATTTTTTTTTACCGGATGCCGACGATAGCCCGCATAATGTACGTGAAGGACACCATGGGATCTTTAACATCCACCAACTAATGCCGGCAGAAGTGACACCCAGTTAGATGTCCATCCGAGGGACAGCACACACATTGATGAATCACCCTGCTTGTAAAACACCGAAATGACAGTTTATAGCTGGGTCGGGATTTAAACCCAGGATAGAATGCTTAGAGGCGAGTATGTGTGTACCTCGAGGCCATCCTGTGAACCCATATGTATGGGTTATTTTCTCCACTCCTATTTATATACACAACTAACACCACTTAATTGGAATAGTAACCATGATCCCTTGTGCTTCACCAGCACTTGTAAAGGGTACTGACCAACAGGAAGTGCTTGCCACACATCACCCTATTTCGGTACCCATTACAAAGACAATAAGATCTTTTTTTAAAGATAGATTGCAAAATTGCATTTGTTGGAATGTTTAAAAATCGGACATATTCCCACAGATATCCACAGGTATAATCATAGGAAGGCCTGCCTGCTCAACTTCTTGGAGGAAACCACTCCGCCCTGTTGACAGCCACAAGGAGTTAGAAACACGTGTGTGAATTGATCACTTTTCCAAGGGTTGGGCGAGCAAATTTGCCAAATAAAAGGCCTTGAAAGTCCATGGAGGCTGACGAATGCCACAGTTAGCAGTGTAACTGCTGACCTTGCTTTATGCAGTGGGTACTTGTGTAAAACAAATACTCTGAATAACATGCACACCATGAACAACTCCCTGTACCATTGGCAATGGGAATAGTCACATGACTTTGACACTGTACAAACAAAACGAAAACTAGATCAAGCCACAGGAAGAAGCTTCTCAGGCTAATTTACAGTTTTTGGATTGGACATTACGTCCTTAAATCTCTCTCTGTCTCTCTCTCTCTCTCTCTCTCTCTCTCTCTCTTCTCTCTCTCTCTCTCTATCTCTCTCTCTCTCTCTCTCTTCTCTCTCCTGTCTCTCTGTCTCTCTGTCTCTCTGTCTCTCTGTCTCTCTGTCTCTCTGTCTCTCTGTCTCTCTGTCTCTCTGTCCTCTGCTCTCTGTCTCTCTGTCTCTTCCTCTCTCTCTCTCTCTCTCTCTCTCTCTCTCTCTCTTCTCTCTCTCTCTCTCTCTCTCTCTCTCTCTCTCTCTTCTCTCTCTCTCTCGTACTGCATTCAAATTCCATACTGGTTTAAAAAATAATAGTTGATTTACTTTTGAGAGAAGCCTGATTTATTTTGGAGGTTCTTGAGCAGCTTTTTGTTCTGTTTTCACAAGGAATCATAGTATAAGTCACTTTCTGCTGAAAACCCCTTTTGATGTAACTTTCAGATTATATTGTGAGCACAAACACACATCGTATTCAAACTGAGGCCTTATTATGCATGCAATGTCAACAAAACTTCATTAAATATGTATATAAATATATATATATATATATATATCTTCTTCTTCTTCTTTCGGCAGCTCCCGTTAGGGGTCGCCACAGCGGATCAACCGTCTCCATTTCGCTCTATCCTCCACATCTTCCATTGACACTCCAACCACCCGCATGTCCGCCCTCACCGTATCCATGAACCTCTTCTTTGGCCTTCCTCTTCTCCTCTGCCTGGCGGCTCCATCTTCAACATCCTTTCCCCCGATATACTCCGCTTCCCTCCTGTGCACATGTCCAAACCATCTCAATCCCTCTCCTCACTTTGTCTCCAAACCGTCCTACCTGCGCTGTCCCTCTAATATACTCATTCCTTATCCTGTCCATCCTCGTCACTCCCAACGAGAATCGCAGCATTTTAACTCTGCCACCTCCAGCTCCGCTTCCTGTCTTTTGTTAGGCCCACCACCTCCAAACCATACAACATAGCTGGTCTCACTACCGTCTTATATACTTTCCCCTTCACTCTTGCAGCTACCCTTCTGTCACAAATCACTCCTGCAACTCTTCTCCACCCACTCCATCCTACCTGCACTCTCTTTTTCACTTCTCTCCCACACTCTCCGTTACTTTGTACAGTTGATCCCAGTATTTAACCCATCCACCTTCCCCACCTCAACTCCTTGCAACCGCACCATACCACCACCCTCCCTCTCATTACGCACATGACTCCGTCTTACTCCTACTGACTATCATTCCCCTTCTCTCCAGTGCGTACCTCCACCTCTTGAGGCTCGCCTCAGCCTGCTCCCTACTCTCCCTACAGTCATGATGTCATCGCGAACATCATAGTCCATGGAGACTCCAGTCTGATCTCATCCGTCAACCTGTCCATCACCATTGCTGGTGATGGACAGGTATATAAATATATATATATATATATTTATAATTATATCACTGAATCTCTTATTCAGCTTTGCTTTGATTCACTCTCCCATGCGCTGTGCTCAAATTCCCTCACTCGTAACCCCCTAGTCCTGTTGTCTTTGCCAATTTCAAAAAGTATACATTTTTCAAAATTAAATCTCATTTTACTCAACTTCGCCTATTCTTCCAGGAATCAACAACTGCCGTGCATCTGCCGACGTTGCAATTGTGCTGTTTATCTTTCCTTTGAGCTTTTCTTGATCAGCAGATTTAAAACTTTATTCTCCATCTAAAAGCATTACTATGTGAAGCAAAATTAAAATTCGCTGCACAAACTTTCTCAGAACATCCTTGGCAACATCGTTACAAACAGTCCAGGTTTTATAAACGAGATTTTTTTTCCATAAGTTGTTCATTTCTAAATAACTGCCGTGTGAAAACTTTATCGTACGTCACAAGTTTTCAGCAGGTTTATTTCATTTTTATGACCATGTGAATGAATGTCTCAAGATCTTCCATTGGTAAACCATTGCTAATTATGCCTAATCAAATGCAAGTTTTACTAATTAAATTCCACATCATCCCTAGTTTGTGTATATTTCTTTATTCTTTCAATTATATGCTTGCCTGACAGAGCATCACATTAACTTCATATTGTTTTGTGGTTCCATAAAGTCGTGTCTGACTTCTGGTGACATTCATGATCAGATTTCTCCAAACATCCCCATGCTGCACTGCTTCCTGAAGCTTGGGCAGAGACACCTTGGTTGCATCCTTTACCCCATCCATGCAACGCTTATAATAGGCCTGCCTCTTCCTCTTCTTCCATCAATTCCTCCTCCCACCATGGTCCGAAGTATAACAGTTTCTGTTTTATCATAAGCGCTTATAATGTACATAGCGGTCTCATTTGTTCAATCACTCATTTGTTTTTTCTTCTTATTCTTCCAGTCCATGAAATTTTAACATTAATCTCCAACAACACATTTCAAGATTGTCACTCTTATTCCTTCCTACCTTTTTCACAATCCATGACTCACATCCATTCATTGTAACTGGAAATACCAGATCATTCACCAACCTTCTCCTGGTTTGTAGTATCACATGTTTGTCTTTCACGATCTTTGTCATGATTCCTGACATTGCTGTTCTCCCCAACATAAACCATCTCTTAATTTCCCCTCCGCATTCTCCATTCACTTCAATCTGTGAACCCAGGAAGATGAAGCTTTCTACCATTTCCACGTGATCATCTCCCAACCTGAGCAAGTCCATCTTCTCAGTTGACAATATTTTAATTTTTTTTTTAGGTTCAAATGAAGATCAGATGTTTCACTTTCCTCCCTCACTGTCTGCAGCAGTTTCATCGTCCTCTTTACTCTCTGCCAACAGAGGGTTATCATCAGCATACCTTAGATGGTTGATACAGTACATCTTCCTCCCCTCCCGACTCCAGTCTCCACGTCATCCAAGTTTGATTTCCTCATGATGTACTCACTATACAGATTCAATAAGAAAGGAGTGAGAATGACCCCTGTCTGACCCCTTTTCCAATTCCACAACATTGTTTCTCCATATTCTGCTTTCACTGTAGTTTCTTAACTGAATTAACGTGGCTTCTTAACATACTATCTTAATCAGCTGCAAAACCGAACCATCAGTTTTTAACGCTGTTTGACTGTTTAAAACCCCAAGTAAGGTGTATGGTGTGATCCCACAAAATGTGATCCCATACAAAGTTTTGTGGTGATCAACCCTTGGGAGCTCAGAGGTAGTGTTACAAACAAACAAATGTCTCATTCACTTTTACATGGAAGATAACATGGCTCCAAGCTCCTACTGAAATGGAATAATATCCTAAATGAAAGCAGATCACATAAAAAGGTGAAACAATTTGAACCCAGGCAAGACAGCTTAGAGCGACTGTGCGTACCACTCGGCCATCCTACCGTGGTGTGGGGGTTCATTGCTTCCTTAGCCACTGAAAACATTTTTCAATTATCTCTTGAACTCATTGTTCACTTGTCCCATTGCTTTACTCATTCTAATCCTCAAATTTATTTTGCCTTCCTAACTCCGCGGATGTCCCCACAGAGACCTTAGCTGCAGTCACCACACACACTGCTCATGCTGCAGGAGACTTCACCTGCTTAATTATTTTTGTTGCACTCAAGGAAGTTATAATTTGGGGAAAACAGCAGAAAAACAGAACAGTAGGAAAAGGAAGTTTAATGCTTTGGCAATTTCACATATTCTTGTGTAAATATGGAGAACGAGGGTGCACAGCCTTGCTTAAAGCTTAGAAGATATTGCTTAGTTTTTAGAATCGTGAATTTCTTTAAATTATCAGATTTCAC
>CM068957.1:145538736-145554442 GCA_035128595.1 Eptatretus atami
ACTTCAAAAAGAATGAGACCAAGAAAAGTAACCAAAGTTCTTCACACAATAAGTTTAAAATCTGAGCACTTTACTTTTCAGCAGAATGTGCATGGGTGTGATGGTGGGCTCCTGCACTAACAGCACGTAGGTTTTATGGTACATCCCTTGTGTCATTGTGCACAGGTTTATTGTGTGTCCCTTGACTAAATGTGCACAGTTTTGATGTCAGGGTTTGTATGAGTTCCTGGTGTTCAGATAAAGAGTAGCTCATGGTAAGGAAGCATATTCTATTACTCTATAAATATGAATCCGAGGCTTCTGAAGAATAAACCGGTCGTGTTTCCTGAGTTCGACCGTATATTTACATTCCTTCCAGCACATTGCACTCACACCCCTCGCTGTGACTTTATTTCAAAGAGTGCGTTGATTGCAACCTTGTTTGCCTGGCCTGATTAATATTGTTTTGCTTTTTCCTATTGCAGTATTCACAATTAGCTGACCATTTATAAGCCTCAAAGCAAAGAAGCAATAAATGGTAACAGCATTTCAGAGGAATTCATTTCACTGATGAAGCTGTTGGTGCAGAATTCTTGCGATATGCACATGTGTGCAGAGCACAGACAAATCCCCTGCGTCTACGGCTCTGCACAGCATGTCCCACACACACCACGGCCAGGGATGATTTGTTGTGAGATTCTGTGTGGGACACTTAGAAGCTCCTTTGAATTGTCAGGCTTTGGAATAAATCAATGCTGTTTCAACAAACATGTGAAAGTGCGTGTATGTGGTGTGCGTATGTGTGCACAACTGTGCATTAATCTCATGTTCACATTCGCATCGATGCCAAAAATTTCAAGCAACTGTAAGAAGCACAAACTTCACCTGAACATCATGAATCTTACCAACACGAGACAAGTGCTGTAGTGTTTATTAAAAAAAATTGTCCATTTATCCCTGAACACTTTCCATATTCATTACTTTACAAATGACAAATGTCAGATTGTGAAGATATTGCTCACGTTCAGTCCTTGCGATTGCGTCCAGGCAAGCAGAGTGACATTTTCCACACTGTTCATTAACGGCATCCTCATTTATCACATGACTTGGTCCACCGTTTCTTTGTTCTGACAACAGTGAACTACTCGATGGGTAGAGTGAAGGCGCTATGTGTATGTTTACCATGGCATTCCTGGTATCAAGCTTCCAGGACAATTATTGAGCATCGGCATCCACCCTTGCAATTGTGCCCGCATCAAAATCTTCACAATGTTTGCAAAATGATCAACTTGTGAAGTGGCTTTAATTATTTCTAAATAACTATTTGCTCCACATCCTCCAGTGCCCATCTTATTTATCACCAAACTCTTTTCATTTATGGATGTCTTTCTTGCCTTAAGGTGTTGATTGACCTCACAGGACTGGCTTCTTTATCTTGTAAGCATTTTTGGTAGATTTTCAATGAACTCCTTTTGGCTTCATTGGGAACCCCTGCGATTTGCATAATACTGTGTAATGTCCAAAAATGAAGGAATTTTAACCCTCTCCAATTGTTGTGCAACATGATGGATACCCCCCTTACCTTCTGTGACCCTCTTATTCCCGTTGCCTTCGAGCATGATTTCCCTTTTCTCATCTCTACTCACCAACACCTCCATCCTTTTCCTATTCCCTTCCTTTTCTGATAATGTTGTTTTAAAATATCTTCTCAAATCTTCTTCTTCTTCTTTCGGCTGCTCCCGTTAGGGGTCGCCACAGCGGATCAACCGTCTCCATTTCGCTCTATCCTCCACATCTTCCATTGACACTCCAACCACCCGCATGTCCGCCCTCACTGTATCCATGAACCTCTTCTTTGGCCTTCCTCTTCTCCTCCTGCCTGGCGGCTCCATCTTCAACATCCTTCCCCCGATATACTCTGCTTCCCTCCTGTGCACATGTCCAAACCTGTGTCCAAAATATCTTCTCAAATGACTCCCTCATATGCTGTAGGTGTAACAAGTTGATGGTTACTTGTACAAATAACTTGTGATCACCCACTGAGCATAAAGGTCAGTTTGGTTGGCATAAAATGAAAATTATACACTCGAAGGAGTTTGGTGAATATTTGGGTTTAATGATCATGAAGGTTAGTAAATAACAGTCAGTCAGTGAGTTGTTAGAATGAGTTTTACCTATTAGACACAAGCAAATACCACTCGTCGCTTTGCTGACGGGAATACTAAGGGGGAGGGGGAGTGAGGAGGGATGGGGCAGTGAGGAGGAGTGAGGTCATGAAGGTTAGTGAATGGAGCGAGTGAGGAGCGAGGAGGCAGTGTGAGGGGAAGGGAAGGGATGGCAGCATGAGGGGACAAGGTAAGGCAGTGTGAGGGGGGATCCTTCCGGATGCATCCAGAGATAACCACCGTCCGGACATAACCACCATCCGGATATGCCTGGAGACAGAGAGAGAAAAAGGGAGAGGGGGGGGGGGAGGAGAGAGAGAGAGAGAGAGGGAGAGAGAGAGAGAGAGAGAGAGAGAGGTGTGGGATGAAGATGCTGCACTGTATTCTGAGGGGTGGAGCAAGCATGGGACAGAGAGAGGGGGAGAGAGAGAGAGAGAGAGAGGAAGAGAGAGAGAGAGGGAGAGAGAGAGAGAGAGAGAGAGAGAGAGAGAGAAAGAGAGAGGGGGGTTAGGGAGTTAGCAGGGGAATATGGTATGCTTTAATAAACAACACACACACACGATATACACACACACACACACACACACACACAATATATTATATAATAATACACACACACACATATACATGTGCTTGGCCGATATCGGAAATTTTTTCAGTAATCGGCAGGTTGGAGTCAGTGTGACTACCGATTACAGTACATACTGTTTCCAACCCAGAAACCTTCAGTAGCTTTTTCACCCTTGTTTTGGGGGAATTTCAATAAACAAATTATAAAATCAACGTTGCATTTATATCGACGTGTCAAGGAGATGTGCATAAACATTATTCTTTATAAACAGCTGCCAGTCGTTGTGTGTGGGGTGGAAAAAATTTGACTCTATAATTTTGAAAACATGTTTATTCAGCAAACAGCTCGGAAATCGAGTGTTAACGCATTTATTTTGCTTTGAAACTCTCAAAAAGAAACCATATTATCTTTCAAAAGCAACCTAATTCATACAAATTAACCAATTGTTTTAGAAACAGTCACAAGGACAAAGGAAAACGTGATTGCTCGTACGCTGCTGAGGATAAAAGTTAAAACCTCCACCGTCCATCATCATCAAAAGATACGGGATGAAAATTTCCCACCATGGTGACCGTAACCAAGTATGTTGGCATGCACAAACACCCGCGGAGAGTCTCTTTACAGATCCAAATCTACGCTTATGTACCACTTCTGTGTGTGTTGTGTATGTACCTCTCCCTTGTAGCAACTGCCGACTGTACATCCCGATCGGGACACAAACTGCACCGCCATCAGCTGTAGGGTGCTTGGCAAGTGGCTTAAGCACTCAAGCAAGCACTCTAATGAAATGGTTGATAAGGAACGGCTGGCTTGGCAAGCGGTAGCAAGCTGATTGGGTATCGCACATACCGGCAAAAAACTAAATATCACCAATTTCTTAACATTTTCAGATTTCACTCCAGATTTGGAGTTATTTAGTCCACATTATCCGATTCTCCAAACTCAAATTATATTTTGATAATATACTTTAATTAGTCCGTGAGAGTCGACCTTGGCAAATTGCATCACATAATGCATGAAATTGCTCCAAGCTCGATTTTTGAAAACATCCATTCGTAGGTATGTCGATGAGGAATTTGATGATATGAGTGAGGAAAGTGACAAAAAAAACATTTTGAACACTTTTTTGTTAATTAAACGTCGTGGCATGTTGCAACTCAAGGCATTGTTGAACAGGCTGAACAAAATGGTGAATGGAGACCCCAGCGAGGGAGGACAAGGTGTCTGAGGATGTGCCTTGATAAAGGATAAAACTAAATAAGGCCGTTATTTATCCTCAAAAGGGGTGTGTTAATAGAACCAAACACCCAGTTTTCATTTTTGCACCACCTTGGAGTTCTCTTCATGTGCATGCAGAGATTCAGGCTGCTTGGTTTCATGGTTTTGGAGTTATGGAGGAGACACACTGACTGACACACTCACACACTGACATTTATTATTATAGATATATGTAACATATAAAGCTCATTCTAACCACTCACCGACTTAGTGACTCACTGAATGACTAATATTAATGTTCGGTAACTTCCAGGTGACGTAGAAAGCTGAAATTTTGCATGCCGACGGACATCGAAACCGAAACGCAAGGAAAAATTACAGAACCATTGGAAAGCATCTGTAAATGAAAATAGCCAAAAAAAGTGCGGCCTTGTTGCGCACTTATTGTTGGATATTTTGAAGGGAAGGGATAGGAGGAGGAAGGGGAAGGGGTGGGAGGAGGGACCCGGTGTTGACGGCAACACCGGGTACCCTATATTTGTGTGTGTGTATGTGTATGTGTGTGTGAATCGAACCCCCAAACTTGATGAGGCAGCAGGACATAGATCGAGTCCCATCACAGCAATTGCTGCACGACGTGTCAGCAACAAATGTCGCCTGCCATGCGAGCACATTGTCTATGCTCCGCTAAACACCAGTCAGGAGGTTTGCAGCAAGGAACATTAAATTCAACAAAAGAAGCACGTTGACTATGACACAACAATGACATCATGCGCATAAATTACACCAAAACATCACCACCAAACTAGGATGCATCCGTATGGTACTCAAGCATTTGCAGACTGAGATTAAAGCCTATGGTCACGAATAGACGAAAGCAGACATGTCGATCTCGATTTTACCCTTGTTGTGGGCTCATCAGGACAACAATCAGCTAATGGTTTATTTGTGACCATTGTGACCATATTAGGCTCATTTGTGTGTGAGCACAAACATCTATTCACAATTGCCATACCCTTCCGATTATATTAATGAGCCTTACATGGTCACAAATAAACGATTCGCAGTATGTTGGCCTGAAGAGCCCACAACAAGGGCGAAATCTAGATCGACATCTGTGCTTTCGTCTATTTGTGAACATAGACTTTAATCTCAGTCTGCAAAGGCTTGAGGACCGTACAGATGCCTCCTAGTTTGGTGGTGATGTGTTGCTGTAATTTATGTGCATGACGTCATTGTTGTGTCATAGTCAACGTGCTTCTTTCGCTGAAAAAAAAAAAAATATATATATATACTGTATATATATATATATATTATATATATATATATATATATTATAAATTACTATATATATTGCATGAGATTGTTACAGGGATTATACATTGCCAGGAAAAATGAGCATCCAACCAAAATCATAACTCAGTGTGCACTGTTAATAATGATAAACAAGTGAGAGCAGATCCAGTATCAGGTGACGTTTATGAAGATATGCGCCGTCTATGATATGAAACACAAACATCTATATAATACACATGTCCGTCTGGCCATCTATGTGTAACATTCCTTTCCACCCTTGGTTGGACAGCTGACTTAACTCCACCCACAATATTCCCCTGAAAAACCATACAGCCATCCTGTTGGTGCGATACGAAGCCAAATACATATTCGGGGCTGTCATATTCACAATCGCCATGCCCTCCCTATAAGTTCTCCCTTCATTGTAAAACAACCAAAATAACTGTTAACCCTATCTAGGCTGGGCTTTGTATAATTATATTTAGGTTGTGGGATGTCATTTTGATCTCCCCACCCCACCCCTCTCGTAAGATCAGGGATGGATTTTCAGTTTTCTTTTGTTTTTTATTATTTTAATCCAAGTGTATTTTGTTGTTTTTATTATTTATTTTCGATTTAATTGGATAGATTTCTAATGGATTACTTTGTTGTCACCACAATCCTATACAGGACACTCGATACTCAACAGAAGGCAAAAATAATTCCTGAATTGCTGCATTTCACACCTCCATTGATTAACACATACAGTGGCCTGTAAAACTATTCATCCGTACCAATAATGCCACATTTTAATGAAATATGAATGATGTAGAAACAATTTTTCCAAATGAACTTTTTTATTAATAACTGAAGAGATCAAACTAAACACTGTTACAGTTGAAGGAGGTTCCATGTAAAACATGTACAAATCAAAATTCACTTATAAAAGTTTTCAGCCCCTCAGGTGAGTACTTGATGGAAACACCTTTTACAGCAATGACTGCTGTGAGTATTTCTGAGTAGGTCTCTACCAGCTCTGCACAGTGAGATGGTGAAATCTTTGTCCATTGTTCACGTGAAAATTGCTCCAGTTCTGCCAAGTTTGATGGGGATCATCGATGGACCGCAATCTTCAAGTCTCACCATCAATGTTCAATTGGGTTCAAGTCAGGACTTTGACTGGGACACTCAAGAACATTTATTATTTTCTTATTCAGACACTCCAGTGTGTCTTTAGCTTTGTGCTTCGGGTCATTGTCCTGATGTATTGTGAATCTCGTACCCAGTTTCAGATCCATGGCTGACTCAAACAGGTTTTCATCAAGGATTCTCCTGTACTTTGCACCGTCCATTGTCCCTTATTTCCTGACAAGCTTGCCAGTCGCTGCTGATGAAAATCCTCCAAATAATATTATGTGACCACCACCATGCTTCACAGTCGGGATGGTGTGGACTCGTTGATGTGCAGTGTAAGGTTTACACTAGACGTAACACTTTTAATTTAGAGCAAAAAGTTCAATTTTCTCTCTCGTAAGACCACAAAACATTTCTCCACATGCCTGCAGAATCATTAAGATGCTTTTTTGCAAACTTCATACAAGCTTTTAAATGTGTCTTTTTCAGTAATGGCTTCTTTCTTGACACCTGTCCATCGAGGCCAGCTTTGTGAAGGGAACGGGATATTGTTGAGTGATGAACACTGACGCCCATTTCGGACATAGAGCCTTGCAGGTCACTCAAAGTCATTGTTGGGTTTACAGTGACATCACGAACCAGTTTCCTGCTTGCCCAGCTGCTGAGTTAGGATGGGCGACCTGATCTGGGTTGAGACTGGGTGGTATGATACATCTTCCACTTCTCAATGATGGATTTCCCCATACTCAAAGGGGTAATGAGTGACTTTGAAATCTTATTATAACCCTCTCCTGAACGGTGCTTCTCCACCACTTTGTGTGTCTTCTTTAGAAAGCTCCTTGGTCTTCATGTTTGCCTTATTGGTTGACCAAGTGAGTTGCACCTTAAAACTCCTTAAATAAGTGGGATAGTTTAATTAGCTCTGCCACCGAAGGTGAAGGAGGTAATGTTTTCACCCCTTTCTGTCTATTTGTTTGTCTCTTTCTTTGTTTGTGTACAAGATATCTCAAAAAGTTGTTGATTGATCCGGATGAAATTTTGTAGACAGGTTGGGTGTGTGACAAGGACGAACTGATTAGATTTTGTTGAAGATTTGGATACGACTACGAGAATTTTTTTCATTGATTCTTCACCATTGAGAGAGAGGGCCAAAAACGATATGTGGCATGATATCTCAAAAAGTTGTGGACGGATTCGGATGAAACTTAGTGGACATGTTGGCTGTGTGACAACGACGAGTTGGTTCGATTTTGGTGAAGATTCTGAATCCGCATCTGGATACTAGAATTATTTAATTTTCAAAGTGATTCTTCACCATTAAGAAATAGGGCCAAAGACGATATAGAGCATGATATTTCAAAAATGTATTGGGCCCGCTACGATCTCGTGGATCAGGCATTACATGGTAGAGGTATGCGCTCTATCATTTTGGGGATGACATTTGACACTAAATTGTCACATGACCCCATAACGCTTTGTCTGAGTTGCATTAATTTGGTATAAAAAGATGTGCAATACTTCAAATGGCAAAGTCTTGAAACAGTGTTTGGCAATTTGCAGAGGTTACGGAGAAATTGGGAAACTTCTTCAGGGGGGTCATTTTGACCCCCCCCCCCCATTTCCCCCCAACAACGTTATTCCGATAGAATTTTCCCATTTATATCATGTTATAATTCCTTGCCAGGGAAAAAAATTTTGGTTACTCTAACTTTATTTAACCTTCACTTAACCTTAACTGAACTGAGTGATTTTGAGCTTTCCCTGACTGGGGAGGGGGGTGATCTCCCAGCCCCCCCCCCACCTCAGTTCTCGGCTGTCAATGGTCCGATGAACTTGAAAATGTCCACACTCATCACATAATGAACAAGATAGTATAATTATTTTTTTCATAATATGTTAATTCGTCTAATTATTACCGAATTAGTTGTGGAATATGCTAATTTTATGCATTTTCCACAGAAACTTACAATTCTTGACATTGGAAACATGACATTGCATGAAAAGTGTACAATATCAAAGAATTATGTTTCTCAAGTTGAAAATCATGTTTACTCATTATTTTTGGTGCATGTTTCAATTTGCAGAAGTTATGAATATGCAGATGGCATATATTCATGCATGTGACATTTCTGAACATATAATAGGCAAAAATTGAAAATATAATAGAGATAGAGAAATAGAGAAAACATCATGAGAAGAGAATTTGAAATTCGCAGCGTTTGTGAAAAAAAATTGCCAACAATGTTGAGGGGGTGGGGGGCTCCCAGCCCCCCACATCCTCCAGTGCAGTTATAGTTGAGTACATATTAGAGACAAAAATTAAACAAATCAATACTGTACACGATTGAAAAAAACTAACGTACACAGATAGACAATTTAATGGTGCGATTTGAGAGTGGAGGGACTACGACCAAATGGCGGCTCAAGCGGTCACCCTGCCTGATGCAGGGTGCTATGCGTGCCAATGCCAATCGTGCCGAACGCAATCTGTCATTTCAGGTATGATTAATAACTGAGGCTGTTTGCGATCAGGGCAATTCAAGTCACTCACAGACCAAGTGACTTCATGTGCATATTTAATAACGTAAATGGGGAGGGGAGGGAGGACAAAGGACACAAAAGCATTTATTTACAAAGATATGCACCCCAGGTATTGGATGAACGGAATCTACGATTGTCCTGGAATCTATGGAATCTACAATCTACGATTGTGTTGACTGACATACCATCAAAACTACTTAAATACGAGTTGTACTTGCGGGTGGGGGCAATGACTGAAAATCAGGGTTGGGAGGAGGAAGTTGAAGATTTGGGATTTGGGGGTGAAGGACTTGGGATTTGGGATGGGGGAATTGAGGTGTGGAAGTCACATTTTACATTTTGTGGATGTTCCATGGGTTCCTGCTCAATATATACAAGAGGTTAATGTTGTCCATATTACCCTCCAGTAACCCTGGTATATAGGTATGAAAAAAAGGGACAAGATCAGTGAATGCATGTCTGAGGATGTGTTCAATACCGGGGGTTTTCTTTTTTTTTTACAGACGTAAGAAGGCCTTACCAGTCGGCCATCCTTGCTCTATTTTGAAAAAAAAAACATGACCTGCATATGTAAGCCGTCATTCCTTATCTGCGTGACAAGTTTGAATAATATCGGTAAATCCGAGAAATAGTTGAGGACGTATTCAACATCAGGTTTTTACAACTAAAATGGCCGCCAATCGGTCATCTTTAATTGAATCACGAAACAAAATGATGTACCTATGTATCCCACCATGTAATGTCTTTGTGCCAAGTTGAACAAAATCGGTCCATACATGTCCGAGATACAGCTGCTGGATGGACGAACCCATGGACAGACGAGACCCATTACGTTAGCCCCTGCTTCGGAGTGTTCATCGGGGGCTAAAAACAATGTTGTACACAAGAGATCGCATCTTCACACGTATAAAGTGCAGATAGTGCAACATTTAGAACCGAGATTTACCCAATCAAAGGTTTTGAATAAATCGATGTTGTTGAAGTCATTTTACTCTCTTCTTTTCTTTAAGTGCCATGTGCATACAATTACAACCCAAGACATTCCTTATTTAACCTCCAATTTTTAAGTTCTTTCAACCGGCGCAATAATCAAATAATTATTTTTCATCTCTGTTTTTTTTTCTGTCGTGGTGCTTTTTACCACCAGTTCTGTTAGTCAATGTTGTTGGTGTGTGTGTGTGTGTGTGTGTATGTGTATGTGTGTGTTCATATATATACTATATATATATATATATATTAATATATATATATATATATATCAAACACACCTGGCCACAAGTGTGCCTCGTTGACTGGGTATTCAGTCGAAGTCCTCAGTATCATCCATTTTCAGTTATTCAACCTCGATATGGTCAGCTGAGGTGGGCTGGCAGAAGCATATACTGTATGCCTCCACATGCAGCAACATACTTGGATGCATATGTACCCCCCCCAGTCAGAGAGAACACAAATTACAACAAGAAAATGAAGGCTTCCACTCCCAGAATTCACTGCACCAAAAATATATGCTGGAGCAACCAATCAACCACCAACCTTGCAACATTCACCACTCAACAGAAAAACACACGCAAGAACACACACTTGCAAATAAACACACACACACACACACACACACACACACACACACACAACACACACACAACATCAAACACACATATAACACACACCTGCTCAAACAAACAAACATATCCACATCTCTCCATTCTCTTCCACACTCAGATACTACCCCTTTGGGCTGAAACACCACCACCCAATCAACCTCAACCGACACCATTTGACTTGGTTCCATAAACTTCCTCCAGATCCAAAGTGAGGCTTTCGATCCAACCTGAGCCATTCTCTCACACATCCTCCTCCTTTATTTTTTCAAGTCATATATATATATATATATATATACATATATATATAACATATATATATATATGTACAGTCATATATATATATACACTTTCAAGTCTTACTTCATGTCATTGGGTCATCAGTGGAAGACTTTAATTTTAGAAGGTCGGATGTGCCCCAGCTTTCGCTGGTCCCTTTGTAGGCAATGTCCCTCCACATCACATGCTGAGGTGTTTCCCACCATTGCCCAAAGTACTCCCCTTACTGAGTGCTCAGCTCATATGCAGTTTACGAATGACCGGTTGCGGTGAAATGGACTGCTGACAAAAATACCATCACTTTCCAGCGCTCGGTCATAATGCATTCCAGCAGGGCAGAATGGAGATGCTTGTGCCTGACCCACAACCAATGCCTTTGCTCCTGCTGTGCATGCCGTCTCAAAGGTCAGGGGTATGCATGGAGTCCCGACATCCAGGAAAAGATTTTTTAATCGATGTTCATGCGCTGTGAAATGATCCATTCTTGAAAGCATTTGTATATCTACGAAGTTGGTAAATCAGTTGCCAGTTTTTCAGATAAGACAAAGAATAAAAAGGATAAAGGGAAACTGTAAATTCTCAGGTGGGTTTTCCTTCCTGAGATCATTCTCTTGTTGTTGTCATTTAACTTATTCGTCATTTCAGTTTTATATCAGGGCTTGATATATATTAGTCTCAGGTATTCTCACTGCTAATCATGATAATCGAGTGATTTAAAGTGTCACATTTTCAAGAATAGTGATGAATGCAGTTGTCGTGTTTTCTAATAATATATTATTTAGATTATTACTGTTCCGTCCTATATAATGACTATTTCTGTTCTAAACTGTCCCCGTGCACTCTTTGATCGGCCGGTACTCACGATGCATGTTACTGTACATATGTTCATGTAATGAGGTGCAATGTCAAATATAGAATCTTGTGTTGATCGCTTATATCATTTTAGTAAAAACCATGTGCCCAATATTATGATGTTTTATTGATAAAGACTAATATGTTAGTGGTATTATTTTGTGTAGAATCATAATCATATAAGGAAATCCAAACATGGCAGGGAGTTATTTATCTCATTGGTCCCATGTTAAGTTGTCATGGCCCACAAAATATCGATTTGCAAAACTTTAATTTATCCAATCACCTTGATAGGTGCATAAAAATATAGTCAATGTCACAATTTCCGAAACACTATTATCTCATTTCCCCCCTTATCCACATTTCAAAATGCCAAATTGCAACCATATCCTAGTTATTTAATTACTAGGTTTATATGGAGATGGTATAGCGAAGTCCATTCTTCTCCATAAGATGTTTTCATCTCATATGATTTCGCCTCCTGCTGGAGGCACACAATTGTGTAAGCATCGTCTGGCTATTCAAAATCCTTATAGACTCGTTGGATTTGTAACAAGACATGGTTTCCCAAACTCGCAATCAACTTAGACATGGGAATCTTGCCAGAGTACCATCCGGAATACTTCATCTTTGCTGAAGATGCCATGGGATCCTTAATATCCACATGAGGGATGAAATAAGTGAACATGGCAGTTGACTTAAAGTGAAATGTCATCTTTACTGTCGTTATTTTAAGTATGAATTGGATATTAATGTTTTATGAGTTCAGGAAGTAATAAGATTAAGTAAAAGGAATACGAGTATTAAACATGAAGGATTTGATGACAAAATGCTTCCAGGGCAGAAGTTTAATTTCCTGTGTATTCTTGTTAAGATGGTAATTCTAAAGAATGAGCTTCACAAACGTTAACAAAAAAAGTGACGAGTTATTTTTTGTTATAAAGTTTACAGCTGAGAAGATATTATTATGACTAGTTTTTACCCTTTTTTTTTTTCATTGTTTCTGCAATTTTTCAACATCAAACAAAACAAAAAAGCAACTTCTCAGTGTTTGAATAAGTTTTGCTGTTTGCACACGAAGACATTATTCTTCCTGCTCAACTGGTCCATGATCTTGGGAATAGGAACAATATACATCCAGAAAATTGTTGATTACTTGTTTTTCATGGTTCTCTCGGCTTGGGATGAAATGGTCCATAGTTTTGTTCAGAGGATCATTAATCTTTTTCTTGCTCAAGTATATCATTTTCCAATGTATATTAATGTAATATATATATTATATATATATATATATATATATATAATATACATAGAAAAAAATATATATATGCACACATAACGTTAGGATGGCCCTTTAGTTTATGGAGAGTATAATTAAAAGTTGAAATTTTCTTAACTCTCACCCCTGCAGTTTGTGCGGTTCCTCGTAAAAACTGTGTAAAATATTTTTGAAATCTAAGAATATTTTGAGGTCGCCCTCTGTTGAAGTTTGCTTAGGCACCCAAATCCTCCTACTTCAACAAGAGGTATTGGCCACTCGATAGCGGGGATGCACCCTTTATTTGCAGTTCAACAATTTTGATCAAATGCAACTTCTTTCTCAAATTCATCCGAAGAAGCAAATGATGACGCGCAACTGTACTCAATATATGTATCCAATGTATCAAGTCACAATGCCAATAAAAAAAACAATGTGAAAGAGAGCGAGCAGCAGAGAACCTCACGGGAAGACAGCTGAACCACATGCTGAACTGAACTGGCAACAAAGGGTGGGTGGGTGGGTGGGAGGGATTGTAACACTGAGAGCAAAACAGTCACAGCTACAACTTTCATCAACAGTTACTTTATGCCTTTATAAAATACCTTTTATACAGGCATATAATAATGTTTGATGGAACTTGTAGCTGTGGCTGTGTTTTGGTATATATTACAATCATAAAATTTAAAACTCATTAGGATGACCTCTAAATATTGGTGGATATCAAAAATCATTGTCCACACATTGTTTTGACGAGAACGGAACAAATTATGAGTGTGAGAGAAACATTTTTCAACTTTCATTTTTAAGGGCCACCCTCACATACATGTATTAGATGTGTGTGTGTGTGTGTGTGTGTGTGTGTGTGTGTGTGTGTGTGGTGTGTGTGTGTGTGTGTTGTGTGTGTGTGTGTAAATATAATATATATATATATATATATATCAGTATATTAACACATCCATCAATGGAATCCATGGTAAATTTCTCCAACCTTAATTGAACAATGGCTCAACGTTTCGATAAACAAGTGCCAAGCAACAAGCATCCGTTAATTTTCATCACTCTTGAAAAAGGTTAATCACAACATCGCCTCTAATACCCACGGTGGGGTAGGAAAAGCTGGACAACCAGATCGCTGAGCATTCTGACCATTCACCAATTTAAAAACCATAAGCACATTAATGGATCAAACAACACACTCATGTAAACCAATTGGATTACATCAACAACAGTTCAGATAACATCAGAAAATAAGTGGTCACTCTTATTGAAAATAAACATGATCAATTGTAATCAAGCATGCCATTAAATGCAAATAATAAGTAAATGCACCACAGTATAATTATAATGGGCAAACGTGGCCATGTGCAGTAAAGAGGTGGTTTGAGGAGGGTGGGGGGGGAATGGTTAGTCATGACGGAACAGACGGGTGACGTACAAAGTGAAATCCCCATGCAATGTCTGGGATTCCCCGGTGGGTTCATGCAAAAGAGGTTCAAACAAGAAAGGTAAATCCACCACCTCCTGAATGATCGATGTGACCGCTTGCTCTGCTTGCCAAGCCTCCAGAATCCATTTTCTGGTCCTGTTCTGTGTCAAACCCAAATTGCTACCCCATCCCATAAAGGTGTGTGTCCTGCCTTGAGCCCATGTTTGGCAATAGCAGACCTGTTGGGATGATTGCACTCAAAGTCACATACTCAGCTCCACAATCACAGGGTATCACATACACCACCCCTGCCCTATCCTTCCTCGGTAGCTTGTCATTTACCCTCATAAGGGCTTTCTTGAGAGTGAAGACCAGTTTTAGACTGGCAGGAGTGAGGGTAAGTTTAAGGATTTACCTGCCAATCACAACATGTGCCTTCTGGTTGAATGGTTTGCATTGGTGGGCACAATCGTCTGGGTGGCAGACGTCTGGTTGTTCTTTGCAGATCGGGTGGTGGTGTGTGTGTGTGTGTGTGTGTGTGTGTGTGTGTGGTGTGTTTTGTGTGTGAGATGGTGCCTGTCTGAGATTAAGTAAGATTGTAGAAGATAGTCAGGATAACCCTACTCTGTGTCCGCTTTAGTAAGTTGTTATCTTTTGCTGCACCCCACAAATTCCTTACTATCCCCCTGCTGTACATAAAATAAATCCCCATTCCATGTGCCACATACATTTCCTCGCTTGGTTGTAAATAAATGCACTGTATAGAAATGTTGCCAGCTTGTTTTCATGTTTTCTTCCATTGGTCCAGCATGGCCACATCCTAGTTTAGCCGGGACGTAATTCACTGGTGATCTGTTTCCGAGCCGGTATGTGCTTGGCAGTTCCACTCGGCTGCATCTGCTCTGGTAAGGTGATACGGTTTAAGCAAATGCATACTGAGGGCAGTTCCTGGTAATTAGATCACGTGACCTTTAGGTACATGAATTAGACGGAGGACCCTAAGTCACGTGGTCGAGTTATTGGCGTTCACAGTCGATTAGTGACCCACCACATCACAAAGTATTTCGTGTGCGATGGCCTGCGATTCCGGTGAGTCTGGTGGGAACCCGAGGTGGTTCACCCCTCGTGGTCTTCACCCCAGGTCCGCAACAATATATGCGTATATTATCTTCTTATTATTAATTTCGGCTTGCTCCGTTAGGGGCCGCCACAGCGGATCATCCGTTATGATCCGCATAATGATTTGGCACAGGTTTTACGCCGGATGCCCTTCTGACGCACCTGGTCGACTCTTACGACACAGGGATATGTATATAATATATATATATATATATATATATATATATGTATATGTATAATGTTATATGTATATGATGTATAATGTGTATATAATACGTATAAAAGTAT
>CM068957.1:145554467-145571757 GCA_035128595.1 Eptatretus atami
TATGTTTTGAACAACATCAATAAATGAGGACGTGTTTCAACATTGAGGTGTTTTTTTACAACAAAATGGCCACCAATCGGCCATCTGGATCTGATCATAGAAAGAAAAAGACATTTTTGTGTACGCCATCATTCTTTATCTGTTTGCAAAGTTTGAACAAAATCGGCAAATGCTTGTCCAAGAAATGGTTGAGGATGTGTTCAACATCAGGTTTTTTTTTACATCTAAAGTGCCGCCAGTCGACCACTTTGATCGCATTGTGAAACAAAATGATGTGCCTATGTATTCCATCATGTGTTGTCTTTTTGTCAAGTACGAAAAAAAACATTGGTCCACACATATCCGAGATATGGTTGCATACACAGGCAAGCATGCACTCACGGACACGAAAAGAGACCAAATCATGAGCCCCATTTCGGACTAAGTCCAGCGGTTGCTAATAAGGGGTGGGGAGAAATGAGGTGTATGGAGAACACACAGGGTGTAAAAGATGGATACAAAAAGCAACTCTCAGGAAGTAAATAAAGACAGGACATTTGCAGAGCGGTAGTCTTTGGAGGTGGGGGGAGTGGAGGTGGAAGAAAAGATCAGGTTTTGGATTGGATCTGAGATGGTGGTGAACAGCTGTCTTGAAGACCTGGAGGAAGATGAGATTGAAAAAAATGTGAAAGTGCAGTGCTCCAGTAAGCTGCGGATGAAGTATTGTAGGTGTATAAGAGTTCAGTTGTGTCAAGAAGGGCTTTCTCCCTCTGGGCTGACACTCTTGACTCACACCTTGCTCAGCCTGACGTCTTGGAACAAAGGCGCTTCAATCATTGGAATCTTCCATGATTAAGCTGAGTCTATGGGCCTATCACTTTCACATTGCAGACAGGTTGGTGGTCTCTCTGTCTTCTACCGCGGCTGCCTTTGGTGGCCAAATTAGAAATGCGGTTTGCCCAGGAATGATCACGGCTGATAGTTTCTGTATTGGCAGAAAAGCTTGGATAATGAACTCTATTTATCGGCCAAGCTTGGATAATGAACTCTATTTATCGGCCTTTTATGGTTTACAAGCTAAATGGGTTTGGCAGAGAACCAATCTTATAAGTACCTCCATAAAAAGAGACCACGAGTTAATTAGACACACTGACCGGTTACTAGGAACCTCACTTCCAATGTTCTGTGGCTTAAATATGTGACCACTGTAGTAAGGCATTATCATGTAATCAATTAGTTATTAATAAGGATCAAGCAATAAAGAGTAAGCTCTTTATCATGTTCAGTAGAGTCTACCGACTGATCATAATAATATATTAATAATGTCATATTGTACTGTAAACTACCCATGAAGTTATCCCTAACAAGCATCTTTATTCCCACCCGATGCCAAAATCTACTTGTCGAGATAACATTAGAACAAAACAATTAAGAAATATACATGACTGATAAAACAAGTCCACTGTAACTGATCATTTACATTTAAAACCACACATGCAGACAGAGACAACGGACAATACAAAACTCTTCTTCAGAGTTGTGACCTTGGGGAAGTGATGCAACTTTCTGGGGCACTCTGGATGCTAGCCACGCCATCTCTCCACTTTTCTCTCCAAGACTTCAAGCAGGTCATGCACCACCATCTCTTGTCATCCCCATCCGTACCCATGATATTTTCTACTCTAAATGATCCTGTCTCACCCAATCATCTAACTTGCAGGCTGCTGTGTTTCCTCACCACACTTCTCTCCTTTTTTGTTTTTCCTCTTGTTTGATTCCATTGCTTTTGTATCAAACTGTAAAGTTCATTGGTGTTCCAGATTTCAATACATCTTTCAATGTATTTCTGATTTGCACTTGACATTTCATTGAACTGAGGTTTAATTATTATGATATTCCAGTTTTTTCAAGAAATATATTTTAAGTTTTTAAATTAACGACAACTGTTGAACAAATAGTAATGTTTGGCATTACATTATGGATGACTGTATATCGATGGCAAAAGCAATGTTGGATAAACAGACAGCAGTGAACATCATGAATTATGGCCCCCAATGAAAATCCGATCCAAAAATGGGACAGGCTACTTTATCCAAATGTATAGTAATTGCAGACATTGAGAGTGATGAAACAGATAATCGACACAGTCTTTTACTTTTGAATGAGCTTACAGGACACGCTTTCATGGCTAAACGTTTCGCACACTTTTCCGAATCATCTCCTCTTAAATGTGTCTAACCGCTCTATCATTCCCAAACACTTAGTGTTTGAATGGCATTCAATATCTTTGTGTACTTGTCATGTCCTTTGCATGCATATCAGAGGAATGTTCATTTTTTCCAACATGGAGTCATGGAAGAAAGATTCTTGATTAATTGCAGCCGGGAAAACATCTCAATGACAAAGTCACAGCCACACTTCGAGTATGAAGCGTTTTTAATCATTTGTAAACCAATGTTAAAATAGAACTGAACGGTTTATGATAAAAATATATATATATAAAAATAATATTTACATTTTCAGTAACAAAAAATAAATTATTTATATTTTCAGCTGTCCTTTCGTCACATAAAGTTATAAGAAAACTTTTACTCTGTTATTTTGGTGTTTTTTCCATCAACGTCTCAGAACTTTTCATTATATTTTGTTCTCCTTGATACCTTATGAAGAAGCTTGGTCATTAAGACATGACAGGAATCTGAGAAACAAACGACAGAACCATGAAGCATAAACATTACAATATGTATCCCATCCGCTGCATTTGTACCTCATTCAACATTTGAGCAACCAGTAAAAGTTTGGATAACAGGTCAAATTAATTCACTACGAAGTAGCTTAGCTGACAAGCAGGGAAGGATATGGATTTTCCCAACTAAACTGGTCGTAACACATCCACTTATACTTATCTAAGTCTTTTTTTCTAAACATATTTTTATTTAAAATTAATAATTAAATCAGTCACCCATGAACATCAGATTCATGAACGACTAGAGAGTTCACTGAACACCGTAACCATGCAGTATGAGAAAAATGACAGGGAAGGGTCTTTTCAACTCTTTGCTTTGCATTTCAAGCACATCGATATTTCTGAAGAGCGCATTTCCAGGCACAATCCACCAGTCCACCATTTGTATGAATCTTGCCAATCAGTCACTGCACCTTTATGTGCTCCATCACACAGATATGACTGATTAATTATTGTAAGACTGCACATAAAAACCTGCATAATAAAGACTTTTGAAGAATAAATATCTTCACAAGGGAGGGGTAAAGCGATTTATAGCCACCCTGTACAGTGTTCAAATTTAAAAAATTGAAAAATACAGTATAACGTGGGAATAATTTTGGCCGTTAATGGGAGAAGATATGCATGTGTGTGTATATACACGTATTATATAATATATATATATATATATATATATATAATATTTATATATATTATATATAATACCAAGCTTGCACACTAAAACTTGGCTCTCGCTGTCACCGATCCCTATGAAATTGCTATGTGCACTTAGCAGACATGCCGACAATGTTTGGGAAGTCTTGGCGTTCCATAGTACCACTTGCATTTTGTACAATGTGTATTTTTGTCATTCCCCGTGTACGGTCTGTCGTCTGCTACCAGCTAGTTGTACTGCTATCACGTGCATGTGCACGGGTATCGCTAGTATATATATATATATATATTATATTATAATATATATATTAATATAATATATATATTGTTGCGCTTCTACAAACTACATGCTCGAACGCAATGGCACCTACCATACAGTGATCCCCAGGCAGTTATTTCATTAGTTTTTTGTGTAGGTAGTTCTTCCCTCATGTGTAGTGGGTTAATGGGACAAATTGCATTGCGTGGGACTCATAGTTAGGTCTAATAAATACTTTGATTCGTACCTGACCTCTACCCTAGCCCTTTCATTTTAGCCATAATACACAACAAGCATGCAGTACACATGCCATAACAGACAATTGTTTAATAGGCACACCGCGATGCCTCCCGTGGCTGAGATCAACCCCGTTGCACACAATAACCATTCTCGGGAATTTGCATGCCATTTTCCATTCAAGTCTGCACACCAATTCCAACCAGCACCTCACCTTACTCCTCACTCTCACAAATCTCTCCACTTTGACTGCAAACGTCTCCTGCACATGAAAAGCACTCCCACACCCCCTCGTCATCATGCATCGCTACAATTCGCCACTCTATTTCGAGCACCGCACGGCGTTGGCCATTGTTATTGGTGCCGCGCGATGCTCGACCATGCTACAGACACACATCCCCACAGCATCTCACCGGAATGTCCGAGTGAGAGTCCATAATTATCACAGCCATCATCCAGTCATCAGACCATGACAAGACCATTAGCAATGAGAGAGGTTCGCGGAAGGGCGATCCAGGGATTTGGTTCGAGTCCCGAATGTGCATTCTGGCTCATGAAGGAGCCGTAGGTAGCGGAGAAAGTCCGCTACCATCCTACACACAAACTACACTCAGTGCACATCCGGGCCCGGATGCCAGCTCGAGGTGCATGCTCGCCATGTTAAGCCAGGAGCTCTGAACCGTGCCAAACCTAGTGGGATCTAAGCAGTTTTCCGGTCCCGAAACATGGCGGGGCATGGCTAGAGCCACTGTGGCCGAACAGAGGAGTGGGATTTGGGCCACAGTGCATCGCTTTCTGGTCCTCGCCTATCCTTCACCTGGGCTCATAAAGGGAGCAGCACGCTTCTTCGTCGAGAACATTATTCATGTGCGACTGCCATCCTTCGAGAGCAACAGTGGATTCCTGCAATGTTCAACATGCTGCCACCCCAGCAAAGCCACACGAGCTCACCCCGGCCACCAGATGGTGGACCGGTATGGAGCACACATTGCCACGAGTCCTGGCGAATAAATAAGGAGGAAATAATTTGCCATATCACGAGTTGGAATGCTCAGGCGGAGCGACTTACATATACAATTGTAATCAAACACAATTACATATCCAGATCTTTACACGGTTAAGTTAGGGATCTTCCTTCTCACACATCTATTCTTCTCCGATCTCTCTACACCCTCTATCCTGTCCACTGTGGATGCACAACGAGAACGAGTTACTGATTGCAATCACATTTTCCTCTGGCACGACACTGCACCCTCACGTCGTATAATCGTACCTCCCACTATTACACCGTAGACACCAGTATCTTTCCCACTTACCCCCCCTAAGTGCCCTGGGCCGCATAGGTCGGCTGACCATGCCAAGTATTCTGAGGGTGCTTATCCTCACCCTTTCTTTCTCTTTCTTGGCTACCTAACCTTCCTCGGTGTGTGTGTGTGTGTGGTGTGTGTGTGGTGTGTGTGTGTGTGTGTGTTTGTGTGTGAGATGGTGCTGTCTGAGATTAAGTAAGATTGTAGAAGATAGTCAGGATAACCCTACTCTGTGTCCGCTTTAGTAAGTTGTTATCTTTTGCTGCACCCCACAAATTCCTTACTATCCCCTGCTGTACATAAAATAAATCCCCATTCCATGTGCACATACATTTCCTCGCTTGGTTGTAAATAAATGCACTGTATAGAAATGTTGCCAGCTGTTTTCATGTTTTCTTCCATTGGTCCAGCATGGCCCACATCCTAGTTTAGCCGGGACGTAATTCACTGGTGATCTGTTTCCGAGCCGGTATGTGGCTTGGCAGTTCCACTCGGCTGCATCTGCTCTGGTAAGGTGATCGGTTTAAGCAAATGCATACTGAGGGCATGTTCCTCGGTAATTAGATCACGTGACCTTTAGGTACATGGATTAGACGGAGGACCCTAAGTCACGTGGTCGAGTTATTGGCGTTCACAGTCGATTAGTGACCCACCACATCACAAAGTTATTCGTGTGCGATGGCCTGCGATTCCGGTGAGTCTGGTGGGAACCCGAGTGGTTCACCCTCGTGGTCTTCACCCCAGGTCCGCAACAATATATGCGTATATTATCTTCTTATTATTATTTCGGCTGCTCCCGTTAGGGGCCGCCACAGCGATCATCCGTTATGATCCGCATAATGATTTGGCACAGGTTTACGCCGGATGCCCTTCTGACGACCCTGGTCGACTCTTACGACACGGGAATGTATATATATATATATATATATATATAATATTATGTATATTATTATATGTTATATGTATATATGATATGTGTATATATACGTATATGTATATATATGTATATGTATATATATGTATATATATGTATATATGTATATATATACATACGTATATATATATATATATGTATATATATATATAATATAATAAATATATATACAGTCATGCGCCGCTTAACGACGTTCCGGGCAACGACGGATCGCATATACGACGGGATCTGCCAGCTCAAAAAAAAAAATGTAACTGAAAATTCCTATCGCCGAGTATGATGTACCTCGTATAAAAATAGCACATACAATTATGTACACTGTACAGTACATAATACCTCATAATGATAATAAAGACAGTGTGGCCCTGTTAAATGCGATCGTTGAGGTCCATAAAATGTCATCGCGAAAAAAACAGGATCGTGCTAAATCGGGATTCAAGAATCGGCTTTCAAACTGAACCAATGTTTCCACGTTTACCTTCTAGCAAGTAAATTACCTTTGAATTGAAGAATTCCACGATAAAATCGTTGTTCTTAGTCGACATCAAAACACAAATTTGTTTTTAGTGAAGGTTTTTTGTTGTTAAAACAATCGCACTGTTCCGAAATATATATATCACAATTGACAGGTGCTCGTTTCTTCATTTGTAAATTATAACATCGATGCAATGATTACGGATTTATAAAATCGAAACGCTATTTATTCATCTTTCTATAATCGATGCGAGAGGAGATTGTAAGCTGCTGCTAACAACACCGATGGCCGTCATGAACAGCCAAAGGTAAAACTAACGTGTCTTCCGTCTCTCTTGGATGTGTGTTACAATTGCCGACAGTATTCAGTACAGTAACATGCTGTACAAGTTTGTATCCAAGGAGCAATAGGCTACACCATATAGCCTAGGTGTCTAGGTTTGTGTGTAAGTATGATGTTCGAAAACGAAAACGAAAAAAAAAAAATTATGTTCGCACAATAATGACATCGCTTAACGACGCGTTTCTCAGATGTAACCCCGTCGTTAAGTGGCGCATGACTGTATGTATATAATATATATATATATATATATATTATATATATATATATATATATATATATATATATATATATATACTGGCTGTACTGGTGAGCATCAGCCGCAGATGATGTCTCACACTAATAAACGCAAACATCTGCCGAGGAAGGTTAGGTAGCCAAGAAAGAGAAAGAAAGGTGAGGATAAGCACCCTCAGAATACTTGGCATGGTCAGCCGACCTATGCGGCCCAGGGCACTTAGGGAGGGGTAAGTGGGAAAGATACTGGTGTCTACGGTGTATAAGTGGGAGGTACGATGTATACGACGTGAGGGGTGCAGTGTCGTGCCAGAGGAAAATGTGATTGCAAATCAGTAACTCGTTCTTCGTTGTGCATCCACAGTGGACAGGATAGAGGGGTGTAGAGAGATCGAGAAGAATAGATGTGTGAGAAGGAAGATCCCTAACTTAACCGTGTAAAGATCTGGATATGTAATTGTGTTTGTATTACAATTGTATATGTAAGTCGCTCCGCCTGAGCATTCCAACCTCGTGATATGGCAAATTATTTCCTCCTTATTTATTCGCCAGGACTCGTGGCAATGTGTGCTCCATACCGGTCCACCATCTGTGGCCGGGGGTGAGCTCGTGTGGCTTTGCTGGGGTGGCAGCATGTTGACAGCATTGCAGGGAATCCACTGTTGCTCTCGAAGGATGGCAGTCGCACATGAATAATGTTCTCGACGAAGAAGCGTGCTGCTCCCTTTTATGAGCCCCAGGTGAAGGATAGGGCGAGGACCAGAAAGCGATGCACTGTGGCCCAAATCCCACTCCTCTGTTCGGCCACAGTGGCTCTAGCCATGCCCCGCCATGTTTCGGGACCGGAAAACTGCTTAGATCCCCACTAGGTTTGGCACGGTTCAGAGCTCCTGGCTTAACATGGCGAGCATGCACCTCGAGCTGGCATCCGGGCCCGGATGTGCACTGAGTGTAGTTTGTGTGTAGGATGGTAGCGGACTTTCTCCGCTACCTACGGGCTCCTTCATGAGCCAGAATGCACATTCGGGACTCGAACCAAATCCCTGGATCGCCCTTCCCGCGAACCCTCCTCATTGCTAATGGTCTTGTCATGGTCTGATGACTGGATGATGGCTGTGATAATTATGGACTCTCACTCGGGACATTCCCGGTGAGATGCTGTGGGGAATGTGGTGTCTGTAGCATGGTCGAGCATCGCGCGGCACCAATAACAATGGCCAACGCCGTGCGGTGCTCGAAATAGAGTGGCGAATTGTAGCGATGCAGATGAACGAGGGGGTGTGGGAGTGCTTTTTCCATGTGCAGGAGACGTTTGCAGTCAAAGTGGAGAGATTTGGTGAGTGAGGTGAGGAGTAAGGTGAGGTGTGCGTTGAATTGGTGTGCAGACTTGAATGGAAAATGGCATGCAAATTCCCGAGAAGGTTATTTTGTGTGCAACGGGTTGATCTCAGCCACGGGAGGCATCGCCGTGTGCCTATTAAACAATTGTCTGTTAAATGGCATGTGTACTTGCATGCTTGTTGTGTATTATGGCTAAAATGAAAGGGCTAGGGTAGAGGTCAGAGTACGAATCAAAGTATTTATTAGACCTAACTATGAGTCCCACGCAATGCAATTTGTCCCAAACCCACTACACATGAGGAAGAACTACCTACACAAAAACTAATGAAATAACTGCCTGGGGATCACTGTATGGTAGGTGCCATTGCGTTCGAGGCATGTAGTTTTGTAGAAGCGCAACAATATATATATAATATATATTATATATTAATATATTATATATATATATATATACTAGCGATACCCGTGCACATGCACGTGATAGCAGTACAACATAGCTGGTAGCAGACGACAGACCGTACACGGGGAATGACAAAAATACACATTGACAAAATGCAAGTGGTACTATGGAACGCCAAGACTTCCCAAACATTGTCGGCATGTCTGCTAAGTGCCAAGCAATTTCATAGGGATCTGTGACAGCGAGCCAAGTTTTTAGTGTGCAAGCTTGGTATTATTAAGATATATATATATATATATATATATATATATATATATATATATATATATATATACGTTATATACCACACATGCATATCTTCTCCCATTAACGGCCAAAATTATTCCCACGTTATAACTGTATTTTTCAATTTTTTTAAATTTGAACACTGTACAGGGTGGCCTATAAATCGCTTTACCCCTCCCTGTGAAGAATTTATTCTTCAAAAGTCTTTATTATGCAGGTTTTATTGTGCAGTACTTACAATAATTAATCAGTCATATCTGTGTGATGGAGCACATAAAGGTGCAGTGACTGATTGGCAAGATTCATACAAAATGGTGGACTGGTGGATTGTGCTCGGAAATGCGCTCTTCAGAAATATCGATCGTGCTTGGAAATGCAAAGCAAAGAGTTGAAAAGACCCTTCCCATGTCATTTTTCTCAATACTGCATGGGTTACGGTGTTCAGTGAACTCTCTAGTCGTTCATGAATCTGATGTTCATGGGTGACTGATTTAATTATTTAATTTTAAATAAAAATATGTTTTAGAAAAAAAGACTTAGATAAGTATAAGTGGATGTGTACGACCCAGTTTTAGTTGGGAAAATCCATATCCTTCCCTGCTTGTCAGCTAAGCTACTTCGTAGTGAATTAATTTGACCTGTTTATCCAAACTTTTTACTGGTTGCTCAAAATGTTGAATGAGGTACAAATGCAGCGGATGGGATACATATTTGTAATGTTTATGCTTCATGGTTCTGTCGTTTGTTTCTCAGATTCCTGTCATGTCTTAATGACCAAGCTTCTTCATAAGGTATCCAAGGAGAAACAAAATATAATGAAAAGTTCTGAGACGTTGATGGAAAAAACACCAAAATAACAGAGTAAAAGTTGTTCTTAATAACTTTATGTTGACGAAAGGACAGCTGAAAATATAAATAATTTTATTTTTTGTTACTGAAAATGTAAATATTATTTTTTATATATATATATTTTTATCATAAACCGTTCAGTTCTATTTTAAACATTGGTTTTACAAATGATTAAAAACGCTTCATACTCGAAGTGTGGCTGTGACTTTGTCATTAGAGATGTTTTCCCGGCTGCAATTAATCAAGAATCTTTCTTCCATGACTCCATGTTGGAAAAATGAACATTCCTCTGATATGCATGCAAAGGACATGACAAGTACACAAAGATATTGAATGCCATTCAAACACATAAGTGTTTGGGAGATGATAGAGCGGTTAGACACATTTAAGAGAGATGATTCGGAAAAGTGTGCGAAACGTTTAGCCATGAAAGCGTGTCCTGTAAGCTCATTCAAAAGTAAAAGACTGTGTCGATATCTGTTTCATCACTCTCAATGTCTGCAATTACTATCATTTGGATAAAGTAGCCTGTCCCATTTTTGGATCGGATTTTCATTGGGGGCCATAATTCATGATGTTCACTGCTGTCTGTTTATCCAACATTGCTTTTGCCATCGATATACAGTCATCCATAATGTAATGCCAATATTACATATTTGTTCAACATTGTGTCGTTAATTTAAAACACTTAAAATATATTTCTTGAAAAAACTGGAATATCATAATAATTAAACCTCAGTTCAATGAAATGTCAAGTGCAAATCAGAAATACATTGAAAGATGTAATTTGAAATCTGGAACACCAATGAACTTTACAGTTTGATACAATAAGCAATGGAATCAAACAAGAGGAAAAACAAAAAAGGAGAGAAGTGTGGTGAGGAAACACAGCAGCCTGCAAGTTAGATGATTGGGTGAGACAGGATCATTTAGAGTAGAAAATATCATGGGTACGGATGGGGATGACAAGAGATGGTGGTGCATGACCTGCTTGAAGTCTTGGAGAGAAAAGTGGGAGAGATGGCGTGGCTAGCATCCAGAGTGCCCCAGAAAGTTGCATCACTTCCCCCAAGGTCACCAACTCTGAAGAAGAGTTTTGTATTGTCCGTTGTCTCTGTCTGCATGTGTGGTTTTAAATGTAAATGATCAGTTACAGTGGACTTGTTTTATCAGTCATGTATACTTAATTGTTTTGTATTTCTAATGTTATCTCGACAAGTAGATTTTGGCATCGGGTGGGAATAAAGATGCTTGTTAGGGATAACTTCATGGGTAGTTTACAATATGACATTATTAATATATTATTATGATCAGTCGGTAGACTCTACTGAACATGATAAAAGCTTACTCTTTATTGCTTGATCCTTATTAATAACTAATTGATTACATGATAACTGCCTTACTACAGTGGTCACATATTTAAGCCACAGAACATTGGAAGTGAGGTTTCCTAGTAACCGGTCAGTGTGTCTAATTAACTCGTGGTCTCTTTTTATGGAGGTACTTATAAGATGATGGTTCTCTGCCAAACCCATTTAGCTTGTAAACCATAAAATGGCCGATAAATAGAGTTCATTATCCAAGCTTGGCCGATAAATAGAGTTCATTATCCAAGCTTTTCTGCCAAATACAGAAACTATCAGCCGTGATCATTCCTGGGCAAACCGCATTTCTAATTTGGCCACCAAAGGCAGCCGCGGTAGAAGACAGAGAGACCACCAACCTGTCTGCAATGTGAAAGTGATAGGCCCATAGACTCAGCTTAATCATGGAAGATTCCAATGATTTGAAGGCCTTTGTTTCCAAGACGTCAGGCTGAGCAAGGTGTGAGTCAAGAGTGTCAGCCCAGAGGGGAGAAAGCCCTTCCTTGACACAACTGAACTCTTATACACCTACAATACCTTCATCCGCAGCTTACTGGAGCACTGCACTTTCACATTTTTTTCAATCTCATTCTTCCCTCCAGGTCTTCAAGACAGCTGTTCACCACCATCTCAGATTACCAATCCAAAACCATGATCTTTTCTTCCACCTCCACTCCCCCCACCTCCAAAGACTACCGCTCTGCAAATGTCCTGTCTTTATTTACTTCCTGAGAGTTTGCTTTTGTATCCATCTTTTACACCCTGTGTGTTCTCCCATACACCTCATTTCTCCCCACACCCCTTATTAGCAACCGCTGGACTTAGTCCGAAATGGGGGCTCATGGATTTGGTCTCTTTTCGTGTCCGTGAGTGCATGCTTGCCTGTGTATGCAACCATATCTCGGATATGTGTGGACCAATTGTTTTTTTTTCGTACTTGACAAAAAGACAACACATGATGGTATACATAGGCACATCATTTTGTTTCACAATGCGATCAAAGATGGTCGACTGGCGGGCACTTTAGATGTAAAAAAAAACCTGATGTTGAACACATCCTCAACCATTTCTTGGACAAGCATTTGCCGATTTTGTTCAAACTTTGCAAACAGATAAAGAATGATGGCGTACACAAAAATGTCTTTTCTTTTCTATGATCAGATCCAAGATGGCCGATTGGTGGCCATTTTAGTTGTAAAAAAAAACCTCAATGTTGAACACGTCCTCATTTATTGATGTTGTTCAAACTTGGCACCCAGATAGTGAATAATCGCTTACATAGGCAAGTCACTTTTCTTTGAGATCCGATCCAAGATGGCCGACGGGAGGACATTTTGTTACTTAGACGTGTCTCCAACCATTTCTCTGACATGCATGGTCATATTTTGTTGAAACCTGGCACAAACACAGCACACGATGGCATACGCTTGCCCTTAACTTTATTTTGTGATCTGATCAAAGATAGTAGACTGGCAGCCATTTTACTTGTAAAAAAAACTGATGTTGAACATGTCCTCAACCATTTCTCAGACATGCATTTACCGATGTTGTCCAAACTTGGCACATTGATAATGAATGAATGATGGCTTACAAAGGCACGTTATTTTTTTCGAGATAATTTTTGACAGGTGGCCATTTTAGTTGACTGTAAATATGGGCTACCCTTTAACTCCATCCAGCAAAATTACTAAAACAAAGTGGGCTATGCCATTTTATGTCTTTTTTTTACTTGTTTGTCCCAAGTCTCCCAATATTTTTTTCCTCATCCCTGTTGTTGGTGTGTTTCCACACCTCTCCCCTCTTTCTACTGTTCTTTTTGTACTGTTATGTCGTAGTTCATTATTTGTTATAACTCTTCCACAAGTCTCGACTTTGCATGCAAAAAACAAACAAACATGTTGTCTTTCAAATTTGAAATGAATCCTGAGCAAGTTTACTGAAAACAAAAGATTAGATTTGATATTTTTGGATTAAAAATAGGCATAAGTGAGAGTTATTGGCTGCAGCTGCCATCATGGGTAAAATACATTATATATATATATATATATATATATATATATATAATATATATACAGTTGTAGATTTCCGCCCGCCGGCGTGCGAACGACCGCGTCTAACCAATAGCTGTCGCTTCGCCCACCGAACGGACAATCCAGTCGCGGCGTTCCGGATCAACGCCGGAAACCAGCCACGGGTGTGTTTGTAACCACACCACAACCTTGTCCGCACTCTACCGCGCGTACAGGGTCCCGATCGCCAAATCTTCGATTTACCTAATTATTCATGCGGGTAGGTTACCGAGAGATTGTACCTCAACGGGACTGCTTGGAAACGATCCGCTTAAGCAGCTAGTTTCCTTTTGGGATAACCGAGCGGGGTATTATCGCGCAGTCCCATTGGACCCGATCACTTTACCGGCTATTAAGAAACCAACTATTTATTCCGATGTCAATACGGCAGTTCAATGAGGGAATGGACGCAACGAACAGGTTTACATTCACACAAGGACATTTATTATAATAAAGCACGTATGCAATTAAACAAGGCAAAAACGTATGCATTATACAAGCAACAAAAGCACGACAAAAGAACTACGACCGTCTATACGAAATGCAATGCAAACATTTACAGCACACAAAGCACTTAACAATTTCCTACTTATTAGACGGGCCCACGGACACACGTACGCACACACACACACACACACACACACACACACACACACACACACACACAAGAAATGGTGGCAGAGGCCGTTAATAACGGGCTCCAGCTCGGAGGACAGGTGAGCTAAAACTCAGAACCTATCTCGAACCTCTCCACCTCATGTGGTCTTCAAGTTGTTCGGACCCGGGCTCCAGCGAGAGCGAGCTGGATGTAATCGCCGTGAGCCGCGATCCTTCCCGAGCTCCCGCGAATCCTCCCGCACTTCTCAACACGTGCTGGTGAGACGAGGCGCCGATCCTTCCCGTCGATGCGTCGCTTCCCGAGGAACCACCTCCCGCGCTTCTCAACACGTGCTGGTGAGACGAGGCGCCGATCCTTCCCGTCGATGCGTCGCTTCCCCGAGGAACCACCTCCAAGAAGAGGTCGATGAGTCGCACCAAGCCGGGAACCAAAATGGAGAACAAAGAGCTCCACGAACCAAGAAGAAGAAGAAGAAG
This sequence comes from Eptatretus atami, assembly GCA_035128595.1. Classification (NCBI taxonomy): domain Eukaryota; kingdom Metazoa; phylum Chordata; class Myxini; order Myxiniformes; family Myxinidae; genus Eptatretus; species Eptatretus atami. Next base: position 145,569,038 of record CM068957.1, read on the forward strand.
AAGAAGCCACCATTCGCAGCTCGAGCCGAGCAACTGGCTCAACTTCCTTCCAAAACAAAGCAGCTCGAAGAAAAAGCCTCCAAAAAGCCTCCTCCCGAGCCAGGCCTCAGCCGAAGCTCACTGAGCCAGCCGAAGCAAAAAGCTTCTGAAGGCCTCAACCCTAAACTCCAGCCAAACAGGACCCGAAGGTCTGCTGAGCAACTACTCTCTGCCGAAGCAAAAAGCTTACTACTCCAATTCCCAAAACGAACAAAGAAAAGATCTCCTCTTATCCTTCTCCCGCCCTTCCCCCACTCCCGGCGTGACTCATGACTCATGCCTCGTGCTCCATCCCCCGCTCATCCACGGGTGGAGGGAGTTGTTGACATCATGAGTCACGGGACGGCAGGTTCTTCTTGCTCTTCGCAGAAGAGGGGAGGGATGTCTCCATTGTTCGTTCCCTAACTATTAAATTGATCCGCAGCGCATCTAATCGATTTCTGAACATTTAAACAATGGAAGGTGAGCTATCTAGGGAACAAGCCCTTATCGGACATAGCTGACTAAAGGAACCTGTATGTTGTGTGCAATCGAATTCCAAATTCGTAACAATATATATATCACTTTAATCGTACATATTCTGAGAAAAAAATCACTTTGTGAATTGCTGAATGTCTTAATCACGGATATTGCATCATTCGAAAAGAAATCATCATTTTCAAAATCTTTCTTTGAAAGTTTTGGGACAAATATAATATTGATTATCTGACATATTATTGTATTATTTCCAACTCCAAGGGGCCTGCAGTACATCCACATAATGTAAAATGTGACTTCAAGTGCTCAACTGCCCCCTCACAAACCCCATGTTCTCAAGCTCCACCTCCCAACTCTCTCTTCCTCATATGTGGTGACTTCAATTGTCACCATGCTAATTGGCTGGGTGTTGGTAACTCTCTCACCAGCCATTGCACTTATGCAAATTAACCTCTGTGACTTGATGGGACTGACTCAATCCATTCATTTTCCCACCTGGAACTTTCCCAACATAAAATCTTCCCTTCTGGATTTGGTGATGACCAATTTATCCGCGAATGTACTTATCTTGCTCGTCCTCTGCCCGAACTGGCTTATGTGTTCATGTGCTTGTGAAGGTCAACATATCTCTGGCCATTCTCAGAGAACATCCTCAGCACCCGCAACACTGGCAGTTCACTCAGGCATATCAACCATCTCTGATACCAATTCAGCCTGGGAATTCTTCCACAGAAACCTGCTCTCTCTCTTATGCACCGATTCATCCCATCTTGTCTTCAGTTATCGTACCCATCCTCCAGCTCTTGGTCATCGGAATCCTGTGATGAGAAGGTTGATTTAAGACAATTTGCATTCTCCTCCTGGAAGGCAAATACATCCGAAGGCAACCTCAGATCATTCCACAGAGTCCGCAACATGTGTATTTCCTCTCAGGAGAGGCAGAAAACACCATTTGTCCAATCTCAAGAATGAACTTTCAAACTTGTCTCCTTCCTTTAAAACCTGGTGGTGCATTGTCAAGTTGGTCTCTGTTGTATTTGGTTCATCCCTTTCCTCACTTCAAATGGCACCACAGCTGACACTGCTCACAAGAAGGCTGAATGCCTCAATTCTGTTTTTGCTTCAAAATCATGTGTCACTGATATCTCTCTCTCTCTCTCTCTCTTTTCTCTCTCTCTCTCTCTCTCTCTCTCTCTCTCTCTCTCTCTCTCTCTTCTCTCTCTCTCTCTCTCTCTCTCTCCCTCTCTCTCCCCCTCTCTCCCTCTCTCCCTCTCTCCCTCTCTCCCTCTCTCCCTCTGTACCCTTCCTTCCCAATCAGACCCAACTGCTCCTGAATTTTGCATCTTTTACACCTGGGAAGGTGGAATAGTTTCTGGCAACCCTCGACACTGATTCTGCAACTGGACCAGACAGCATCAGCTTACGTGTCCCAAAAATCTTGCTGCTCTTGCACTTCCTATCTCTGCCCTTTTCACCTTGTATTTTTCTATAGGTCATCTTCCATCTCCTTGTAAATCAGCCAACATTACAGCATTACCTATAAAAGATGCAAAAATGGATCTCCTTATCTACAGACCAATTGGCTTACTTCCATTCATCAGCAAGGTTATGGAATCGATCATCACAGTTGACATAAAATCTTTCTTTTTCTCCAACAGCCTCATCTCAGATGATCAATTCAGATTCAGACCTGGTTACTCTTCCGTGAACATGCTGTTTATACTCTCCCAACAATGGATGGAGGCCCTCAAGATCAGTCAAAAGATCATGGTCATCTCCCTGGACATATCTCGAGCGTTCGATACAGTGTGGCATCCTACCTTGCTCTCCAAACTGTCTACCGATGGAATACAACTCCACTCTTGCATAACTGACTCCATGACTCCACTCCTCCGCTCTCATAGCCAACATGTGGCTCTCAATGGAACCCTTTCATCTCCTCTCCCTGTCAACGCTGGAGTACAACAAAGCAGTGTTCTCAGCCCTATTGTATTCCGAATCTTCATCAGTGATCTCATTGACTGGAAAATCCTCTTTATCTTCTTGCTGATAACTCCACTCTTTGCCAGAACATCCCTCATCCTTCTGCCAGATAGGCAGCAGCCTCTTCGACCCTGGACAAAATCACAGACTGATGAAACACTTGGAATATGTCTTTCAATCCTGAGAAATCCCACAAAATTTCTCTCTCACTGTCTCTGTCT
>CM068957.1:145588939-145607529 GCA_035128595.1 Eptatretus atami
TTGGCACACCTCAGGTCCCTCCATCACGCTTGACAGTCACACCCATTCTGGTGGATCGGCGCAGACGCTTTGCGCCACACAGTAGCCAAGCAGGGACAACATGCCAACTATCAAGGAGGGATCGTTCATCAGAGTATCCCCCCCCCCCCCCCCAGAAAAAGTGCTGGGTGGCATGGTCGGTCAACCGTGCAAGGTATTACGAGACCGTTAGCCTCATCTCTCCTTTTTGCTCATAATCTCCTCCTCATCGGGTTTTGCGTGTGTGTGTGTGTGTGTGTGTTGTGTGTGTGTGTGTGTGTGTGTGTATGCGTGTGTGTGTCATGGCACCTGTCCTCGCTTAAGTTAAGATTGCAGAACAATTATATCAGATAGGTCTGCCCTGTGTCTGCTTTAGTAAGTTGCTTGTTTTGTTGATGCACAACACATTTATTTCTATCCCTGCTTACACACAACAATAAATCTATTCATTGTGCCACATATTTTTCCTCACCTCTCTGTAAAAAATAATTATGTAGAATGTTCCCAGCTCGTTTTTGTCTTTTCTTTCATTGATCCAGCATGGTCCGTACCCAGCCTTGCCGGGACTTTACTCTCAACGATCTGCTCTTTTAGCCGGTACGTCCTTGGCAGTGTCACTCATCTGCATCTGACCCGGTAAGGTTACCGGTTCGGCCAAGGCGTACTGAGGACGTCCCCTGGTAGAGTTATTGGTGTTCACGGTCGGTTAGCGACCCGCTGCGTCACGGAGTTATTTGTGTGCGATAGCCTGCGATTCCGGGAGTCTTGTGGGAACCGAGATAGCTTCCCCCCTCTTGGTCTTTACACCCAGACTCCCGGCCACAAACTAATTTTATATTAATTCTTCTTTTCTTTCTTTTTCGGCTGCTTCCGTTAAGGGTCACCACAGCGGATCATCCGTTATGATCCGCATAATGATTGGCACAGGTTTTACGCCGGATGCCCTTCCTGACGCAACTCTGGTCGCCTCTTACGACACAGGGATATGGTACACCTATTCTAACCGGGCATATACCGGGCCCAGTACACTGGTACTCACTTCGCCGACCTCGGAAGGATGACAGGCTGGGTCAACCTCCTGGTGTGTATTAATTCAAGCGGCCAACGGGGCTTGAACTCAGGACCTTTGGATCCAAGCCGCTACCCTAACCACTACGCCAACACCAGGCTATAACTATATATATATATATATATATATATTTATTATATATATAAATATATATATATATATATATATATTACTGTAAATATATATGTATATTAGTTCGCGAGATAGTAAAATGCTTGAAATAAATAAATAATTCAAAGTTATGTTGGTGTTTGTAAAAATAATGTATTATTCTCTCCTGTAAATGTCAAAAAAAAAAAAAAACGAAATTGGCTCCAATCCTAAAATCAATTGACAAGCCTCATGTCCAGATGATACTGCATACATGTGCAAATATGAAAGAAATGCATCCGGTCATTTGATTAGAGGCTGCGGTGGATGGACGGACAGACAGGATCCAAAACATGTCCTCCGCCAAGCAGACACCCTTTGGTGGATGATAAAGGTCCAGAATATTGAACAAAAAAGAGAGGATGTGTAAATACAGGGAGGCAACTTGCTTTAGCATTTGTGCCAGGAGTTTGCTGCACAACCTTCCCCTACATCCTTTCTCCATCCCAGCACATTTAATATCATGCATTTTACCTTTACAATCTCAAGGACCTTTTTTTATGAATCCATTTTATTCTGTCAGCACAATGTTCAAGTTGAACGACCAGGAAATCATGTATTTTGAGCAAGCATCCTTTTTGTCATGCTGAATGCTTTGAGTAATTGCAAAAACGATCCAAACTTCACTCATTTTATCAGAAAGGTTTAGCTAAAATACTGTTCATATATCATAAATGCATGAATTCTTTTTATTCTGTGTTTGGGGCTGGTGTTTTAAATAATATTTCAGACAAAAGAAAGCAAGACAGGTTTACCGACGGGTTCAATCCACAAAGTTATACAGGTATATTAATTGCAGTTATGACAACATTATGTGTTTTCCTTATCTTAAAGGGATGCTGACACCATTTTGGTGCAATTCATGTGAGGATAGTTAATCGAGTAGCACTAGGATAGCGAGGTTAGTAGTATTCTTGCCTATAAGCTGTTGATCCCAAAATGGTCAGATTTGACAAAAACAAACTGTTGTATTGCTCGAGTGACGGCAGGGGCACGATATATCAGAACACCCTGCCTTCAGAGAGCGGCATAAAACAAGGAAATACAACTGATTATCCACAAAGGCAGAGGCAATTGCCCAGTATGCCTGTGCCAGATCCACATCTGTAAAGGTTGCTGTCCATCTGCATTTATGCTGTGGATATGAAATGTCCCAATGCATCTTTTTGAGGAGCAGTCATTATGTGCAGGTATCCTGGCTAAATTACCATGACTTGACTTGAGCCACCTGTTTAGTTCACTAAAAGACAAAGACCAACTTCATCATGGTTCATTCTGTTCTTTCAAAGGAATTTGAGGCCATTGCACTCCAATAATTTTTTTCGATTCATTTTTCCATCTCAATCTTTGGTCTACCTTTGCTTATTCCAAGGCCTTCTCCAGATTGCAAGTTTGGAATTCATGTTGTCCATCGGTTGTCCATTATTCTTGCTACATGTCCAGCCAAGTTCAATTTCAGTTTATCATTTGTGACCAGAATGTCAAGGAGTTTTGATTTTTACTGATCTCTCATTTCCCTTTTGTATCCCTGTTGTTTATGCCAAGACAACATCTTTACATTACTCCTTTCATGCTGAGTAATTTTGTTCCATCTTGTATGTTAGAGACCACGTTTCACTACCACATGCCATTGTTGAGAGAACACGTTGATTGTAAACCTTCCTTTTCAGACACGGACAGTTTGGTTTTCATGACACTTTTATTTTCCAAAGGCTGCCCGTCCTGCTCTAGTATGTCTTTCATTTCTTCCAATCATTTATATCCATTTGTACGAGTTATCCTGAGTAACTGTAATTGGATAGTCTCTTCAATTGGGCAATCATTCATTTGAATCTCCACCTCTATTGCATAGTGGTTTTTACATTAATGTAATCTTTGTGATATTCATCGTTCGTCTGATCTTTTGACTCTCCAAATTAATCTCTTTCTTCATGATTTTCAGTCTTCACCAGTATTGAAATAAAAACAATGTCATCCATGAATTGTTGGTTGTTTATTTTTTCTCCATTGACATTAATTACTTCTAGGCATGCAGTGAACATTTTTGGTGAGATCCAGTCTTCCTGTCTGACACCTCTTCCGATCTTTATCACGCCACTTTTATATTCAAGGTCTCTGAAATATTTTATACCCATTCGTTGATCTGTGCCTTTCCGTGACTTTATCCCAGAGGTCTTTTGAAGAGTCTTGGTGCTCATGGTTGAGTCGTTGCTGTGAAATTTAATACCCAGCAGAGGAAACCTACAGGAACAGCTGATTTTATTCTGAAATAATCAGAATCACTACAATTTAACACAGGTGGAGGCCAATTAACTTGCATGGTGTGTGATTTTGAAAGTCGTTACACTTGAACTGATTTACATTGCTATTTTTAGGGCGGTGGACACTTATCCATCGGAGATATTCTAGTTTTGTGTCTTTAATTAATTTTCTGAAATTAGTAGAATTTGTTTTTCACTTGGAAGTCATGGGTAATGATGTGTAAATAAACGTGGAAAACGTTTGATTTAATGCAATTTAATTCCAGGCAAATAAGACAACAAAAGGTGAAAATTTTGAAAGGGGCGTCGATTTTCTATAGGTACTGTACAGTGACTAAATGAGGTTCCACAATGGTGGACAGTGACTTGAAACTGTATTAACCCTTGGACATTGAAGACAATCGTTAAGAAGTGGAAGGCATATGGTACCACCAATATCCTGCCGAGATTAGACCGTCCCTCCAAACTGGATGACCAAGCAAGGAGAAGACTGATCAGAGAGGCACCAAGAGGCCAATGGCAACTTTGAAAGAGCTACATGCCTTTAAGCAAAGACTCGTCACTGAGTGAATGCGACAACAATACACCAGGCACTCCACAAGTTTGGCTTGTACAGTCGGTGGAAAGAAGGAAGAAGCCAATACTCAAAAAGCCCACCTTCAGTCCCGTTTAAGGTGTGGAAAAAAACCACTCCAGAGATTCTGAAGCCACGTGGCGAAACGTTTTGTGTTCTGACAAAACCAAGATGGAACATTTTGGCCGAAATGCAAAACTTTACGTTTGGCGAAAACCCAACACAGAACATAACCCAACACAGAACATCACCCAAAGAACACCATCCCTACGTGAAGCATGGTGGTGGTTGCATCATATTAGGGGATGTTTCTCATCAGCAGGGACTTGGGCACTTGTCAGGATAGAAGGGAAAATGGATGGAGGAAAATACAGAAAATTCTGAGAGGAAAACCTGCTTCCCTCTGCAAGAAAGCTGAAATTGGGACGGACATTCACCTTTCAGTATGACAATGACCCGAAGCACACAACCAAAGCTACACTGGAGTGGCTAAGGAACAAAAAGATAAATGTCCTTTAGTGGCACAGTCAGAGCCCTGACATAAATCCAATTGGAAATATGTGGCATGACTTGAAGATTGCTGTCCATCAACACTACTCACTCAACTTGAATGAGCATGAACAGTTTTGTACAGAAGAATGGGAAAATATTGCCCAATCAAGGTGTGCAAAGTTGGTCGAGACTTATCCCAACAGACTCACAGCTGCAATTGCTGCCAAAGGTGCTTCCATCAAGTATTAACTCAGTGAGGTGGACACTTATCCAACCAAGATATTATAATTTTGTATTTTAAATTAATTTTCAGAAATTTGTAGAATTGTTTTTCACTTGGAAATTGTGGGTTACGATATGTAAATAAAGGTGGAAAAAGTCTGATCTAATGCAATTTAATTCCAGGCTATAAGGCAAGCAAAGGTGACGTTTTCAAAAGGAGATATAGACTTTCTATATAGGTACTGTAGATTTGACATTTAGGTGATGAGCCTAAGGAAAGCATTTGTGCTGTCAAAGGTTGGGTTAGGTATGGGAGCATACACCAGAGCAGCGCGTCGCTGCGTCCATTTTCCATCGGTACTCCAGGGGCCTATATCTGGCCATCCCCCAGGCAGATGCCTGGCCCATCCCATCTCCTTGAGATGTCAAAACGTTTTTCATAATCAATTAATTGCTTGCTTTGCATTCAATTTCAAATTAATTTCACCTTTTGATTAACTTGATTTTTCTTGAAAACTGATTAATTGTACGACTCTGATCCATTGTTGAGAATCCACTTCAAAACTTGCTTGCTTCCACATTCAATTTCAGACGATGAATAACCGTCTCTTCTTGTCTGCCAGTGGCATGGTTCATGTTGCTAAACCAGCGTTATGGCAGTAATTACACTGCATGGTTTGCTGCTGTTTGCTCAATACTCATCAAGTAGGAATTTGGAGCTTGGTCAGGATGCTGTCGATAACTTTCCTCTTTGTAAAGTCATACCAGAATCTTAAACATCCACCAAGAGTAACCAATGCTGGCAGACAGGTCTCCAGCTTAACATCCTATCCGAGGGATGATGCACTCATTCATGCAATGCCTTGCATAAGAATTCATCGGGGTGACAGTTTATAGTCGGGTCAGAATAAACGGAGACTGGAAAGCTGAAAGGCAAGTTTATTCCCTCTCAGCTTTGCTGCCAGTTCAACGAATAACTAAGACAATCAAAAACTCCTTCACTTCTCTAATATATCATTTCTCCAGACATACAACTCTTCTTTTATTTTACACAATTCCTATCCAAGGTTTTTTAAAAGAAGTTTCACAGGAATTGGTTTATATCATCCATTGTCCCAACTGATGGCATTACAACATTTCAGAGACATTCCATGCTGCCTTCAAATAGGCCAACTCGCAATATATCAAAACCACTGTTGTCAAGATTGCTATACTGCTCATTCACCCTGCTTCATGTGGAAAGAATTGTCGCAACGATGCTGTCCCATAAACCAAAAGAAATACAGCTCAGAGCAAGTCAGCCACATCTGACTTCGATGACAGTCAATTATCATATTTTTTTAACTTGCATTATTTATGCAAACTTGCTAAAATCATGGTGCAGAGGTAGTGCACTTACATTTGAGCTGTCAAGTCTGGGTTCGATTCCCTCCCAACTATAAACTGTTGGATTGGTGCGTCACAGGCAGGGCATTGCATCACAAAGTGTGCCATCCCATGGATAGATGTGAAGCAGGCGTCCCGTCTACGAGCATTAGTTGGAGGATGTTTAAAGATCCATGGTGTCTTTCATGAAAAGCAGGCGAGCTATCACCGAACCATGGAACAATTACAAATTCATGCCCAAATCTCCTTCGGTCGAACATTAGGCCTGGTCAACCGGTTCATTAATGATTTGGTCCAAAAACGTTACCTGGCCAACCCGACACGAAGGTGTGGATAATAATTGAGGTCATTAAATAAGTTGTAAATATGAAAATGACAACAAGAAAAATGAAATAATTTTAACTAAAATATTCGTTCTTGGAAAGACAGAAATGATGTGCTTGTACTTGCTGATTAGAGCTCTCATGATGTTCAATCATTGTTCTTATGGCATGTGTATTAATTAATATATATATAATATATATATTAGTTTATTCCTTCATGATTCACTAGTTTTGATGAAATTCTGTGCATTTTGGTGAAGTTCACAATTTAAAAACTGGTTATTGAAAGTTTCACAAAACAAACAAACAAACAAACAATAATGATTATTTTTCTATCAATGATTGGTACACATGGTGTTTAATGAGTTAAGATTTTATATATTTAAAAACTGCTGCTTGCAATGGCATACAGCATGCATAATTAATTAATCATGCCTTTGAAGATAAAAAAAAAACATTTCAGAGGATTGTGATTGGTAAGCAATCAATACCCAATAGTCAATAGGTTAATTGAAACTACTCTGAAAGTAAATACTGGATATGAGTTCCATTGTGAGAAAGCTTATTCATTTAAAAAAAACCAGATTGTTCAGCATTTGATAGCTCAGCTATTTCATTTCATTTCAGAGCAGGAAAACAAAAACAGGTGAGATGGTAAAATAACAAGAGTGGACAATTCATAGAAGCCCTGACAGGGTTTGGACCTTGGTCCAGGAAGATCAAAAATAAAACTGGAGTACAGCGATTCGTCTGAAATGCAGTTGAAGGGATAAGTTTCTCACTGAGTGGCGAGTGGGTGGAGCAGGCAGAGTCGAGAGGGAGTGGGCGGAGTGGCAGCAGCCGGCGGAGTCAGGCGGGTGGGTGGAGCCAGTGGCGAGTCGGTGTAGAAGAAGATGGCATGAAGCAGGCGCACGCAGAGACCGATCCAAAGCCAGGCAAGGAAGATGAGGATGATCATGACTCTGTGGACGGCTTCACGATCCGTCATTTATAGGCCCTGCGATGCAGGGCAGGGCACCGCCCTGAAGCGATGCGTCGTCACCCAAATCAGGCACTCCCATTGGGCCATGGCCACCACACGACTCGGCCGTCATGGCCGGAAGCGGCCTCACTGGTGCATCAGGCGATACCTCACCAAGCTGTGCAATCGTCTCACTCGGAACCATGCGATATGAATTGCCTTGCACCGAACTCCTGGGCTGTGCTCCGGTGAATGGCCAAGGGCCGCGCCGGTCCCGCATGCCCTCTTGGGCACCCACTGCATGCTGCGGTTGGCACCGATCAATGTGCTTGCTTCATCCGAACACCATGTGGCCCGGGCGATCTGGGCCGTACAGCATGCCTCGACTTGGTGGCAGCTGTGTTGAGGTAGAGGTGCGGGAGGATATCTGCCGTCTGTGGGAGACATAGGTTGCCGCGGTGGTGAGCGAGAATCGATGGTAAGACACCATCGTGAACCAACGTGCAGACCCGAACAAAGATGTGCACCATGCGCATCCCATACAATGTGATGGTAAGATGCCATTTTAATCAGCGTGCAGAACCGAATGAAGAGGTGTGCTTTTCGTGCCTCATACTGTATGATGATAAATTATCACAGGGCGGCGCACAGGTCCACCATTGTGCATGTGGTTATCTTTCACAGTGGTGATCTTCACAGGTGGTGGTGTGCGCGGTGCCGGCACTGATCTGTGTTATGGATTGAAGCAAAGGATTTAATATAATTATTAGAGGCAGAAATGGGTTGAAAAGAACGTGCCTCGTGCATCCTGCACAGCATTGGCGTTTATTGTTTGGTTCTACTATCCCCCTTGACGTTGTTTTTTTCTGTCATTTGTGTCATTGGTGTCATTGACATGGTGTCATTCTTGCAGCGGAGCTGTCATATGGTTGAGGTTTCCACTGGCCTCCACGAGGATGCACTTGTTATCATGGAGGATGTGCAGTGGTTGTCAGAAGCTGCCTCTGGGTGCGGTGCCTGCTTGGATTTATTTCAGGAATAAGAGGAAAAGAGTTGGAATGAAGATCGAGAATAAATCAGACCTAACTATGAGATCCACACAACGCACTTCATCAGTTTTACCTATAGACATGAGGGAAAGGATTAACTGTATGTATATTAATGAAACAACTGTCTGGGGACCACTGAATGATGGATGCCATTGCCTTGGAGGCATGCGGTTTGCAAACCGCAACAATATATATATATATATATATATATATATATATATATATATATATATATATATATATATATATATATATATGCAGTCCTAGACCACCCGTGAACCCGTTAGGTTTCCGTTGTGACAGCGGTTGATCAAAAAATCATTGCAAGATAAAAAGGAGAGCTCCAGCAACTATCTGCTGAGGTTGTTTGTATTGATCAAATACTCCCGAAGAGTACTTGACTGAATCGGGAATTTATCTTTTAATAATTTTTTTCGTTGCCCGATTTGAACGAAACTTGATATTGCGCTCATTGAAAAAAAAACAGAGAAAGAAAGTCGAAGAAATTATTGTGCGTAATCTTCTAAACACAATTTATTTATTAATGAACACGGAAGTATTAGATCAAAATGGCGATGTTTATTTTATGCTTAAAATAAATCGTTCTTTGTCTCTACTAAATGTTTGAGATTTTAAAATAAATCATTTCAAGAAAAAAAAAAAGATGCCAGGAACGACACCGCTGAGGTTGTTTACATTGATCAAATTCCCGAAGAGTACTTGACTGAATCGGGAATTTATTTTTAAATAATTTTTTCGTTGCCCGATTTGAACGAAACTTGATATTGCACACCACAGGAGAATGGTGAGTAAGGTGGCCCGAATTTTTGCGCTATCGTGTACCATTTTGGCTGTATTTAGGAACACACATACATACATACATACATACATACACACAATACTACATACATACATACATACAACACAACACACACATACATACATACATAATACACACACAACATACATAACACACACAAACACATACAACATACTACATACATACATACATACACAATACATACATACATACATACTAACATACACACATACATACATACATAATACACAACACATACAATACATACATACATACATACATACACCACATACATTACATACACACATACATACAATACATACACAATACAGACATTACATAACCACACACACATACATAAAACACATACATACACACTGCATACATCACACACATACATACATACATACACACTAACATACATACACACACATACATCATACATACACACCACACACACTACATACATACAACATACATACATACAATACATACATACATACATACATAATTACACACACACACATACATACATACATACATACATCACACATACATACATACACACATACATACATACATACATACATACATACACACATACATACATACATACATACCATACACACACACACATACATCAACATACATACATACATACATACATACATACATACATACATACATACACACATACATACATAATACATACATACACACATACATACATACATACACACATACATACATACATACACACACAATACATACATAATACATACACACATACATACATACACACATACATACATACGAACATACATACATACATACATACATAACAATACAATACATACATACACACATACATACATACATACACACATACATACACACATACATACATACACCATACATAATAACACATACATACAATACACACATACAACAACATACATACATACACAATACATAACATACACATACATACATACATACACTACATACATACATACATACATACATACACACATACAATCACACATACATACATACATACATACATACCATACATAACATCACACATACATACAAATGAGAGTTTAGTAATATATAGAGCTGGTGTTGGCTTAATGGTATGGCGGTGGGCTTGGGATCTTAGCGTCCTGAGTTCAAATCCCACTCAGCATTTGAATTAATACCAGATGGGGTTAACTCGACTTGTCATCCTTCCGAGGTCGGCAAAATAAGTGCCAGCATGCTGGTATCCTGTGTTGGAGAGGAGACCCATCCAGGATGTGCCCGCATAGCCAAGGAGACTGCTTAGGCAGCACCAACGCTCTGCACAGAGTATGGTCCCAATGGATGGATGGATGTATATTCAATGTAAAATCGACACGTTCCACTTTAAGATGTGGTGGTGGTTGTATCCTCAATAAGGCCTTCATTGAGGACTTTAATCTTAAATTGTCCACCGACCATCAACCACAGAAGCCTCTGCTGTGGATGGTCAGATGATATGAATATGTAACAAGGACTGAGGATGTTATATGGTGCAATTGTGACACTTTGTCCCTCTTTTCTCTACACCGCCATCTTGCCTGTCCTCATTTCCCACTAATATCTTCATACCACATCATCGGAAGAACATTATCAACATTTCCCCTCTGTCTGTCCAGGCATCCGTGCATCCATGCGTGATGATGATGATGATGTTGATGTTTCTGTCATTGTCAGATTGCCATTTTATTTTGTGCCTACCCACGTCTCTGCCCCCACGTCTAGGCCCCCATGTCTCTGCCAATGTTGTTTTATGAATTGGTTTCAGAGTAAGAGACACTCTTTCAGGGCAAATCAAAATTATTGGAAAATAGCAGGAATAACTACGCCACAACAGACAATAGCATATGTTGTTCGTATAGCTTGGTACTCTGACCCTAATATCTGTTATATTCTGCCATTCTTGTGAAGATAAATGAACATGTTTATTTTGTGTTTCTTTAATTGCTTGTAATTCTTTTTTTAAAATTCCCTTTGAGCAACTTTCTAATATTGGCAATAATTCCCACAATAGAAGAGGTTGGCATTATTAAATCTTTTTTTTGTGATGGTGGTCCCTCCCCATTCCTTAATTGTTCTTCTGAACCTGACTATTTGTTACCTCCGCGACCGAAGGTGAAGGAGGTTTTGTTTTCACCCCTCTCTGTCTGTATGTTTGTTTATGTGCAGGATATCTCAAAAAGTTATGTACGGATCCGGATGAAATTTTGTGAACAGGTTTCGTGTGTGACAAGGACGACCTGATTTCATTTTGGTGAAGATCCGGATCCGGATCAGGCTACTCAAATTTAAGTGATTCTTCACCATTGAGAGACAGGGCCATAAATAATATATAGCCCGATATCTCAAAAGGTTGTGGACGGATTCGGACGAACATTGGTGGACAGTTTGGGTGTGTGACAAGGAAGAATTGATTCGATTTTGGTGAAGATCCGAATCCGGATCTGGATACGAGATTTATTTAATTTCAAAGTGATTCCTCACCGTTGAGAGATAGAGCCAAAAACGATATAGTCCTTTATAGTGTGATATTTCAAAAATGTATTGGGCCCAATATGTTCTCCTGGATCAGGCATTGCGTGGCGGAGGTATGTGCTCTACCGAGTGCCCTTCTAGTTTGATTTGTTATTACCTCCACCAACATATATCCCTCATTCACCCTACTGCTCATTATAAGGATAAAGATAATACCAGTTCTGACACCACTTCCTCCAAATAAGTCTGATAAATTATTTTATGCTTGGACAACTTGCACTTCCTAACAGGAACCACGACTTGCAGAAAAATCGTGGAAGCGAAAAATTAAGTGAACACTCGAAAGGTATGATTTTGGAATAGTTATTTTCTTCAAAATGTTGTTGGAGAGTGATGTAAACGGTCAAAAAGAACATCATAATCTGCATTTGGTGATTTGGTTCAGGTTAAAACCATCAACAAATTGTTCAACTTTTGGGGATTGAAAATTGTGTTCCATTCTCAAGTATATATGTCACCTGGCGAAATATTTGACAATCCCCATCCAATTGTATGCACCATGTATACACCATTCCACCCCCTGTGATGATAGATTCCATGACCTTGCTGATGATTAGAAGTTGGCTAATAGGTCGCTCGTTAAGAGTATCTGTTTCTGCATCTTTTTATGTAATGCATTGATGATGGCTAACTTCCAAGCAGATGGAATATGACCTCGGTTAAAAGGGCAAAGAGCGGAAGTGTAAGAGCAACAGAGCAGATTTTTAGAAAACGTGAGCTGATGCCATCCAGTCCAGTTGCACAATCAGAGTTGAGAAGAGCCAGAAACTTCTGCACCTTCTCAAGTACAAAATAATCAGAGTCCAGGAACAGTTGGGTAAAACTGGAGAGTGGGTACAGAGAGTGAGAGGTTTGGGACACAAGATTTGGAAACAAACACATAATTGAGACATTCAGTCTTTTCGCAACCGCAGTCGGCTGTGGTGCCATTGCGAAGGAATGGATGAAGGGGGTGGGGGGCATACTCCAGACAGACTTAATAAGGTGAAATCAGGTATTAGAGTAGGAAGCAAAGTTTGAACGTTCAATTTTGAGGTCGGATCAATGTTGTTTTTTAGATCCCCTGAGGGTAGACACACACTTGTTGCGGACTTTGTGGAATGAACTGGGGTTGCCTTCAATCAGATTTGCCTTCCAGGAGGAGATTCAAATTGTTTCAAGGCAACAGCCTCACCACAGGATTTAGTGAACTGCCAGACTCGACTGTTTTCTGAGAATGGGTAGAGAGAGATTTTGACCTTCATGAGCACATGATGCGATAAACCAATTGGAACAGAGGAAGAGCATGAGACGTTGGTGAGGAAATTGGTCATAACAACATCCAGAAGGAAGGATTTGCCATTAACATCAATCTGAGTTGGAAAGTTCATAGATGGAAAGTTCGGTCCCACGGAGTCACAGAAGACCTTTGATGAAGTGCCATGGCTGGTGAGCAAGGTACCAACACCCAGCTAATTAGCATGATGACAATTCAAATCACCACATATGAGGAAGAGAGAGTTGGGATGAGTGGTTAACAGGTTATCCACGTTGTCTCAGAGAGAGATGTGGATGGAGTCGTCATTGTTCGGATGGTGCAACACACAGATGAACAAGAGGTGGGAGTGTTGGGAAAGTTTCAGGCAGAGGTACTCCTGGAGGTTGGGAGGTGTAAGAACAGTACATGGAGAGTGAGAAAATGGAGTTTTGATGCACAGTGCGACGATACAAGATAATATTTTTGGTGTGTAATAGTTGGACTACAATGAAGCAGATAGACTATCTCATCATCATTTATTGGTTTTCTATGGTGCCCCCATAGCCTCGACTGATAAATGGGATAAAACAAAATGAAAAAGTAGAAGTCCATGAAAAAAGAAGAAGCTGCAATTGATGAATAAAACAAAATGAAAGCAGAAATCCATGAATAAGATGAAATGAAAGCAGAAATTGATGGATAAAACAAAGATACCATTAATAACCATAGCAATCATTCTGCCAGGCAAAGGAGACCCTGGAGCATCATCACAAACTGGTCAATGAAGTATCTAGAAGCTTATATGTTATCAATTTTGCTCTCTCTATCTATAATCATGGAAATTGAGTAAATTGGAGATTCTGCTGCTTCGTTGTGCAATGCTCATTGGATGGCATACAATGACAAATAGTTAAAATGTGGAACTCATTCACGTGAAAATTGACTTTCACAATAATGATAAGATGATGTCTAACCCGGAAAACAAAATAAGAAATGTATCGAGCTGAAAGTATATAATTATCATAAGAGTAGTTGGAGGAAAAGAATATCAAGTGACAAGTTAATCATGAAAAAAATTGAGGGTTGACAGATCCATCTTGGTACAGTTAAATGGTGAGAACGTTTGATTTAGAACAGTTAAAGGTCGTTCATTTTCTCCGACAATGATTGTCCTTTTGAAGGTTGGCCTTACTCATTGGGATCACAGCAGTTTTCATGCTAGTGTTGAGTAACAGTTCAGCATTGGGTAGTAGTATTTGCAAATTGGCAAGAGATGCTGATAT
The DNA here is from genome assembly GCA_035128595.1 of Eptatretus atami. Lineage (NCBI taxonomy): Eukaryota > Metazoa > Chordata > Myxini > Myxiniformes > Myxinidae > Eptatretus > Eptatretus atami. Next base: position 145,603,380 of record CM068957.1, read on the forward strand.
GTAAAATGAAGGCAAGCCCCCATAAAGTGCGAAGGGTCCCAGCTGAAACTGGATGCTGTTAGTGCATTAAACTGATAAAAAATGAAACTGCTGGAACATCTCACTCAGGCATCATGTTGATTCCAATAACTAATACTCTTTGGTGCTGAGCATTGGTCCTGCTGAAGCAGTTTTATGGTAACAAATATATTGGATGGCTGATAAGATAGCCTCGAGGTATTCACACTCATCTGAGCTGTCTAGCCTCAGTGTGAATCTCGGCCCAGCTATAAAACTGTCATTCTGGTGTGTCCCAGACAGGGCGAGGCATCAGTATGTGTGCCGTCCCTCAGATAGATGTGAAACTGAAACTGAGTCGATAGGTCTCTCACTTCTTTCATCCCTCACAGGCAGGTCGGTGGTCTCTCTGTCGTCTACTGCCTCCTTTCTGGTCTTGCACCATGCTGAATAAATTACAAATTGCTACTCTAACCGACAGGGGTCACGGCATCAAGTAGCATAGCCATTCCCCCAGAAGTATGCACTCGATGGCTTACTATTGCCTTCCCCATTCAAATGTTTGGAACTTGGTCAGATTGCTGGCACACAATAAATTGACAACTATTTTGAAAGACACCATGGGATCGTTCACATCCACTAGTGAATGCTAGCAGGTGGGACACTTGACTTAATATTCCTCCAACAGCTGGTGCACTCATTGATGCAATGCCATACCTGCAAAGGACTAGATTGACAGCTAATTGTCAGGTTGGGAATCAAACCCAGACTAAACCGCTCAAAGGTGAGTGAGTACTCTGCTTCTGTGAATCCATTTAGCCCCACACAAAACAGAACATGAAAATATTAAAACTTTGTGAAATCAATTTTAAAGTGTAATTCCACTGTTGAATCAACTAGACGACTAGAGAGTCCATCTCTAGAGTCAACTCGTTACCATAATCAACTAGAGAGTCAATACGCCACCCCATGCTGTCTTGAGAAAGGAGATGGGTGGGTTCTACGAGCAGCCAATTTGATTGGTCCTGATGACATAAAATTCCATTATGTCTTGTCCAAGTACTGCTAAACTGAAGGGTTTTGAAAGTGCTAAAAAGGTGATTTGTGTTCTGCAGTGTTCAAGTAATATAATTAAATTGAAAAAAAGTAAAGATTTTAAAGGTTGTAACAAAAAAAACTATATATTCCAGAAGTTTTTCGCTGTTGATGCATCGTCTTATGCACTGCCTTATTTAAGTCATTGCATTAGTTATTCGTGCCTGTTGTTTGTGTCCTTTATGAAAACCTTTTATAACCATAAAAAAAATCTCACGCCTCTGCGCTTCGCAATCAAGACAAGTTCAGGGCCAAAATAAGTTGCTAAACTACAGGTTTGTTTTCGGATTCGTGTTCAAAATATAACATTCAGTTGAAATGAAGTTGTTCCTTGATCATAAACTAACATTTGTAGTCAAACATACAGACAAACAGGCAGACAGAAGTGAACCATTTGCTAATAACAAGACCCAATCACTCTTCTACTTTGGCTAGAGACCATGGGAAGAGTCAATTTATTTATAATTCTCACCACCTTGGGTAATTGATTGGGTGAGAACTGATTTGTTATTTCCTCCAATTACGGGTGAGGGACGTGATTGGGACTTGTTCAGCATTTATATTTTTCACTGCTACTGCTATTGACATTGCACGAAGCACATGCTTGGGAGCCTCGATGGTGTGCGGTTTTTGTCGACATTGTCGCTCATGATTTGCCAATAAGTGATGAAACCGGTCCAGCAGCTGAGGGGGTGTGTAGCATTGGGATTGCCATATATGTACCGCTTGTGAATGTTTTGCAGCTGTAGAGGAACTTGGGTAGAGTTTGAAACAACAAAGGGCTTACTCTTATGGCTTTTCATTACTTTATGCAGCTTTATTTGGCTTGAAGAGCGTGTGTGTGTGTGTGTGTGTGTGTGTGTGTGTGTGTGTGTAATCAGATTAATGCAGTTGGGAGTATCCATTTTAATAAAAAGACACAGCCAACCAATAAATAAAACCAGACTCTACTCTCCAATTTTGAGACAAACAGCAAGAGCAGGATCAGCCTCATGCAATATTTAGTACTGTTCATACTATTTAGAATGTTAGATCTTCTCTAAAGTATGTACGGTACCATTACAATGTGAGCACATCTTTAATGTTTGTACTACAACATTTGTAAATCAGCAGTAGATCATAGTTAATAAAGTCGCTATTGTCACACACTCCTCCTTCGTATACAGCACAAAGCTGTGGGTAGTATCATTGGCTGAAGGCACTGCTGTGCCACTGATGCAGTGCTCCTATTACCAGTACAGTGGTACTCATTTTGCCAATCTCAGAAGGATGACAGGCTGAGTCAACCCTACCTGGTGTTAATTCAACGGTTGGCAGGGGCTCAAACTCAGGACCTTAAGATCCCAAACCAGCCCCCCCCCCCCCAACCGCTAAGTCAACGCCAGACTTTTGTCACATACTCTTCGCAAAACACTTTAGAACCAGAAATTAACTTTATATCAATTTAGTCATTTAATTAGCTTCAGCAAAGATGTACTCCACTTCAAATTCCCCTTCTGTACCCATATAATTCCACCCAAATGAGTGGGGTGGGAGTGGGAAGAGGGAGGGGGGGGGGGGTCTGCTCTTGTTTAATACAATACATATCCTTGAAATTAAAAAAATCCATGCAATAACAATGATATTATCGAGCATGTAACACATTTCCAAAAAAAGTGAAGAAAAGAATAATAAAAACATTTTTAAAAATACAAAAAGGTTGTCAGGATGTTCCTCCAAAAAGTATGTAAACAAGGTAGGGATGGTCACAAGAAATGATCGTGTGAAATCATGACGACATCTTTCTATGAATAATGGTTGCCCCTTGAAAAGACACTGTGTGTGTGTGTGTGTGTGTGTGTGTGTGTGTGTGTGTGTGTGGTGTGTGTGTGTGTGTGTTGTGTGTGTGTGTTGTGTGTGTGTGTGTGTGCGTGTGTGCGTGTGTGCGTTGCCGTGCGTGCGAGAGATTTGCTATTGCAAAAGTTGTCCTGTATTTGCCACAAACAATATAATTAATTGTACATTAACGGCTAGATCTTACTAGTAAAAATAAACCAAAGAATTAATTACATGTAAAACCTCAAGCAAAGTTTACTTATTGACTTGTTGTCCATGTGTGATGCAATACGTTGGTGAAACAATGCAGAGATGTGTAATGTAAGAATGAATGCACACAGGAGCAGCACTAGTAACCCACATAAAACGATTGGTCGTCCACTACTCACTCGTCACTTTACACATGGATGCTCTCAAAATGCGAGCTTCAATGTTCAAGTTTGGGCTACTTGAGACCGACCCGTCCTTACTATCTAGGTGAATGATCATTTTACTTGTATTCTCTCCCTATTACCATCAATTCCTATTTTCCCAACGCCCCGTCTATCCCTCCCAACGACACACTCTGTTTCTTGTCTTAATTAAAAAATAAAAAAATAATAAAAAACAAGCCTTTCTCCCTGCATACCAGGAGTATTGATTCTTCCACTTTCTCTTCTTCTTCTTCTTCTTCTTCTTCTTCTTCTTCTTCTTCTTCTTCTTCTTCTTCTCCTCTTCTTCTTCTTCTTCTTCCTTTTCCTCTTCCTCTTATTCTTCTTTCTCCTTCTGCCAGCACACCATCTTTCTTCTATTTGAGCTGACCCACTTCTCACAATTACCTTCACGATTTCTTCCGACAACCTCCCATTCTCCAATCTTATCTAATCTTCATAAATCCATCAAAAAATAGATAATAATTTCCCTTGTATCCTTCGGAACAATACACCTCCTAAAAACACGTGTCTCTCTACCCTCTTCCTGGTACTTTTCATCGATCCATCAGCTTCACTCTGCGTTTACCATTCCAAATTAACCATACACCTCCACAATTTTACTTCAACCTTTCCTTTTCTGAATAATGCGCAATCATTATTTTGAAAAATAAAATAAATAAATAAATAAATTCACTGACCGAAACACCTCCCGTAACCACGTGATCTGTTTCCACCCTCGGCGTTTACCGATCTAAATTCACAACTCACCTCACGATCTTTTCTTCAACCTTTCCTTGACCTAATCTTATGCAAACTCTATCAAAAAAAAA
>CM068957.1:145607554-145633864 GCA_035128595.1 Eptatretus atami
TTTTGTTACATTGTCAAGGCGCGTATGTGACAAGAACAACAACACACAGCAAGGAGGAGGGGGGCATGAGACAAGGGGGGGGGAGAGGAAGGACAAAACAATGGGGAACAGGACATCAGGAGATCTGTGGAAGGGAGAGGAATGGGACAGGGAACATGGGGTATACAAGATGGACACTACAAGGACTTTCAGGAAGGAAAGCAGGGAATTTGAAGGAGGTGGATTGGATTAAGATTAAGAGGTGGGTTTGGGATTAAGGTTTGGGGTATTGAGCGTGTAGAAAAGATCGAGGATTTGGATGGGGAAGATAAGAGGTGGTGGGGAACAACTGTTTTGAAGGCTTAGAGGGAAGAATGGGATTAACAGAGTGTGGGAGTTTATTACAAAGGCGAGGATAAAGAGGAATGAAGGGTGAAGGTGAGCAGTGATCCATGATTTTGGTAGTTTTACCAAAAGGTTGTTGTTTGCGGACCTGTGAGCAGCCTGCGGAAATATGGTGGGACATATCGCAGACAGAGCAGGGGGGGCGAGACCGGAGAGGAGATGGTAGAAAACAGAAAGACCACCAACTGGCCTGCAGTGAGAGAGTGAGAGGCACCAAGACTCAGCCTCATCGCGGGAGATATCAATGATTCTAAATGCCTTGGTTTCCACACGTGAAGCCGAGAAAGGTGAGAGGCAGGAGGACCAGCCCAGAGGGGAGAGCAGCAAGCCATCAGGCTGCGGCCGAAAGCTTTGTATGTGGTCAGGAGCTCAGGTGGGCCAAGGAAGCACTTTGCACGATGGAGGATTCCCAGTCGGTGACTGGCTTTGGAAGCCATCTTGGAAATGTGGTTTTCCCAGGAAAGATCATTGCAGATAGTGAGACCAGAAGCTTGAATGAAAGGACTTCTTCCAGAGGATTGTTGAGAAAGTAGATGGGGGGGGGGGGTGTTCTAAATGGTCCTTTCAGATAGACATAGTGAGAGTGTGAGATTTGTCAGGATTGAAAGATATGTTCACATGTTGGACCAGTTTGTGAGTTTTTTCCAGATCTGCAGAGAGCAAAGAAGCTGCAGCTTGCCGGTCTGAGGGATGACCTATGACCTATGATGACCGGTCTGGTACGACAGAGGGTTGAGTTATCAGCAAAGAGATAAAGAGGATTTTCCAGAGAGTCAGAGAGATCATTGATGAAAGCCAGAAAAGAACAGGGCCCAGAACGCTGCTTTGAGGAACTCCAGCCTGGACAGGAAGAGGGGATGAGAGAACTCCATTTAGGGCCACAAGTTGGTTGCGACAGGAGAGAAAGTCTGCAAGCAGGGCAGGGTGCCAGACCGTGTCAAAAGCACCCGATATGTCTATGGATATGGCTCTGATTTCATGTCTCACATTGAGTAGCTCCATCCATTATTGGGAGAGCAGAAGCAGCATTTCCAGGGTAGATTGACCTGATCTGAAACCAAATTGATGATCAGAAAATCAAGCCTTTGGAGAAGAAGAAGGATTTAATGTCTGAAGCGATGACGGATTCCATAACCTTGCTGATGATTGGGAGACGGCTGATTGCTCTGTAGTTACAGGGATCTGTCTTTGTACCTATTTTATGCAGGGCAGTAATGTTTGCTGATTTCCAAGCAGATGGCAGATGACTTTGAGAAAATGAGAGGTTGAATAGAACAAGACAGGGTGAGCAAGAGCAGAGGAGCAGGTTTTTAGGACACGTGGGCTGATGCCGTCTGGAGGGGTTGGAGAATCTGAGTCGAGGTTGGACAGCAAACTCTCCACCTTGTCAGGAGAAAAGGACACAGAGTGCAGGAACAAATGGGTGTGACTGGATAAGGTGGGTACAGAAAGCGATGTTTTTCGGACACAAGATTTCGATGCAAACACCAAGTTTAGGCATTCAGCCTTTTCACATGTGGTATCAGCAGTGCGGCCATTTGAGGTAAGGGAGAGGATGGAGGGGAACATACACCAGAAACAGATTTGATTAAACACCACCAGGATTTGGAGGAGGAGAGAGGATTGAGAGTTCAGACTTGAGATAAGAAAGATGTTTTCTGGCCCTCCTGAGGGGAGACACACACTTGTTCCGAGCTTTGTGTGAGGAACTAAGATTACCTTCAGTTGGGTTTGCTTTCCATGAGGCAAAGGCAAGTTGTTTCAGGCCAACTGCTTCACCACAAGCTTCAGTGAACCGTGACAGGAGGAAGGGTAGGACAACTGAAGATGAGAAGGGATAAATCTGTACATGAGGGAGAGCAAGTTTCTTTGAAAGAATTCCCAGGATGAGTTGATGTTGGAGAAAGTAGCGATGGAGACCAGTCTCGAAGTTTGATGGCTGCTTGGAGACCCTGCCAGTCAGCTGAGTGAAATGCTAGACTCGACGGCACTGAGGTGTTTCTCTATAACAGCCAGAGAGATGTTCTACTTGACAAGGACGTGGTCGAAGAACCGAATGGAGCGGAGGAATAACATAGATATTTTCAGGGAAATTTGTCAAAATCAGATCCAGAAGAGATAAAGTACCATTGGTTGAGATCCCGGTTGGGAAGTTGACCTATTGAGTCAGTCCCAATTAGTTGCAGAATTATTTTGCTGAAGTGCCATGACAGGTGAGAGAGTTACCCACACCTAGCCAACTGGCATGATGACAATTGATGTTACCACATATGAGGAAGAGATAGTTCGGATAGAGGATAGAAGTTGGTCCATGTTTTCGGTAGTGAGGTGTAAATGGAGTCACTATTATTTGGTGGACGGTACAGCACACAAATAAACATGAGGTGGGAGTGGAGCGGAAGCCATAGCCAGAGGTATTCCTGGGGTGTGAGGGTGTGAGGGAGTGAGGAATAGAGTCTTTGATGAAGAGAGCAACTCCTCCACCAGGACAAGGCTCAGGTCTGTCTAACCGGAAGATGGAGTAACCAGGAAAGATACTTGGGAGTCAGAGACGTCTTGAGGGAGGAAAATTTATGTTAGGCAGATTATGTCTGGTTTGTCAGTGGAAACCTGTATGGAAAGATCTGTCAGGTTTGCGTAAAGGGCCCGGATATTTTTTGAGCTTGGGGAGGTGGCCGATGAGGAGAATGGATCTGTGGTGATGGGTTGAGGTACAGTGGGGAGTAATAAGAGAGGGGACAGAAGGCAGTTGAGGATTTGAGGAGGTGGAGTGATGAGATGGAGGAGAGAGGACAGGGGAAGGAGGCAGCTTTGTGGATGAGAGTGGGGGGGCAACTTTGAGTTGGGTGAGTGAGGGGGATGAATGGTGAGAGAAGTGGGGAGAGTTGTGGAGAAAGGTGAGGGGGGTTTTTGAGAAAGTTGAGAGGGAATCTTGGAGGGAGAAGAGTGTGATGGTTACTTTGAGAGGGCCGGTGAGAGGGGTGAGTGGAACTGAAGTTGGAAAAAATGAAGTTTATGGAAAGCGAACATGCAAAGCAAACTGGGGTTTTTAAAAAAAATTTTAGTTCAGAAATGCGACTAAAGACATTTCTTGATGGATGCAATAAAGGTGATTAAGAGAATGGAGAGAAGAAACGCTGACAGTTGGATTTTTTAGACAAGGTATGAGGAAAGGTCGAATTGAGAGCAGTCTGTTTAAATAGAAAAAGAGTTGTGAATTATGATGCAGTAATGAGAACCACACGTGTGAAGGAAGAAGATTAAGCATTATAAGAGATCGTTTTATTATTATTATTATTTTTTTTTTGATAGAGTTTGCATAAGATTAGGTCAAGGAAAGGTTGAAGAAAGATCGTGAGGTGAGTTGTGAATTTAGATCGGTAAACGCCGAGGGTGGAAACAGATCACGTGGTTACGGAGGTGTTTCGGTCAGTGAATTTTTTATTTATTTATTTTATTTTTCAAAATAATGATTGCGCATTATTCAGAAAAGGAAAGGTGAAGTAAAATTGTGGAGGTGTATGGTTAATTTGGAATGGTAAACGCAGAGTGAAGCTGATGGATCGATGAAAAGTACCAGGAAGAGGGTAGAGAGACACGTGTTTTTAGGAGGTGTATTGTTCCGAAGGATACAAGGGAAATTATTATCTATTTTTGATGGATTTTATGAAGATTAGATAAGATTGGAGAAGGGGAGGTTGTCGGAAGAAATCGTGAAGGTAATTGTGAGAATGGGTCAGCTCAAATAGAAGAAGAATGGTGTGCTGGCAGAAGGAGAAAGAAGAATAAGAAGGAAGGGAAAAGGAAGAAGAAGAAGAAGAAGAGGAGAAGAGAAGAAGAAGAAGAAGAAGAAGAAGAAGAAGAGAAGAAGAGAGAAGAAGAAGAAAGTGGAAGAATCAATACTCCTGGTATGCAGGGAGAAAGGCTTGTTTTTTATTATTTTTTATTTTTAATTAAGACAAGAAACAGGTGTGTCGTTGGGAGGATAGGGGCGTTGGAAAATAGGAATTGATGGTAATAGGGAGAGAATACAAGTATGATCATTCACCTAGATAGTAAGACGGGTCGGTCTCAAGTAGCCCAAACTTGAACATTGAAGCTCGCATTTTGAGAGCATCCATGTGTAAAGTGACGAGTGAGTAGTGGACGACCAATCGTTTTATGTGGGTTACTAGTGCTGCTCCTGTGTGCATTCATTCTTACATTACACATCTCTGCATTGTTTCACCAACGTATTGCATCACACATGGACAACAAGTCAATAAGTAAACTTTGCTTGAGGTTTTACATGTAATTAATTCTTTGGTTTATTTTTACTAGTAAGATCTAGCCGTTAATGTACAATTAATTATATTGTTTGTGGCAAATACAGGACAACTTTTGCAATAGCAAATCTCTCGCACGCACGCACGCACACACGCACACACGCACACCACACCAACACACACACACCACACACACACAACACACACACACACCACACACACAACACACACACACACACAGTGTCTTTTCAAGGGGCAACCATTATTCATAGAAAGATGTCGTCATGATTTCACACGATCATTTCTTGTGACCATCCCTACCTTGTTTACATACTTTTTGGAGGAACATCCTGACAACCTTTTTGTATTTTAAAAATGTTTTTATTATTCTTTTCTTCACTTTTTTTGGAAATGTGTTTACATGCTCGATAATATCATTGTTATTGCATGGATTTTTTTAATTCTAAGGATATGTATTGTATTAAACAAGAGCAGACCCCCCCCCCCTCCCTCTTCCCACTCCCACCCCACTCATTTGGGTGGAATTATATGGGTACAGAAGGGGAATTTGAAGTGGAGTACAATCTTTGCTGAAGCTAATTAAATGACTAATTGATATAAAGTTAATTTCTGGTTCTAAAGTGTTTTGCGAAGAGTATGTGACAAAGTCTGGCGTTGACTTAGCGTTGGGGGGGGGGGGGCTGGTTTGGGATCTTAAGGTCCTGAGTTTGAGCCCCTGCCAACCGTTGAATTAACACCAGTAGGGTTGACTCAGCCTGTCATCCTTCTGAGATTGGCAAAATGAGTACCACTGTACTGGTAATAGGAGCACTGCATCAGTGGCACAGCAGTGCCTTCAGCCAATGATACTACCACAGCTTTGTGCTGTATACGAAGGAGGAGTGTGTGACAATAGCGACTTTTATAACTATGATCTACTGCTGATTTACAAATGTTGTAGTACAAACATTAAAGATGTGCTCACATTGTAATGGTACCGTACATACTTTAGAGAGATCTAACATTCTAAAGTATGAACAGTACTAAATATTGCTGAGGCTGATCCTGCTCTTGCTGTTTGTCTCAAAATTGGAGAGTAGAGTCTGGTTTTATTTATTGGTTGGCTGTGTCTTTTTATTAAAATGGATACTCCCAACTGCATTAATCTGATTACACACACACAAACAAAAAAAAACATTTGTAGAAAAAATAAACAGTCATGGCTGAAAAAAGGATGGGATGGAGGATAAAACAATCAGACAATTACATAAGCTTTTAGGGAACTTTTCTGCATTAAAGAATTAAGAACTTCTTCCCCATATGGATTAAATGAAAGAATTAATGATCCATACATACATACATACATACATATGACATAATGGCCAAAACAATCACCTCTGTTTTAACACCTTACCACAAGAATCTCAGAGACAGAGTACTTAATTATGGACATAAACATTCAGTTGCAGACACACCACAACAAATACTAAATGATTGGTTAGATCTTAACAAATCAAATATTTGTAGATTACTAAACTGCAGTGGAATTAAGATCAATACTTCAAAAAAAACAAAAACTGAAAGAGGTTTGGAAAATCGTTAATATATTAATGGAAGAGATGATCAAGGGGAACTCCCAATCAAACACATGAAAGCAATTCTGGACATGATTGACCACATAATGTACAAAGAGAATCCTAAAGAAGTTGATCGTAGAAAAGAAAATAACAATAGATAATATAATAACAAAATTATGTTTGATATCAAAGTGGTGGAAATGATCGATATATAGAAAATATTCCAACAAAAGGAAGTGTGGGGTAAACTTCCAGAAACAATACATCAGGGAAAACCTCCAAGGGTTGTACACTTTATGAAACGCAATTATGGGAAAATTCTTCAACTACAAATAAACTACAATCAATAGTTGCAGAGGAATGTTTAAATAACACTCATCATTGTCATTGTGAACATTTCGTATTTAAAAATCCACATCCTAAACACATCATCACAGGTGATCTCACAAGAGTGGAAGATGGACAGTTACGAGCATTACTTACAAAAAGGACCAAATTGTAGAGAAAACAAAAGGATTAACTGGAATAAAGAAATGGAACTTACAGTGAGTGATAGGATTGATGGAATGGGTGAGAGAACAAATTGATAAACATACAATACCGCACACACACACAAATGGTTTTGTGGTTGGAGGAGGGAGAGAAACATGTAAAAAGGAGAATTGTTGATTTGAAAAGAAAGGTTTGAATCAATAATCCAAAAGTAATTTTAAACAATCCAGAGACAAGTGATTATTTAAAACAGCTTCAACACACAATATGTTATTGTTCCAATTGACAAAGCAAATAATAATATTGCATTTGTATACAAAACATTCCACATCAAACACTTTTGAAGAATTGGGCTTACAGACCAGACTCTCAAAGACGTACAAAATATGTAACGATAAATAAAATAGACTTGATACAACACTATATAAATCACTCAAAACTAGAAGGCTGTTTGTTCCAGATAAACACCATAATTTCCATTCATTTACTGGATCCCCAAAATGTACATAAACCCACGTAAGATGAGATTCATCATCGCAAGTGGAGAATGCAGTTTGAAACTATTGTCAGGTAGTATTACAGGGACGATGAAACTCATTTATAAATGCTTGAAAAACTACCATGAAAAGGCGAGGTTTTATACTGGTATTAAAAATTCTACATCATTGATAATTCCAAACCTGTTTCGGCATTATCACACATTAATAACAAGAAAATGAGCAATTGGAGATTGCAGACCCTCACCAGGACTTTTGTGTGCTGTGTTGTGTGGTGTTTGTGTAGTTTTGTGTGGAGTGTTTTGTGTGGTGCTTGTGTACTGGTGTGTTATGTAATTAATAACAGACGTAATTAGAACTCCCACTTTATAACTGCTGGCAGTGATGACCAGTTCAGCCATTTCAGAGAAGAAGATTTTTGAAGGTTTTTTTTTTAAAACAATGTGGCTGCCAAATCACGTGACCGATGACATCATCAATAATTTTTTTGTGCAGCATTTTATCCCTCGATGACCCTCAAAAATGTTCATACTGATCAGATGTAGTGTTCTACATATGCAAACATGACATCATAACGAAGGCACTTATGACATCATAAAAAGATCACACATTCCCCATGAGGAATACTTGCTCTGTGCCAAGTTTCAATTTTTTTCCTTGGTGCGGTTTTTAGAAATAGAGGTCCAAAGTTTTTCCGTTTTTCCAACATGGCTGCCAAACCACGTGACCTACAATTTAACTACAATTTAACACAGGTGGAGGCCAGTTATGCCTTGTGTTGGCTTAACAGTTCGGGTGGTGGGCTTGCGATCCTAGGAATCCTGAGTTCTAAATCCCACTCGGCTGTTGAATTAATACAAGGTTGGGTTGACTCTGCCTCTTATCTTTCTGAGGTTGACAAAATGAGTGCCAGCTTGCTGGTATCCTGTGCTGGAGTGGTGACCCGTCCAGGATTGTGTCCAATAGCCAAGGAGATTGCTTAGGCATCACCAACGCTCTGCACAGAGTATGGTCCCAATGGATGGATGGTTGAAGGCCAATTAACTTGGTGTGTGATTTTGAAGGTGATTGGTTACACCTGAGCAAATTTACAATTGTTTTTGAGGTGGGTGGACACTTATCCTACCAAGACATTCTCGTTTTTTTTTTTTTTTAAATTTAATTTTCTGAAATTTGTAGAATTTGTTTGTCACTTCGAGGTTGTGGGTTACAATGGTCTTTTCCATCTTTTCCTGAGAAAAATTAGTCTTTTCCATCATAAATATATGTGGAAAATATTTGAAGGGCGTGTTTCCACAGGGGGAATACCCTCTCAAGAGCAGGCCCTCGCTGCTCCAATGGTTGGCAGCGAGGGCCCCAGAAGCAGTGGGGGAAAGAAAGTTGCACTTGTTTATGTGGAAGAATTGCGTTGCTCAGCTGGTGGGTTGCATCAATAGCTCAGATGGCAGAGCACTGGTATGGTTTGTCAGAGGACCTGGATTCGATTCCTCGTCTGGGCCTGTAATTTTTCCACATATATTTATGATGGTTCTATCCTGTTTATCTCTCATGATAAGTATAAGGAGTTCCAAGCTATAATTGTGAAGTTATCACTCTCTGTAACTTATAACTAAGCATCAAGATTTGTGTTGCTGAAATAAATATGAGTCATCTCTGACTGCACCTGGATGTGTTTGTGGGTAGAGAAGTTACAGCTGAAACCCAAATTCTATCCAGGATGGCAGGATCCTCCTGATGACTGCAACGTTGTCTGATAATCCAATGCTACATTTGGTCAGTTATTTGATGTGTTTGAAATGTTTTTATTTAAATAAATACGATGTATATATATATATATATATATTGTAATGCATTGTCAGCAATATTGCTTAAGAAGTAAACTTTTATTATAATTGAGTTAATCGACTTTTCATCTCTTTATTTTGTGCACACCTTCAAAATTAGAATCCACATGTAGTTTACAGAATATTTAATCATTTCCTGATTGATTTTGAAGCAAGATAATGTCAGAGACCAAAAAAAGGAATAGACAAATTTGTACTTTATATATTTGACTCGACTAATGGGGAAAAAAGTCCAATATATCCCATTAATAAAATGTTGATTTAAATGTTTTGAATATTTTGCCTCCACTGATCATTTTTAAATTGACTCCATTTCTCATTCTGAAATCAATCTCAATACCAAACAAAAAAAAGAGCAATCAGAGATTGCAGACCCTCGCCAGGACTGCTTTTGTGCAGTGCATTTTGTGTAGCGTTTGTGTGCTGGTGTTTTACGTAATTAATGAGACATAATTAGAACTGCCACTTTATAACTGCTGGCAGTGATGACCAAGACGTCCCGCTTTGATGCAACCCCGCTTTGATTGGATACCTGACCCTGCCCCATGCCGTTTTTTATATTATCATTCATTTTATTCAATAGGAAGAGAAAATCAAATAGGTACAGTTGGAGTAATCATCCATTGGAGTAATCAGAAGGAACCCAAACAAGAAAAAAGCAAAGATGAAGTCATCAAGAGCAACCTGGAGAGGATTCGCATTTCAGCTGCTACTCCTCTACCCTCAAACCCATCTAAGCACAGCCAAGTGAGCCATATTAAAAATAAATAAATAAATAAATAAATAGAACCAATGTCAAAAAATAAATAACTGTGGTTGCCAGACCATGTGTCTGAACAAGTTGAAATTTAAAACACATATTACGCATCACTACTAGATCATACATGTGATCTTTCACATTGATTGATTAAGTGGTTGCAGAGAAAACATTAACATATTTTTAAATCCAATATGGCTGCCAACCCATGTGATCTATCAATTATTCCTAAACAAGCTTGTACAAGCATGGATTGAGGAACACTTGTGTGAAGTTTCCCCTCGATTTGTCCAGTCATTCTGGGAGAAGAAGATATTTTTAATAAGTTTTTGGGTAAATCCAATATGGATGCCAAACCATGTGAACAATGACATCATATTTGTGATCCTTTTGTTCCTCATGGACAGGCAGTCATACTTGTAAAGTTTCACCTCGATCTGTTCAGCCACCTCAGAGGAGAAGATGTTTGAAGGTCTTATTTTTAAGACAATATACCTGCTGATTCACGTGACCGATGACATCATGATTTTTTTTCTGTGGACCATTTTCTCCCTAGATGACCCTCAAAAATGTTCATACTGATCGAATGTGGCTTTCTACATATGCAATTATAACGTCATAATGAGGGCACCTATTATGTCAAAAAATCACACTTTCACCATGAGGAGTGCTTGCCATGTGCCAAGGTTCAATTTTTTCCTTGGTGCAGTTTCAGAGATAGAGAGGTCCAAAGTTTTTCCATTTTTCCAATATGGCTGCCACACCACGTAACCTATGACATCATAATTATCATTACAAAATTCTATATGAATTGTCGCACCAATGGTGAAATTTTTGTCTCAATTCGACAAGGGGTTGCGGAGAAAAGCACGAAAGTTCTGTGCAGACAAACAAACAAACAGACAGACAAACGAATGGACCCAAATGCGATACCCTCTCATTTGGCGAGGTTAATCATAAGTTTGTGTTTTGTTGTTTGACTGAAAGTACATTGTTTTGCCTCTGCTTAGGCCTATAATGATTCATATTTCAGCCTTGGTGTGCTTCACTGCATTTGTACACAGCATTTTATATTAATAATTATCTTTTCTTTTTTAACTTCTCTGGAATTGGAATTCCTGATAAGGTATGTCATCATGCACCGTCTGTCCATCCGTCTCCTATTTCGACTTCTCCGGCCAAACTGCTGGACCTATCCAGCTGAAATTTGGCAGCAACTTTCCTGACCGGTAAAATGGGGATTGCAAAGGTCGTTCCGGTCACGTGACTTTCAGAAGGTCAAAATGGCCAACTTAGTAAATTTCTTCAAAAATCTTCTTCTCCAGACCCACCAGTCAGAATGGTAAAAAAAATTGGGTTATAACACTAGACCAGAGCCCAGAGAAGCTACAGGCACAATGGTCCAATTTTTACCCTTGTCAAAGGAGAGTGTATTGCATTTGGGTCCATTTGTTTGTTTGTCTGTTTGTTATCTTGTCAAAACGAAGTTTTTGCAAGATATGTTCGTCAGCTTGTATGTCTTTTTTTTAATTTTTATTTTTGTCTGTAATCATGTATAAAAAATTCTGCAGAGCACAGTTATCATTGGAAATTTTTGTAACTTCGCATTCAGAGGCCTATAGAGGTCCCTTTCAGCGCACAAAATTTGAGAGGTCAAGGTCAAAGGTCAAGGTCACTTTGTCGCAAATCAGGGGAGTCGACGAAACCCTTATTTTTGAGTATTTTGATCGGATCGTCTTCAAACTTCATGGGAATATAGTTCATGGTCTGGCGCTCAGCTGATTAATTTTTGGTGGCGATTGGCCTTGACATTCATATTGTTTTTTTGTTTTGTTTTTTTTTTGTCTGTAATCACGTATAAATCACTCTGCAGAGCACAGTTATCATTGGAAATTTTTGTAACTTCGCATATCAGAGGCCTATAGAGGTCCCTTTCAGCGCACAAAATTTTGAAGGTCAAGGTCAAAGGTCAAGGTCACTTTGTCGCAAATCAGGGAGTCGACGAAACCCTTATTTTTTGAGTAATTTTAATCGAATCGTCTCCAAACTTTATGGGAATGTAGTTCATGGTCTGGCACTCAGCTGATTAATTTTTGGTGGCGATTGGCATTGACCTTCATGGTTAGCGCCTGAGGTCAAACATATTTGACCCCAAGGTCAAATTTTCAAGTTTTAGGAACCATATCATGTAGTACCTCAAATTGAACACCTCGATGAGTGCTTTCTAGATATGTCAAGCTTGAGACATTATGACGTGATTTGGTGCGTTATGAGCAAACACATATTTTCATGGTTACTCTGTAGAATGATTCTCATCGGAATCTCTCGTAGGCAGATATTCCTCAAGGAGTCGCTCCTGGTGGATAGCAGCTCTGTTCACCTCAGTGTGATCTTAAAGAAGTCACACGTGGTCACCTTTTGGCAAGATACGGGTCACCCTGCAGGTGACATTGGTTTATTTGTTTGTTTGTTTATCCGCACAGAACTTTCATGTTTTTCTCCGCAACCCCTTGTCAGATCAAGATGAAATTTTCACCATCGTATCAACTGACTACTCAAGTAGAAAGTTTTATTTATAATTATGATGTCATAGTTCATGTGCTGTAGCAGCCATGTTAGAAAAATGGAAAAAAATTGACCTTCATCTCTGAAACAGCACCAAGGAAAAAATTGAAACTTGGCACACGGCAAGTACTCCTCATGGGGAATGAGTGTGATTTTTTGGATGTCATAGGCACCTTCATTATGACTTCATAATTGTATATGTAGAACGCTAAAATTGATGACATCATCAGTCACATGATTTGGCAGCCATATTATTATTATTTTTTAAACCTTCAAAAATCATCTTCTCTGAAGTGGCTGAACAGATCAAGGCCAAACTTTGCAGGTATGACCACCGATCCATGAGGAACAAAAGTTTCACACATATGATGTCAAAGGTCACATGGTTTGGCAGCCATATTGCATTTATCCTAAAACCTATAAAAAAAATCTCCTCCAGAACGGCTGGACAGATCGAGGAGAAACTTCACAAAAATGGGTGTTCCCTAAGTCATTGGTGTACAAGTTTGTTAAGGAATAATTGATAGGTCACATGGTTTGGCAACCATATTGGATTGCAGAAAAATATTAAATAATTTTTTCTCTGGAACCACTTAATCAAAGTAAATCATCACAATTATGATCTAATAGTAATGAGGAATATATCTTTTAAATTTCAACTTGGTCGGACGCATAGTCTGGCAGCCAGAAGTATTGAATTTTTTTGCTATGGTTTTTTATTATTATTTATGTAATTATTTATTTATTTTGAATAACACTCACTTGGCTGTGCCTGGATGGGTTTGATGGTGGAGGCGTAGCAGCTGAAATGTGAATCCTATCCAGGTTCCTCCTGATGACCATCTTTTCTTTTTGCTTGTTCGAGTTCCTTCTGGTTACTCCAATGCAGGACTGTACCTATTTGGTCTTCCATTTGATTTGAATTGAATTAATTTTAATCCCATTCTAAATTAAATTGAATAATAATTTTTAAAAACCTCATGGGTCAGGGTCAGATGTCCAATCAAAGCGGGGTTGCAACAAAGTGTGATGTCTTGGTACCCGGTCATCCCTTCAAGCAGTTATAAAGTGACATTTCTAATTATGTCTATTATGAATTACATAACACACCAATAAACAAACACCACACGAACTACACAACACAAAACTTCACAAACACCACACCAAAAAACAAGTCCTGGTGAGGGTCTGCAATCTCCGATTGCTCTTTTTCTTGTTTATATTGCTCTTGATTTTAAAATATTACTTTTTCTTTCATTTCGAATTATTACTGAAATTAATCATGGTACGTTAACCACCATCTTATTTCACAATTTTTTTTTTTGTGAGCCTAAATGTCAGTAAAGAAAAATAGAAACATTTCAGCTTATAAAGACATTGACTATCATTGTGAATGCATATGCTACCACATGCTCAATTTCTAAAATTTTGTTTCAAAGCAAACGATGCAAAAGTTCAAACCTGGGATTAAGCTCTCAAAATCCATGCCAGGAAACCTTGTTATACCAAAGCTAAAGCGTATTCAAATATTATGAAACCAAAGGCAAAATGACGCTGCTCCAACCTTACCGACTCCAAGCATCGTACATCATTTTGGCTTTGGAGGATTAGATTTTGGAATGCAAATTGATCTGTGTGTTCAATAACATTAAAAAAACAACAGACTTCATAGAACACCTTTTGCCACATCGTCTTGAGAAAAAGGATGTGGAAGGGCCTTTTTAGCTCTTGCTATGCATTTTTGAACACGATCTATATTTCCTACGAGCAGTTATTTTGACTAAATCTTGATTATTATTTTATTTTTTTTTAATATGCAATGTCAAGGCTCGTATGAGTGGCAACTTTAATTTGTCAAGATGGTGTAAAATGCCTAACATTTTGTTCAAGTACGACTAAACTGGAGACTTTTGGTAATGACAAGAAAGTGATTTATGTTCTCCAGTGTTTGAATATATATATTTCAATTGAAATAAAATTAAAATTTTAATTGCAGTCGGGAAAATCTTATCTTGGAAGTTTACTGCAGCTCATGCACCGTTTTTTTCATTCCACCTTATTTTGCGTCACATTAGTTATTTGTGCCTGTTGTTTGTGTCCTTTATGACATCCCTAAAAACAGAGTTTCCTGTTTGGAATGATTGTTAATTTTGTTTTACTGCTAACCAGGCAGACAGAGTAAAATAATTACCATACTCCTCTGTGCGCATGTACGCTCGAGATGGGATTCCGTACAATTTGACAAATTAAGAGCTAAAGTACTGATAAACTGCAGGTTCAAGTTCTGATTCATGTTCCGATTCATGTTTTACGTTGTTCAACATATACCATTCAATTGAAATTAATTAGTTGCTCGATCACAGACCGACGTCTGTCAGACAGGCAGACAGAGTGAACCAATTATTATTTAACCACCCTTTACACTTCCCTCATGGGGTAATGACGAGAAAGCACGAATTTTATTTATAATCTATTATATTTCCCACAATTGCATTGAAATATTTTGTAAAAAAAGTGCTTTTATACCTATGTTACTTTTGAGTTGAGGTATTGCTCTTATCTCTACTTCTCCAATAATGTTGCCACCTCTTATCTTTTGAATTTTGTTCTTACATTTTTATGCTTCAAATGTGTAACTAAACCAATGTTTCTATTTCTGATAATGCTTATAATGCTTATATATATAAGGTTATCTCAAATTTAGAAACAAGGGCATTTCAAATTTAATCTACAATGCCCCCTGAAATCATGGTCGCTGTTCTCAGGATGTAAGGAGGATCCACATTGACTGCAATTATGAGATTAAAATGAACAAGTTTAAATTATTCAAATATAGCTCTGTATGTGGGGCACTAAAAACATTTTATGAACGAGATAATGAATAATCTGGGACAGACATCAAAGCAACGCATAATTTGATATCATCATCATCGTCATCATCAATATGCTATCCTCTGTGTAGTGAGTGCATCTATGGTGCTGAAGTAGTTTCAATGCACGTTTGATGCTGGATGGTTTGCCATTGCCTTCCCTGCAGTCACGGCAGGGATTTGTAATTTTTTCACGGGTCTGACGATAACTCGTGAAAGACAAAGTGGGATCTTTAACATCCACCAATGACCAGCACAGTCAGATGGCACATGCAGTTTCATGTCCATTCGAGGGATGAGGCACACATTGATGCCTCTCCCTGTATGCAAAACACCAGGATTGCAGTTTATAGCTGACTCGAGATTCAAACCCAGACAAGACAGCTCAGAAGTGAGTGTGCAAATGTACGCTATCCTGCCATGCCTGAGACAAAAAACATGAATAAAAAATATACATTTCCTTGCTAATAATATATGCTGTACTTATATACAG
This sequence comes from Eptatretus atami, assembly GCA_035128595.1. Taxonomy (NCBI): domain Eukaryota; kingdom Metazoa; phylum Chordata; class Myxini; order Myxiniformes; family Myxinidae; genus Eptatretus; species Eptatretus atami. The sequence continues at coordinate 145,623,299 of CM068957.1, forward strand.
TACATTATTAGAAATATAACATTGGCTTAATTGTCTTGGCCTATTGTATGTCATTGATATAATTTTTTTTTTAACGTCCCTCGTAAAATGAACATTGTAACAGTTTTTCCATTTGCTTGCTTTCAGCTGTCATTTATTTATACTTAGGTTTTAACCCGATCCCATATTTCAATCATTTCCATTTTGTCTTTTTACTTTTCATTCATACCCCACATCTTAATTGTTATCGTTCATTTTTATCTCCAATCACCTATTTTATGAGAGGAGATACAGGTATGGTATTATGGAGTAATTGCATTTCAAAATATAAATGACCCTGTCAGTAGCTTCAATGCATCTTCCAACAATTTCATCCTATCAACTGCCCATCTGGCTTGTTTGAAAGTAGAATGGAAAACTAGTGTTAATCATGCATGCAATTGCCGTTCTGCGTCGGCGGACAGATCGAACAATGGCTGGGATCAACAAAACGTTGATCAGTGTATGGTAACTTGCGTGGGAAGCAAGGAAAAGCTTGAGATTTGGGCGTTAACCCTTCAGTGGAACAAAATATCTTTTCCCAATGAGCACACATGCTTCTAACCCTCCTTTACTCTGGTAAAGGGTTAATGCCCAAAATGTCAGCTTCTCCTTGTTTTCCATGGCTGTTATCATAACAATTACTTTGAATGGAGTCCACTTGGATGTATGCCAATGCTTTTTTTTTTCCAAGGGTGCAGACTCATGGAGGAGCTGAACGACAAAGGGCAGTACTTTCTTTTCTCAAACTATTAAAGGATATTTTGGAGGGGATAGGGGTATACACATACAATACATTGGAGGTAAAGAGGGATAACACAAAAACAAACAACAGTAGCTAAGAGAGGAATGGAATGGACAAGATATAATCAGTGTGTGTTGAAGCGATTGTGGATGTAGATGGGTGAACGCATGAGGTATTGATGGGTAGCACATCTATGTAAATATTTTCAAGTGTTTATGCATTTGTGTTTGAATGTTATTTTTTCACGGCCGATTCGTAGCACCTCGAGGCCCCAATATTTGGGTGTAGGTGCTTCAAAATATGGGTCAGGTTTGAAGTACATGTTGGCCTTGACTTCTGTTTTGAGGACAGCAAAAGCCACTATAAAGAGTATGATGGGATGTGGAGTCAGACAGTGCTGCTACTGGCCTGCAGGCAAAAGGCAACAACCACGTGGCCAATAACTCCATAGCTTTTCAATGTCCAACCCGTCCTGAAACCACTGCTGGGAAAAACTCATGCAGCTGAGCAGTGTAGTCATTCCCCATTCCAACCTCCCCCTCCCCCTTTTGGGCAGTGTAGGTTAGCCCCTGCTAGTTGGAAATATAATGAAGTGATGAGGGTGAGACTGCTTAGAGCGAGAGGAGACAAATTAATGCAGGTGGGCAAACAGCCTGGACTTGGGTTTATTGAGGAATGCATGCAACTTGGTGTGGCTTACGCATGCCACCTTGGGTGGTTTGGGCATGCCAGAAGTAGGATATGGCAGGAGGGGCAAGCCCAAATGTAAACTTGTACAAAATAGGGAGATGACCAACTTGCTGCTCATGGAGAGCAACAGTTTTTAGCTATCTGCCTCCTGCGTCGAGGTAGCAATAGTGCAGAAGGCCTTGTTTTTGACTCACCCCAGGCAAAAATGCTGCAGTTAAAACTACAGTATATGCGAGTTATACTCTCACATACTACAGTAGTCTGCAGAGAATTACTACATGAAAGGAAAGTTATTTTTGCCTGAGCTGGACTCAGGAGGAGCAAGGTGGGAAGCAGGAGCATGGAGGTCTGATCGTAAACCTGGAGGAACAATGAGGCTCGGAAAAATCCAACACATCCAACAGAACAGAAAAAAAACTAGAAAGGCACTCGGTAGAGCACATACCTCCACCACGTAATGTCTGATCCACGAGAACATATCGGGCCCAATACCTTTTTGAAATATCATGCTATACAGTACTATATCGTTTTTGGCCCGACGTCTCTATGGTGAAGAATCACTTAAAATAATTATCAGATCCAGATCCGAATTCGGATCTTCACCAAAATTGAATCAATTCTTCTTTGCCACACACCCAACGTGTCCACCAAGTTTTGTCCGAATCCGTCCAAAACTTTTTGACATATCTTGCACAAAATCAAACAGACAGACAGAATGGGGTGAAAACGTAACCTCCTTCACCTTCGGTGGCGGAGGTAAAAGACGTGATTACGAGTGAGCGTTTACATGAGTAGTCCAGCCATTATAGCCACTTGATTTTGAGTCACCATCAACTATTTATGCTAAGTGTTATTCTTTTCTGATGATAAAACAAAATAAGCTTGCTGTACTTGTTCCTGACGTGCAACCTATCCTTGCTGCTCATTCATTGTTCTCACCTGGTGATGGAATGGGGCTTTACAATGGCATTCAGAGATGCTCTGAATCGGTGAGAAGCTGCGATTATTGTCAGCCTCTGAATCAAAGATGTGTTCACTCAGCGAATTGAATGCAGATCCCCCAACCTCGGACAACACAGAATGTGAAATGACTGACTTGATGCCTGTGTCACATGGCATTCTTCCATCGCTCACTACCAGTAACCATTTGACGCATCATTCACTGGCTTCACAGACTCTAATGACACTGGCTGATGGTGTGATTAGTCCACCTCTGTTTTTTGCTGCTATGATGCCGTACGCTGGTGTCGATTGATCTACATCACTCGGTTCCATGGTAAGAGCTGAGACACATTTGTCACACTTCAATGACCTAACCATGTGCACACCATACCCAGTAATGTATCTGATGAATGACTCCAGGCAAATGGAGGGTGTGGTTTCATGATACCTCTTAAGATGAGTCATATGTAGGTATTCAGCCTGAGCCAATTTCATCGGTGGGTAAATCTCAGCTCGAGATAAATAATGTACAGCAGAATAAATTGATCATGATTCGAGGAGCAAAGCCTGGTGTTGGTTTAATGGTTCGGGTGCTGGGCTTGGGATCCTTGGATCCTGAGTTCAAACCTCACTCGGCTGTTGAATTAATATCAGGTGGGGTTGACTCTGCCTGTCATCCTCCCGAGGTCAGCAAAATGAGTGTCAGCATGCTGGTATCCTGTGTCGGAGGGGCGACCCATCCAGGATTGTGTCCAATAGCCAAGGAGACTGCTTAGGCAGCACCAACGCTCTGCACAGAGTATGGTCCCAAGGGATGGAAGGATGGATTCGAGGAGCGAGACCATCGCTTCACACATGATTAGATCAGTAAAGAATCAGATCAGTTTTATCATCAGATTGTTTTACCATCAGTAAAGAATAACACATATCATCCAACAACAAACAATCATCCTCATTATTGTCATCATCATCATCATCCTCATCATCGTGGCCATATTAAGACAGCCTAGGATCCTGAGCACTGACTCTGTAAAGAGCTGCCCTCTCCCCTGGTAATGACCCCCCAAAAATCCTAATTTCAAATAAAAGCCAAATTTATTGATTGGCAGATGTGCATGCTCCCTCCTCCCCACTGGTACAGAGCTACAACGCCACCTGCAGATGTTCAGGTAGCATTGTAGCTCTGTAGTTATTGGCAGGTGTGCAGATTTAAATGTTATATTACTATTTTTCATATAATATTCCAAAACAACGCGAAGGTATTTCCAGGAAATATTGCTGGCTTAGAGTTGCGATGACATACTTCCAGCATGACAATTAGCTGATAAATGATAAATACAAGTAAAGGCAAGTAAAGGTAAAGTTTGAAGACCTCTCCAAGATGAAGGGCCCCCAGCCTGTGCTCCTCGGGCACTCTTGTTCATCCGGGCCTGATGATTCATCATCATCGACTTTTTTTTTATGAAACATACCAATGGAAAGACAGTTTTGATCCCTTGCCAGGGGTGTTCATGCAACCGAATGCTGCACACTGAGGAATTGTGATTTTTTTTTTCCCCGAGAAAAATTGCACAAAATTGCAGTAAAATTGACGAAAGCAAAGATTTCAGGAATGAAACTTGAATCTACTGCTTCAGAAATATCAGCACGCTAAGTTAGCCGCCGGAGCACTTCAAATTGGTTTCATTCACGCTAATAGAGATACACGGCACATTGCGACTCCGGGTCTATTAAGAGATCTCCGTGAGCAGGAGTAACAGCCCCAAGTGGGGAGCCACACTCCGTGGAGCTCTTGTACGTAAGCCTTGTAAACTGTGATGAGCTTAGTGTGGCTCAGGAATACCTCAGGTTTATGGAAATCACGCAGACACGATTACTGGCCTTCGGTGCTAGCTTCGTGATGTGTTCCTCCCATGAAAGTTTATGGCAGAGAGTGAGGTCAAGGAGTTCCAGAGATTGCGCCTTTTTCCAGTGGCTATCTGGAGAAGTGAATTGGATAGTTTGATTGTCTGTCCTTGTGGAGACAAGTGTGAGTGTTTATGACTTGTTGGCGTTGAACGCTGTGCTCAAGTAGCTGGCAAGTGGCTTATCTTGTTTCTGTTTATGGAAGAAATACCCAGCTATTCCACATTATCAGGCTATACACGTAACTGTGACAGATTATAATATTTTGATTAGCAATGTATGTTGCTGCTCTCGTGAATATGGAGTCATATCTGTCCTGATGAAGGCTCAAGAAACCATTGCAACAGCCAAAACAAGGCTATGTTGCTCAAGACAAAATGGAAGCAATTAGAGTCACACCACAGGCTTTGTGTTTGCTGTAGAGCTGCATGATCCCCTCCTTCCTGCCACAAAGCTATGAACCGCAGGCTCGTCATTTGTTGTGCATTCAGTCACCAGCAGCGAGAGTCAGGTTGACATCACACATTGATTTTCGCAATCAATGCAGCAGGCCCGAGGGAGAGCATAAGATATGGGAGAAGGGCTTCAGAAGAAGAACATGATACCATGGTGCCAGAAAATGGTGTTGAAGTATAAATGTGAGGTTGTGCTGTCAGACAGGATTACATTTGGTAGCTAAGAGTAACGGGGTGTTTGATATGGGTTATACCGTAACACAAGAGATCTAGTTGAAGGACACTACGTCCGCTTACACGGTGTACCAATAATGTAAGGATAGCAGTCCTGGAGCACGTCTTTTCCTTGTTTAACATGACATCTGCTCTTTTGGACGGGTTCAATATTCCACACTGCTGAATGCTGGGCAGAGACCCATTTGTATCTTCCGCCTCTAATGTCTTTGCTGTTTAGCGATTGGTGATTTTACTCTTTATTTTAGTTTGGAAAACTTCTTCATTTTCATAATTCTCAAGATTGCACATCAGCATAAAGCATTCCAGCAACAATTGTGAATCTCAAAGCATTGCCACCTTGGCTTGATTATTATTTGCTCCTCCATGATGCACTCCAAAAGCACCAAGAGCCTCCGGTGCTCAGGCATCTTACTGCAAAGAAATTCCTCCACCAGGGCTTTCCTCGCACCATACAAATGTAGAATGAATGCCCTGGGCATCATGTTGTCAGCTTATGTCTGGCAGGCGGATTGCTGGCTGTGCCCACATTGCCACAGTCACACTCCACTAGCTTTGAGCCCAAGAGGTGCCAAAGAGGCCTTGGCTTTGCCTGCTGCTCCAGGAATGATCACGACTAAATTCAAGCATAGGGGATTGCAAATGGTTTTGGTTTGGCTTGTGTTCACTTAATCTATCATTCGCTTTTGCCCCACAAAGCTGTTTGGCTCAGGTACCAACGGAGCAAGCAGAGGTGCACGCTTTATATTGAGAGGCTCGTTACATCGGACTGAGAGCTGACATGAGACAATGGACTACTGTTCACACTCATTCATTGTCACTGTTGACATATTTACTGCCACTAATTTATTATTTATTGGGAATTCTCATGCTAGGGTGGGGAAGAGGGTTGGGTAGGTGGGGAAGGGGGAGGGGTACGTATGGGGAATAGCATGAATATCCATGAGCAAAACAGATGTCAAGGTGTGACCCAAAAGGTGTGACTTTTGAATTTAGCAATATGGCATCCATCAATCATTGTAAATCAGTTGGAAACTTGTTTGCTCGAACACCGTGCTGAATAACATAAAAATTTGTTGCTCTGTACAATCCTCACAGACCCGGATGCGGGATGTTCTCCAAATGTAACAACTAATGATGTATATATCAATATTAACCTTAGCTGTGGTGCTCTGGTGTGCAGTGTTTAATAACAGAGACCGGTCATGGGCTTGTGTACATCGTGCTGGGTTTCATCGGTTGGATTCAGCACGAATCACACGGTCCGCATGTGTGGGACATGTATCGCTTGTGAATTATAATCACTGATATTGTGATATAGATCGACGATTCCACTAGACGGTGCTGCGTTGCTTCTTCAAGTTGTCTTCGAAATTAAAGAGCCTCAATTTGCTCGCTCATAGCGGAATTTTTCAGGAAAGGAAAGCTTATTTAATCATTGTTACATCGGAGATTATTGTGTTAGTTCGAGTGCTCGAGGATCCTCAAAAGTCAGAGCGTGAGCATCATCGGTCCCGGATCGTGAGCTCATCCGAATCCCACTTGAAATGGCCTGTGCTGTTTGTCCATTCAGACCAACTTGACGAATGATAAATTTGGGAAGGGATTAATAAGCAGGAGGTGATTAACGTTTACATTTAGATCTATTTAACAAGGAGGCCATTCGGCCCATCATCCTCATGCCTTCGCCGCATATCAACACCAGGGGTGTGTTCCATTAGCAAACAGCGTGCTATCGCTTGACAAGCAGCTTGCTTGCTTCAAAATGCTTAAACTAGAATTCCAACGGGACGGCGTGCTCGGCACCACTTAACGCCATTGCGGTCTCCATGGAAACATTGCCATTGTGGTGCTTGAGCAAATGCTGTCCGTTCCATAGTTTTCAGTTTTACTCGATCCTCGTGTGACAACTTCCCCAAATGAATTTAGTGTGTACAGGTTACAGAGTACAAGAAAGAGGGAAAGAAATATAAATAAATGGGGAGTCAGAAGGAGGAGCCCCCTGCCAAGATTATCTGGAGACCCTATCGCTGTGCATTTAGGCGGGGGTAGGTGGTGGTGCAGGAGGTTTATATGTTTGTACATCTTGAAGAATTCGGATTAAAAGTAGAAGCAACAACAAAAGTATGAAATGCATGTTTACAAGTGGTTTTTTAATGCAATAATAAACTTTGGCACCAAGAAAAAGGTCAAAATTTAAAAGGCTCCCTTTTATGAGTTGAATGATTTCAAAGAAACGTACAAAGGCGATCGGAGTAAATGAGTATGTACTACAGCAAAAAAACCCGTCGAGAATCAACACTTTGCAGGGGCTAGACTTCCCTGGTCATCATGATATCGGTTTCGCGACTTGCAATTGTAATATGTCCCCACTGCCCCCCACCGGCCAACTTTTAAGTAGCGATCGACATAGGTTTGTGAAGAAGGAACAGTGTGTTTGTTCCAGATTGTCGTCATAGCGACAACGTTTATCATTTTTCGGAAGGAATCAAGTGTTAAACAACTGTGGATTGAATAAATAAGGTGATTTATCACTTTATCGCTTTTATTCTTCGTCTTTGTCTCTTCCATTTATAATGGGTAAGGTCCAACCCAACCCTAATATATACAGGGTGAGTCAAAAGTAGCGCCCGATTTCTGTTTTTTCGGCTGTCAGATTCTTTCTGGGAAGTCATGTTGTTAATAATTGTCTTGCAGATTATTAATTTTCGTAATTGATTTATTTTTGATTTTGTTTTGCAGGTTATTGCTGCGAGTTTGGAAAGTTACTGAATTTGCACCAAATTGAACCATGAGTTACCTTTCAATGAATCAACGCATTGCGGCGTGGAACATTACTACAAATGTAATGAACAACCAAGATGGCGGCACGCCGTTTGGCACAGGAATTCGATATTAACCCACCTCAGGGAAGAAACATACGATTGATTTGTCGAGAAATTTGAAGCAACAGGGTCGGTGCCACTGCAAAGAAGTCCGGTCGTCCGAAAACGGCAACGAATGTAGCTAAGGCTGAAGAAGCCATCAGAAGACTGGAACAAAGTCCACAAAAGTCAACTCGCCGTTTATCTGCGGAGTTGGAAGTGAGCCAATCAAGTGTTATCCGTATCCTTTACCAGAAAAAATGGAAACCTACATTCCAGCTTACTGCATGCCCTTCTGATGGGATGACAACCGCCGTCTTCAATTTTGCGAAGAGTCTTTGCTAAACTTCACGAAGAGGAAACAATGCAGACAACATCTGGTGGTCAGATGAAGCATGTTTTAAGCTTAATGACACAATTAACAGACAAATTGTGTCTACTGGTGTGAATAACCAAGAGTGACAGTTGAGAAGGAGGTAAATTTACCTGGAGTGACAGTTTGGGCAGCCATATCTCCATTAGGGATAATTGGACCCTTTTTCTTTGAGGGATCTGTCACTGCAGAAATTACCTGGATATGCTGCAAACCTTCTTTTGGCCAGGTACAAGATCAGGACTGTTATTTCCAGCAGATGGAGCTCCACCTCATTATGGAGTTATGTTCGTCAGTGGTTGATGAAAACTTTCCCAGAAAGTGGATCGCCGCCACGGTCCGATCGAGTGGCCGGCACGTTTACACCTCCAGATTTCTTTCTTTGGGGGCTCATGAAAGACCTTGTTTATCGTGAAAAGCCTCGTACCATTCGTAATTGAAGGCTCAAATCACTGCAAAGTTTGAGGAAATTGATATCAACTCTGCAGACGTGTGTGCCGCTCTGTGCCTGCTCGGCTGCAATTGTGCATCGATCACGGGAGGGCACTTTGAAAATTGCAAGTAAAACAGCTTGGTACAATTCCGTAATAATTTTTTCTTGAATAAATGGTTAGATAAACATGTCATTCATTATTTTCTACCTTCTTGTCACTGTAATACAAATGGCAAACAAACAATCAACTGACAGAAATCGGGCGCTACTTCTGACTCCCTGTATGTATGTATATATATATATATATATATATATATATATATATATATATATATAATATATATATATATATATATATATATATATATATATTTCACAAACCACTCATATTTTGGCGTCATGAAGTGCGATCTGCTTCTACATTCGTGCTTTGCATATTAATGTTTTTTTTCTTTCTTCAGGGCTGGTCTCCGATATCCAACTGGGAAATTTGAAATTGGCCAACATCACAGCATTACATAAAAAATGTGCAAAAACGGATGCCTTAACTACGGCCCAATTAGCTAACTGTACATCCAATCTGGTGTTGTATTGTGGTGTCATTCCGACCTTGTCTTCCTTCTGACCACGTATGGTTGTTTTGGGGGGGATTCCATCCCGACCTGTTTTTTTATTTTTTCATTTTATTAAAATGTTTTTTTTTGACTTGTAAATATATACGATACCCCAAAACTTACGTTACCGATTGAAAGTATTGCTGCAAAACGAGGAAAAAGTTTGTGGTGAGGAAAAGTCCGTATTTGTTTGGAAGCGTGTTCACAAATTCCCCCAAAATGTTTAAAAATGCTGGAATTTGTTTGTCTCAAATGTACACACAGTCTCCCCCCGAAGGCGATGCGACTGAACACACACAAAGTGTGTTCTTGTGGCCGTGTGCGTGTCGATATATTTTGCTTTAAACATGATTTTCTCTTCACTCAATTGTCCGATTGATGCGGAACTTTAAGCATAGGAGAGACTCCCCATGGAGAATATTTTGTTGATAACCCTGACATCACAAGTCACGTGGTATGGCAGCCATAATGGTTTAAAGGAAAAAATTTGGACATATTTTTCTCAGAAATCGCTCAACGAAAAAAATTTGAAACTTGGCATATGTCATCAACTCCCCATGGAGTGCACAGGGTGATAACGATGACGTTATTACTTCTGCCACTGAAGGTGAAGGAGGTTATGTTTTCACCCCTTTCTGTGTATTTGTCTGTCTGTGTGTTTAGATTTTGGTGAAGATGCGGTCTGGATACGAGAATTATTTAATTATTAAAGTGATTTTTCACCATTGATAGGACCAAAATACGATATAGTACTGTACAGCATATTTCAAAAATGTATTGGGCCCGATATGATCTCATGGATGAGGCATGACATGGAGGAGGTATGCACCCTACCAAGTGCCCTTCTAGTTGTTGAAGTGGCATTCCGTTCATAATTGGTTGATTTAAAATCCTTAGCTGAAAAATCTTGGAAATTTCGTATATCTGATCTACGACCCGATGTGAATGAAGAATGAAATTTATGACATTGGTCACATGGTCTCGAGATCATGTTAAATTGTTTAAAAAAATATTTTTTCTAGAACTGCTTAATGGATTGATGCACAACTTCATCCATATGATCGACTTTCCGGGAAATATCGTTTGAATTGTTTTGTTTTTTTTCCATTTTCATCTTCGTTGATGCAATTCAGCCTTAATGTGCACAAAAATGGTTGCTAAATATCATAGTAATCAATCAATAATCAACAAAGCTATTGATTAAGGCAATGCATGTGACATAATGGGGTTCATGGATGACACAGGTATATGGGCCATTATAGCAGTGGGCCATAATAGTAGCATGCTCAGTTA
>CM068957.1:145633874-145673471 GCA_035128595.1 Eptatretus atami
AGTTGAGACTATGCACTCTATGAGTGCCGTTCTGGCACACGAAGCAAAAAGCAGGGTTAAGCAATTGGTTCATCTCTGTCTGTCTGTCTGTCTGTCTGTCTGCCTTATCAGTTTTTGATCGTGACTTTATTATCAAGGAGTAGGAAGAAAAATTTGCCATTTATAGTACTTTTGCTCTGAATTTGCCTTAATCGTGCATGTGCAGAGAGGAATGAGTTAATATTTTTTACTCTGTCTGCTTGCCTGGCAGTCAAACAAAATTGAAAATCATTCCAAACAGGAAACTTACTGTTTTTAAGGACGTCTTAATGGACAGATATAACAGGCACAAATAACGAATATGTAATGTGTTAGGTAGGGTGATGTCATCGACACTGCCGAAAATGGCAGTAAATTCTGGAATTAATTTATTTTTACGACTTTTACAATCTTTATTTTATTTAAATTTAATTATACGAGTACGTGCCCGTATGTGCGTGGCTGTACGTGCAAAAAAAAAAAAAACTTTCAAACCGTGAGCCACAAACAACAACCACACAGGCCGTTCCTCGCTCTTGCGTACCCGTACGTGCGTGGCCGTACGTGCGTGCCCGTACGTGCAACCCCCCCCCCCAAAAAAAAACAACAACACAAAAACTTTCAAACAACCACACAGGCCGCCTCCTCGCTCTCGTAAACGACGACTGGATTGGGGCATTGTGTTTATCTATAAATGCGCATAAGAAATCGGAAATTATTAGAATACAGTAAGTCATCACTATCCGGAAGTGGTGTGTGCCCGTACGGAATGTTAACATGCATTCCACGAATTATCGCTTCCATTGAAGTAACAACTGCTGTGATACTTACACACACACACAGAGTTAATTAAAATCAAAATTAAAATCAAGTTTACCTCCCTGTCTTTGCTTGCCATGACATTCGCTGCCATTGACCATTGCCACTCCTACGCCACAGTAACTAAGGCACCGATCCCCATCGTAACCGGCACGGCACGTGACGTCATCGTCGGCTGGCCACGCACCGGCCTCACAGCCACGCCTACGCAGCAACGTGTCCTTTCATTGGTTGGTAAATAAATGGCCATAACTTGGGAAGCACTTGTCCGATTAATATCAAACCTTGAACGGCACATCCACAGGGCCCAATCAATATATCTGGCAAGTTTCAATTAGATCGGACCAGTGGTTGTTGAGAAACAGTGGTCACACCACACACACACATTGCTGGAATTATAGATAGATACTTGAACACTGAAGTACACAAATCGTCTGTCATAATACTTTTCTTACAACGTCCAGTTTTACAGTCCTTCAATTTAAATAAAGGTTGGTGTATTAAGGTGGTATTCAGGACTGCTTCTGGACTACTTCAATGTCACTAAACTTTCGGAATTTTTTGAATGATAGTTAAAATCATTGTTTTTTTAAAAAAAAAATTTATGTAACACTGTGAGGGGTATCATGTTCTATGAATTCTCTAGTTGTCTTTGTATTAAATATTGTAACAATGAAAAATTGGAAAGGGTGCATTGAAACCTACAGTGGGTGCAGAATTTGTCGTTAGCCTCGCCGGTTGCTAAAAGGATAAGATAAGCTAATGTTATCAGTCCATGTGGTTATGAGTAAGTTTGCACACACACACATTCTTGCACTCCTTATTGTATGAGCTAGAGACGTTATATGAAGTAGTGTGTCGAGCAAAAAATATTTTCCCATAGACATAGTGTTATGTAGCGAAGATGCGTTCCTGATGGGGGCTGATGTTCGGACACCTTACGCAACCAAACCTAACCAAACTAAATACAAAAGACATAATAACTCGGGAAAATCAAAACGGAACACCACTAATTAATGCATAAATGAATGACTACCTACCATAAATACATCAAAGAAGAAAAATTAGAACGGCACTTGAAAGAGCACATACCTACACCAGGCAGAACAATTTATATTTTTTTTATCCTACTGATAGGCTGGATCTGCATCCGGTCCTTCATCAAAATCCAATTCGCTTGTTTTTTTTTCACCCATGCAACTCATCCACCAAGTTTTGTCTGAATCCATGCACAACGTTTTTAGATATCATGTCATATAGAGTTTGTGGCCACAATCTCTCAATGCTGAAGAATCACTTTTAAAATTCTAGTATCTGGATTCTGGTCCAAATCTTCATCAAAATCGAATCAGGTCATCCTTGTTACACACTTGCTACACATGGCACCCCACCGATATAATCTTACTATAATTCACCGTCCGTCCGTCTGTCTGTTCCCAGGTACCGCAAAAACGGCTGAACCGATCGCAACCATTTTTTGGGTGTGTAATCCTGGGACCCCTTGGAGTAAAATAGGCATAAATATTAATAACATGACCCCCTTGAGGGCTCCCGTCGGGAGCGGGTGCAGCATTATATTCATACCCTTCACGTTACAATGGAATCATTCCCTTCCTTTCTCACCATCACAGCACATGCAGAATGCTACCCTTGAGATGCAGCAGTGGGGGCTCGGGAGGGGGGAGGGGAAATGCGTATCACTGAAAAGATGCGACATATTGTTAAAAGCGTTCGTTATTATTCATTATGTATCAGAAAAAAATACTTTAACCAGGAGTGCATGCAGTGAGAAGTGCCTGCACTCTAATTCTTCTCAGCTCTGACATAATCTGTATGCTCCGGTGACATGCTGCAGGATTTTTTTCAGTAGTAAAGTAGGAACAAACTTGTCTAATTTAACAAGTGAGGAATGAAGAATGCATCTCCAGATTCTGTTCAGCATCTGCAGCCACAGCAAATTGTATTTGAAGATAACGTTCATCGCATTTCTCTCACACCTTGTAGTACACCTTAGACCACAAGCTGGAGGAGCACACCCTGTGACCTTACATTAATCATATGTCAAACCACAACCAAACTGCTGAATGTTTCATGAGAATATATGTATATATATATATGCTTTTCCGATTGATGTGGTAGTGCCTTGAGGACACCTGTGTATAAATTTTGGGATAGGTGTGGCACACATGCTGTGTTGGGTTAATGTTTAGTGATGTGCTTGGATCCTCGGCTCCCGTGTTCAAATCCTGCTTGGCTGTTGACTAATACCTGGTGGGGTTGACTCAGCCTGTTATCCTTCCGAGGTTGGCAAAATGAGTACCGGCGTGCTGTGATGATTGAGCCATTTGAGTGTCTTGCGTCGGAGTGGCGACCCGTCCAGGGTTGTGCCCAATAGCCCAGGAAACTGCTTCAGCAGCACCGCTGCTTTGTGCAGAGTATGGCCCAATGGATTTGGATTTTTTTGTGGTACACGTACATTTATTGGCAGTTGGAGACAAAGTGGGTTTGGTGGGGGGGGGGGGGGAGGGGGGTTATAGATATTACCATGGAGTGTTGATTGACATATAATTATGAAGCCAATAGCATACACTAACTTGACAATTTTCTTTTGATTCTATTCTTACACTGCACCCCAGTTCTTCTGCCACAATTGTTCTTAACGAAGATGTAACTCGGTTCCTCTGGATTAGCAAGATGGTTGAATCTGCCATGTTGTTTTCAGTGCACTCCGTTTGCCAATGACCAAGCTTATCATCATTGCCCAAATGGCCACGGATATGTGAAGTTGAATGTGCACGTTCTTCTTTTTTGAGGTTGTTTCAACTCTTGATGCATTACTTTAATATCATTTGTCAGGTCAGTTAGCTGAGATATTGCAAAGTTTTCCCGGTTGTGGTCTTGCCTGGCGGCGACCATAACTCCACCAAGCACGGCTGAGTTCCAGCTCTTTCCTGCATGGCTAGTACACATGAGCATGCCATCCTGTCGTCATGCAGCTGCACGTGACTTTGGCAGGGTCTCACAGGCAGCTGCGTATAACACCCTTGGGTTAGATGTCATTAAAATGACAAACTTTCTGCATCCATTCCAACTTTGCAGGAACCAGATAGGGCAGTTCTCAACTGGTGCCAAATGAGAACCAGGTGCTGTAAATTTTACCCAGCTGTCACTTGTGAATGAGTAGAAACCAATTCAATTAATCTTCCTTCCTGGGATTGATGCAGTGCAGGGATATGAAAGATTATCTGCTCTGTTTATTAGAAATTTTTAATTGGATCTTGATATAACTACTGTCATTTTTAATGCAATTATCTAACATGATATATTTGAAATCAATCTTGTACTCCTTGTTAATTGGTTAGTGGGCTTAGGCCAATTCCATAACTCTGCTCTTTGAATTCAAACAGAATTAAATAAAAATTAACATCACAAGTATTCAACAAGGTAATTAATCATTAGCAAACTTTTCCTCAAGAGCATTCAACCTGGCCAACCGTAGCACTCTCCACTGGCTATAAAGACAGTTGGTCGTGGGTTTTGAGAAACATTACCTCTTCCTCGTTGATTGAGCAGTGTTGGCGAGTCTCTTGAATTTTATAATTAAAATCGTTTCACTCCCGAATTTATTGATATGTTCAACCTCCGGTGAGTGGTCCACTCTCTTGAGCTCCTATTCCTCACTATCACTTTTAACTTGTCATGGAGGATATCTCAAATCTGTCCTCCAAAGTCAGCCACCTCATCAGAATTACCCACAGGGTTCAATCGTCCCTCCGCTGTCCTCCACTTATAATGATCATGTTCATATGAAGTCTCATCCACGATGGGCTGGTACTGTTGATTCTTACCCTCATCATGCCCCCCCCTCCCCCTTTGAGGACATGTAGTCCACAACTCGCTGTGTCACTGTGTCATTGCCATCTTGTGTCAGGAGTCTCAGGGTCTGCCGGTCACTCACTACAGGCAGGTTGGTAGACTTGCAGTCCTTTACCTGCTCAATTCTGGTTTAGGCGCCTCCTAACCTCTCACCTCTCTGCCCAACACCACCTCTTCCAGTTTCTTCCTCTGAGATTTACTGCACCCACTGAGGTCCCTGTCCCTCTTTCACCTGCAACTTCTCTCCCTGTGCTTTGGTGAATCCATACGTCCTGGTCCTCCTGTTTACATTTCAAAGTAGAACGACACTCAGTAGAGTGCATACCTCTGCCAGGCTAAACAGTTTACCTTTTGTATTCCACTGATGGGTTGGATCTGCATGCGGACCTTAACCAAAATCGAATCGGCTTGTTCTTGCTGCCCTAACCGACTCATCCACCAAGTTTTGGCATCGTCCGTCCACATTTTGAAATATCATGATAAACATCATTTGTGGGCCTCTCTCTCAATGGTGAAGAATCACATAAAATATTCTCGTGGTCGGATCCGGATGCGGATCTTCACCAAAATATAATTAGTTCGTCCTTGTCACACACCCAACCTGACCACCGTGTTTTGTCCAAATCTGTCCACAACGTTTTCAGATATCCTGCTCACAGACAGACAGACAGACAGACAGGGGTGAAAAGGTAATCTCCATCAACCTTCAGTGGCCGAGATAACTATTTTGCATCTGCTGACCCTCTTCTTCCTGCAGATTATCCTATTTCATGAGCTTCAATACCTGTATTAAATACAAACAAACAAAACTTGTCCGTTGCTGAGATTATACTCACGACTGACATTTTGGCAAATATGCCGTTTAATATTCCTTTTGATAAATATTGAATAATTATTTTGAGGTCAGTAAAGGTATTCTGGTATTTATGCTGCTCAAGGCGATAACTGCATATTACTTTATTTATTTCTTGAATTCACTGACGAAGAATGACGTTCGAGCTTTGACCATATTTGATAATTTGTTTGTTTTTCTTTCATAAATCTTTTAACATCGCCTTTTTTTTCGTCATAAATCAGTATCTTGACATTTAAACCTGAAGTTATATGCAACATCTAGGTTCATGGTGGAGCGTGACAATATGACACGTGACTTATTTCGGGCATGGTATTTGAACCTTTGTTTCTCTGGATCTGACAGATGACCTCACCCCATAGATTCTGCTGATTTCCTGAGAATAGTAACTAATTGAGAAGAGTAGCTAACTAATTGAGAAGAGTAGCTAAATAACCATCATAGGCTAACTAATTGCACTTTTGAGAAAATAGAACACAAAAGTTGAAACATTTGTGGCCGTTTTCAAGCAATATTCCTTGTTACCTCCGACACTGAAGGTGGAAGGAGGTGATGTTTTCACCCCTCTCTGTTTGTTTGTTTGTTACCTGCAAAATTGAAGATTTTCCAAGTATATTGCTCAGTCGAATTTGTTGGGTAGTCAATCTAGTCTACCCTTATTATCAGTACTAGCAGGGATACCCGTGCTCCGCACAGGAATCCCATGGATGACGGCGGGTCTGAAGGGAGTTATTATGTCACCAGTTAATTGCTAAATGTAGAGGCTGCCACCTATTTTTTTTTTTCATCACCACTATAATATTATATTTTCCCCGCCATGTTTTATATGCAGAAGACTCGAGTTCAAAAAAGTTAACGATTATCTGCCGCATCAGATAAAAACGCATAATTCCTCAACAATGTGAGGCTGGTTTCATGTCATCATTTGCGACTTATTATTCCATTCTCCAGCAAATTCCGTTGGCCCCATGTCAATCGGCTGAACTTGAGAAAATTAACGTTACGCAATCAGGATGATGACGTCATAATTCGGAAACCGGAAGTCGGAAGTCATGTTTCATTGACGTGTAGCATTATTTTTTTCATTCTATTGCAAATGGCGTTGGCCCCATGTCAATCGGCTGAACTTGAAAATTAACGTTACGAATCAGGTGATACGTCATAATTCGGAACGCAATCTCGGTGAATAGTAACAATCTTTTACATCGGGACACTCCCGGGTACATGTTCTGTCAGCACGTTTAGTTTGGTGAGGATCAGTCCAGTACTTTTCGCGTGCATAGGTCACAGACAAACACACACACAGACACACTTCAACTTTATATATATAGTATAGTATTATATATATATATATATAATATATATATATTATATATATATATAGATGAGCAGATATATCAGCAGTAAGACGACTCTCTCTCTCTCTCTCTCTCTGCAGCTGACTCCGCTTGCCTGGCTCTTTCATGAGCAGATCGATCAGCAGTTAGCTGTTGCCGCACGTGCAGTTCGAGAATTCAAATAACAGGAGGAGAATGTGTATGTTAAAAAGTCAACCAATACGAACATTTTGTATTTCAAAAAACCCTAGCGTTTTAACCATGAAGCCTTTTGTTCTGATATAATGCCGCGCCACTATTCGAAAGCCATTTTTTTTTTCTAATGGAAATTTTATTTATTTTATTTATATATATATAATATTTTTATTTTTTTTTAATATATTATTTCATTTTTATGGAGAGCCACTTAGCGCATCCTGGAGCTGAATGTTAGTTCTATATATGTGTAAAGTTTCATCAAGATCGGTTCACTGGTCTAGAAGCTTATTCGTCACAAAAAACAGACAGACAGACAGACACGGACAGAAGGACTGCCATTTATATAGTAGATTTCCGTCGATATATTTGTCTGTCTGTCTGTCTGTATGTATGTCTGTTCGGTCCAGTGCTCGTTAATACAATGGCGATTTCGATAGAAACTTGGTTGGTAGGTTCATACCATGACCTAGTTGTGTGCAAATGAGAACCGTTGCTATGGACCCATCCGTTGCCTAGCAACGAACCTTTGAAATTTTCAAAAAAATCTCAAAAATTTATTTTTTAGAAAATCAAAAATCGGGCCACGAGCGACTGTGGGCAGTACATTCATCCATGATTGTCAAAATTTCCAGCCGGATCCTATGAAAACTGTCGGAGAGATAGACTTTGAATGAACCCTGGTCGAAAACAATAAAAAAAACGAAGTTCGTTATATCTCAGAGACTATGAGTCAGATATACATGAAACCGGTATGGTAGGTTCATGGTATGTCCTCGTTATGTGTGAGAAAAACCGTTGCTATGACGCTTTGGTGGCGAGTAACGGCTGAAAAAACGACTAAATTCGACTTGATCGACTACCCATGTCCGCCTACCGGCTTGTTATTCTGTCTGTCTGTCTGTTTGTTTGTCAATCACTGACAGGTTATAATTTTGAACCGATCTTCAGGAAACTTCGCCACATGGTTTACTTTGTCATAAGCAAGAAGCCTATTGTTTTGAGGTCAAAAGGTCAACATAGGCCAAAGGTCAAAACTTTGCCAAATGTCTAAAATCCTTATTTTTCATACAATTGAATTGAATTCAGTAAGCTGATATGAAAATCCTGTTCAAATTTCTAGTCAACCACCAATTATTTTTGAAGTCAACATTGGCCAAAAGGTCGACATAGGCCAAAGGTCAACAACTTAGGTGAGATTTCTAAAATCCTCAATTGTCATCCGATTGACTTGAAATTTGAAGAGGATTTATATTTCAGGTCACTGAATTCAACTCGCCAATTATTTTTGAGGTCAACATCGAGCAAAAAGGTCAACATAGGCCAAAGGTCAACAACTAAGGCAGTATTTCTAAAATCCTCACTTTTCATCCGATTGACTTGAAATTTGAAGAGGATTTGTATATCAGGTCATTGAATTAAACCACCAATTATTGTTGAGGTCAAATTTGTTTTATGGATTGTGCAAGTATCGTGCAATGCATGACGTGTTTTTCTTGTTTGTCTGTTTGTTTGTCTGCTTGTCTGTGCTGGATATCTCAAAAAGTTGCAGACAGATTCAGATGAAACTTGATGGACAGGTTCGGTGTGTGACAAGGACGAACTGATTAGATTTTGGTGAAGATCCGGATCCGGACACTAGAATTTTTTAAGTGATTCTTCACCATTGAGAGATAGGGCTAAAATGATATTTAGCACGATATCTCAAAAAGTTGTGCATGGATTCGCACGAAACTTGGTGGACACGTTGGGTATATGACCAGAACGAAACGATTTGATTCTGCATCTGGATCCGATAATTTTTTAATTGGTTTTTCACCATTGAGAGATAGGGCTAAAATGATATTTAGCACGACATCTCAAAAAGTTGTGCATGGATTCACACGACACTTGGTGGACGCTTTGGGTGTATCACAAGGACGAATTGCTTCGATTTTGGTTAAGATCTGAATCCAGATCTGGATGCGAGAATTTTTTTTTAATTCTCAAAGTGATTCTTCACCATTGAGAGATGGGGACAAAAACGATACATAGCACAATATTTCCAAAATATTATTGACCCCAATATGTTCTATTGGATCAGGGATTGTGTGGCGGAGGTATGCGCTCTACCGAGTGCCCTTCTCCTTTTTGTTATGTTTTCTCATGTCCTTCAGCAGCGAGACAGTGAGCGAGCTTCTCAGTATAACAAGCTTACCTTGTGTCATGGCAAAAGGCCATGAAAAAGATTTCTCAAGAAAGGCTGGTAGCAAATTTGACAGCCCCCCTTGGCTTCAAGGCCACGATCAATATGGCCTGATTTTCAGGAACTTTTAGCATGGTCTCACATGCATCATTATAGCCTTCCATTCGGCTATTTCTGACTTTCAATTTTGTAGCAGGTTGCTTTGATGGACATTTTGAAGCCTTGTAAAAACTGCCATTTACTCGGAGGACTGGCACATTTCCGAAAACATAGAATCTTTTTTCTCTGATTACATGACTCTGCAAGAAAGAATCTTGGAGATTATAAAGCAATCATTGTGTTTAACAATTTGTCTTCTTCTTCTTCTTCTTCCCCTTTCCATTCATGGTTGTTCGGGCTATCCAAATGTCAGTGACAATTTATGTCTGTACTTGTGAACTCTCATTCATGTCTGAACACTTTTTGATTGAACATGCTCCAAACACTAGCCTTTCTTATTTTCATATATTATATCAGAGATGATCACTTTTGTGATATATAAATACCTTTAGTTATTTCTGAAATGGATTATAGCAAATTTATTCCAAGTACAGTCATAAAATCAAGGGCTGTATATTACGTAAATCTGTTAAATATTATTTTGCATGCTCATGTCCCAGGACTTTTGAACGGTTTGTTTCATGTTCTGCCTGAGGGAAGGTGCATGTGCTGCTGAATCCATCTCGTGAAGAGAAATTCACTTGGTGGTTTGCCGTTGCTTTCCCAGTGGTGTTCATGGCAATATATATATATATTTTTTATTTGGCAAGGGTCCGAGAACATGCAATGGCCGAGTGTTGTGTAAGATACCATGTCATTTAAAATGCCATGCTGAAGAAGACACCCTGGCTGAATGTCTTGCATCCGTAGGATGCTGCAGATGGCACCCAGCCTATGAAGCACCAATATGACAGTTTTATATTCAGGTACGAAACCTTTTCTCTTAGCCAACATGTGGCTTTCAGTGAAATCATGTCATCTTCTCTCTTTGTTTCGGCCGGAGTCCTCGGTGGTGCGCGTTTCTGTATGTCCTGTCGCTGATGAGACGCCAATAAATTGCTCATTATTCTTTGCCTAAAAGAGCATAGTGGTTAATTTATTGAAATCCTAGGCACCTTGGGTAATTGTTTAGGTGATTGCTGATTGGTTATTTCCTGCAATTATGGGTGAGAGACATGATTGGGTCTTGTTATTTGATGAACTGCTATTGGCATCGCACATGCGACACGCTTGGGAGCCTGGGTGGCGCACATTTCTGTCTACGCTGTTGCTGATGACTCAGCAATAAGTGATGAAACTGGTCCGCTGGCTGAAGGGGTGTGTAGCATTAGGATTCTCATGTATGTATGACTAGTTAATGTCTGCAGCTGCAGAGGAACCTGTACTCTGTAGAGGGACCTCTGTAGGATGAAACAGCAAAGGGCTCACCAAGTATAACTTTTCTTGTTTTTTTTAGGAAGTTTTCTTTTGCTGAAAGAGCATGGGAGTTAATTTTTTGAAATCCTAGCCACCTGTGGAAATTGATTAGGTGAGACCTGATTGGTTATTCCCTCCAATTATAGGTGAGAGACATGACTGGGTCTGATATATATATATTATTATATATTATATATATATGACCCGGGAACCCAACGGGTTCCCCTTGTGACAGCGGATGATAAAAAACATCATTTAAAAAAACAAAAAAAAAAAAACAAGATAGCTCCAGCAAACTATACCGCTGAGGTTGTTTGCATTGATCAAATAATCCCAAAAGAGTACGTGACTGAATTGCGAATTTATTTTTTAATAATTTTTTTTTCGTTGCCCGATTTGAATGAAACTTGAAATTGCGTGTCAATGTGAAAAAAAAAATGGAGAAAGAAAGTCGAAGAAAATTATTGTGCCTCATCTCCTAAACACAATTTATTTATTAACTAGACGACCTGTGAACCCGTTGGTTCCCGTTGTGACAGCGGTTGATAAAAAATAATTTAAAAAAAAAAAAGATAGCTCCCAGGAACTATACCGTTGAGTTGGTTGCATTGATCAAATTCTCCCCCAAAAAATTGATTTTTTAATATTTTTTTTTGTTGTCCGATTTGAACGAATCTTGATACTGCACACCACAGGCGAATGTTGAGTAAGGTGTGGCCGAAAATTTTTGTGCCATCGTGAACCATTTTGGCTGTGTTTTGGGAACTTGCATACATACATCCATACATATATACAAGATGAGAGTTTTAGTAATATACCAGACGACCCGTGAACCTGTTGGGTTCCCGTTGTGACAGCGGTTGATAAAAAAATGTTGCGCGTCAATGTGAAAAAAAAACGGAGAAAAGAAAGTCGAATAAATTATTGTGCGTAATATTCTAAACACAATTTTATTTATTAATGAATACGGAAGTATGAGATCAAAATGGCGATGTTTATTTTATGCTTAAAAATAATCGTTCTTTGTCTCTACTAAATGTTTGAGATTTTTAAATAAGTCATTTCAAAGAAAAAGATAGCTCCAGCGAACTATACCGCTGAGGTTGTTTGCATTGATCTAAATCTCCAGAAGAGGACTTGACTGAATCGGGAATTGATTTTTTTAATTAATTTTCATTGCCCGATTTGAACGAAACTTGATACTGCACACCGCAGGAGAATGGTGAGTAAGGCCTAAGTCACATTTGCTCTACGGCGAGGATACGGCGGCCGTACGCCCTCTGAATTGACAGAAACGTGCGGCGGCCGCAAGTTTCTGAGGTGGCCTCAGGTGCCCTACGCCGTATGGCTATATTTTACAGGCCGTAGGGTCGCCGTGGAATTACAACGCGGAGTTATAACTTTTTTTCATTTCTACGTTCGCCGTAGCAATTCGACAAGCCGAAACAAAATAACTGGTAAAAAAAACAAAAAAACCCACTCGTTACCATCCGTCTGGTCGCACGTTCGGCTTAGGGCCCTCCTGCGGTAACCCTGCAGTCGCCTTGTGGTCGCCTTGCGGGCACCTTGCGTCTGCCTTGAAAATTATATGGCCGCCGCAGAGAACGCCCTAAGGTCAACGTGCGACATCAAATCAAAAGCCGTACGGCACCCCCACGTTTTCGGTCTCCACAATTTATAAATACGCCGTGCAGCTACCCGAAAAATAAAAAACATATGTGACTGCTACATTGTGTGACCATGGAAATACTGCGGCCGCCGTATAATTGCTAGTGGCCGTAGATTTTGGAGACCCCACGGCCGCCGTGGCAAATGTGACCTAGGCCTTAGGTGGGCCAAAGATTTTTGCGCTATCCTGTACCGTTTTGGCTGTATTTCGGGAACATACATACATGCATGCATACATACAAGATGAGAGTTTTAGTAATATACTAGATGACCCCTGAACCAGTTGGGTTCCCGTTGTGACAGCGGTTGATGAAAAAAATCATTTCCAAAAAATATATATATAGAAAAGATAGCCCCAACAACCTATACATCTGAGGTTGTTTGCATTGATCAAATACTCCCGAAGAGTACTTGACTGAATCAGGAATTGATTTATTGATAATTTTTTTCGTTGCCCGATTTGAACGAAACTTGATATTGAGCGTCAATGTGAAAAAAAAACGGAGAAAAGAAAGTCGAAGAAATTATTGTGCGTAATCTTCTAAACACAATTATATTTATTAATGAACACGGAAGTATTAGAGCAAAATGGCGATGTTTATTTATGCTTAAAAACAAATCGTTCTTTGTCTATACTAAATGTTTGTGATTTTTTAATAAATCATTTCAAGAAAAAAACAAAAGATAGCTCCAGCAAACTACACCGCTGAGGTTCTTTGCATTGATCAAATTCTCCCGAAGAGTACTTCACTGAATCGGGAATTTATTTTTTTAATAATTTTTTTCGTTACCCGATTTGAACGAAACTTGATACTGCACACCGCAGGAGAATGGTGAGTAAGGTGGCCCTAAAATATTTGCGCTATCGTGTACCGTTTTGGCTGTATTTCGGGGACATACATACATACATCAACATACATACCTACATATTTACAAGATGAGAGTTTTAGTAATATATAGATAGATACATAGAAGATATATATATATATGTATATGCACACAGGGTGTACTTACACATTGTAAGCAATAGCGAACTGTGCTTCCCCATTGTTTCGGGTCGCTAACCTGCATTTATTTTTTCATTTTTTATTTTTTTTTCACTTTCGGATGCTTTCCGATGGTTCTGTGATTTTCCCTGGTGTATCAGCTTCAATATCCATCAGCACGCAAAATTTCAGCAGCCTTGTGGCTGCTGGTTGCATCATTGATTGGGTACGTGGCTGCTCCACTGAAGCAGTGCCCCTAATACCAGAACACTGGTTCTCATTTTGCTGACCTCAGAAGGATGACAGGCTGAGTCAACCCGCCTGGTGTTAATTCAGCAGAAACGGGACTCACACTCAGGACCCTAAGATACCAAGCCAGCCACCCTAACCGCTCAGCCAATGCCAGGCTTCAGTGAGTGGTTTGAAATTATATATATATATATATATATATATATATATATATATTGTTTGTTTGTTTGTTTGTTTGTACATACAATCATACAGGGTATCAACAAATTCAGACCGTAATAAAAGAAAATGCAATACAACAATGAGGTTTGCTGGATTCAAAAGAGCATTTCTCAAAGTTGTCTTCTCAAGATTTGTCAAGATCTTTATTTATCATCATCAGTGCACATCTATGTGAGCACTCCATGTCACACATTACACGTGGAGGGGATACTTTATCTCGTTCCAGGTTCAGTTCAACATTCCTGCATTTACAGTCTCAATTCCATCTCTCATCCTCTTCCTCAGAATCACAACATCTGTAACCCTCGTTCGCTACACCATGTACTTCATGTAACACCAGAGAAAAAAAAAATCCAATGTGGTTATGTTAGATGAACATGGTAACCACAGAATCAGACCGTCGTGCCAAATCCATTGATTATTGACGTCTTCAGTGAGAAAAGCATGCACAGTCAGACTCCAGTGGGGGAGATGGGATGGGGGGTTTCCGTCATTTTGTTAAATGACCTCTCATTGCCGGTTTACTAATTGTAACAAAGTCTCCAAAATTTCGAAGCAATTGTCAGGCTTGATAGTGGTTCAGCAAATAAGAACGGCACAACGACTCGGTCATGTGTTGGGCTTGGTCCACACCACACCCTAACCTTTGGCCTGTCTCACTCAAGTTATCTGACGTCATCAGAGTCAGAAATTCTGATGTTATGTTTGTTAACCTTCCCCGAAACGTGTAAAGTTGATTCGTCTGTGAAGAGCACACATCATTAGAAACCGTCGTCTTTGTCTAACCATATTCCAAAATGTCCACTGAAAACTCCAAATGTCACATGCAGTCATCTGGCTTGAGTGCCAGCACCAGCTGATCTGTGTATGTGCACAGCCACAGTCACATATGCAGCACTTTATGTACTGTTGAGCGGGGTAGCTGCAGCTCTCTGGTAGTAGTCCAAGTGGACTTGTGGGGACTGTGCTAGAACCACCCAAAAAAGGTGTTCAACATCCTCACCACTTGTGCTTGGCTGGCGTGCCCCCTTCCTCTGTGGGATGTTATCAGTGTCCATAAACATTTTGTGCTACTCACGAATTGTTTTTCTCGATGATGGCTCCCTTCCACGGGTCATTCTGAAGCTTCGTTGAACCAGTGTAACTAATCTGATCTCCATAAACCAGGCAACACAATGCACCTTTTCTCACGAAATGTGATGTCACATGTCACAGCACACATCTGGAAACAAAAAAAGCCAATAAAACTACGAGAAATGTTCCTTCGCATGCAGCAAATCACATTGTAACATCCCATTTCATTTTTTGTTAATTACTGTTTCAATTTGGTACGATAATTTGTGGACACACTCTGTTTATCCCGTTCAGTCATTTTGTTCCATTTTTTTTTATTTCAAAATGTACTCTCAGCCAGAGAGCAAATGTAGCAAATGCTCAGGATACTGAACATATAGTCAGAGTTAGCGGTTTTAGGGGGTGGGGGTGATGAAGGGGGTACATTTTGCCACACCTTACCCAACACTACACATGCATAAGGGATTGTCCTCGTTTCAGTATGTCAAGTGGAAGATTGTTCATCACCTTTTGACGTATTTTGAATCACCAGCTGTTGTTGATGCTGGTGATAAGCCAAGATGAATGTTACATTTCATTTTGTTGTCTTTGCCTGTGTTTTTGGAGGGACTATATCAAATAAATGAGTGTCCATTGAATTTATGGAAAGTGGAATCAACAAGGAGTGGAATTATCCAATCTGGAAAACTGATCTTCTGAGTCACATTTTTAGTCTAGGTTTCATTTAAAAGTTTAACTTTGATTTTCTTTGTTGCTTGGTGACTCCAATCTGGAAAGTTACTGAATTTATCAGCATCCAGGTCCATCATCAGGATGGTGGGCTTGCTGTGTTCATTTTTTTTGTAACTGCAAAACACTTTTTGTATTTGTCAACGTACTGATGGATTTGTGTAAAAAAACAAAAATCCTTCAGACTTTCAACGAATTCCGAGTGCTCTTTTGACACTTTGAAATGCCATCAGCACACTTTATAAATTCTCTCCAAGCTAACATCTTGCGGGTGATTGTACCAAACCATCCGTCGCTTTTAAGACATCTACTTTTGACCAATCGTTCCACTTTATGTAAGTGGATAGCAATGCTAGTAATTGTTTTGCTATTATTTGCTTTCTTTCATCATATGTTCATCTTGCTACCTTAAAAATGTAGGATTTCCACATACAAACTTACACATTATTTGTTGCTTTTATGACTGCAGCTGAAATCCCAATAGGCGTGATGTTTTTGGGTTGTCTGTCCAGCTGTGCCTGCGTGCGTGTGTGCAAAGCAGATTGTCGTGACTGTGATAATTTGTGAACTGCTGAAGGTATTTTTTTTACCAAACTTGGTACAAGTATGTACTCCGATACATATATGAACTCTTTAGATTTTGGATTCAAAAGGTCAAATGTCTATGGTCATGTGACCTTTAATTGAAAGTCATTGTTACCATATTAACTTGTGAACCACAGAAGGGATTTCAACCAAACTTGGCACAAGTATGGACTGTGATACAAAGGTGAACTGATTCAATTTTACGTTCAACAGTCAAAGGTCATGTCCCTTTTCCAAATGGTTTTGTGGATCACAACTCGAGTTAGAAGCATCCAATATTTTCTGTCTCTGTCTCTGTCTCTGTCTCTGTCTCTGTCTCTGTCTCTGTCTCTGTCTCTGTCTCTCTCTCTCTCTCTCTCTCTCTCTCTCTCTCTCTCTCTCTCTCTCTCTCTCTCTCTCTCTCTCTCTCTCTCTCTCTCTCTCTCATTTTTTTTCATCTGGCTTTTAATTGAGATGAAACGTAACAGTGGGTTGACATCTAATGAGGGCAGAGGCATATCCGTTGACGTATTCGCTTCAAATTAGTTCTTGTTTGATGCCTTCTTTTTCCAATGGATAATGTCATACTGAACCAAAAAGAATAATAATTTTTAAGTGTTTATCAAGATATACGAAAATGCAAGAGTAATATAGTTGTTGATCTAATGAAAGATCAACGTAGACCTCTAGTTTCACTGCCAGTATTGTACATGCACAGTTTGCTATCTTAACTCTTGGAGAAAGTCCACTCCTTGTTGAGGAAGAATAGTGATTATTGTTTTTCACCTGATAGTGAAATAAAGAAAGCCATAAATCCCTCCATTCAATGGTTTAGTTTGTCCACAAGAGAAACGTTTCTCATGTTCAGCCTCAAAAGAATACATGAGAGCAACAAGAGCTTGGCATTGTGTGTGTGTGTGTTTTTGTGTGTGTGTGTTTGTGTGTGTGTGCGTTTCTTTTTTTCACAAGATGTCATCACTGCAAGATGTATGTACTCGTACACACGTTGCTCGATCATGGTGGATCATATGACATCTCTCCATCCAGACTGCTGCCGATAAACTGCACATCATCTGTTAACAGAATCCTTCCTCCCATAGGACCTCCCTCTATCTCTCTGGCCATTGTCTCCTCTGCTTTGATCGACCTGAATCCCGACCTGGTGATGGAGTTGCGCTGTGCATCGCAAACTCCATTTCTCACTGGCTGTGTACTGCACATACACCTTCCAAACCCCTGGAGAACCTCTGGCTGCGACTTCGCCAACGCTCCCTCCTAATGTGTCTGTGCGTTGTCCCATCCTACCAACAGTGACGACTCCATCTACATCTCTCTCTCAACCGAGATGGACCAACTTTTAATCACTCATCCCAACTCTCTCTTCCTCATATGTGGTGACTTCAGTTGTTGCCATGCTAATTGGCTGGGTGTTGATACCACTCACCAACCATGGCACTTCTGCAAAGGACTTCTGTGACTCCATAGGTCTGACTCAATCCATGAATTTTCCAACCTGGATTTCTCCCAATGGCAAATCCTCCTTCTGGATATGGTGGTGACCAACTTCCCCACCAATGTATCTTACTCATCCTCTGCCCCAATTGGCTCATCTGATCATGTGCTTGTGAAGCTCAACATCTCTCTGGCTATTCTCAGAGAACAGCTTCAGCACTAGTGAGTCTGGCAGTTCATTCAGGTAAACTGTCAGGGACTGCAAGCAGCCATCACACTTCAGGACTGGTGTCCTATAATCTACCATACCTGATATTAATTCAGCCTTGGAATTTTTCCACAGAAACCTGCTCTCACTTATGCACAGATTAATCCAATCTCATCTTCAATTATTTTACCCATCCTCCAGCTCTTGATACTCTGAATCCTGTGGTGAGGCACTTCCTTTAAAACAACTTACATTCACTTGAAAGGCAAATAGAACCAAAGGGAACCGAAGATCATTCCACAAAGCCCACAACAACTCTCAGGAGAGCCAGAAATCTCTCTTGGGCAAGCCACATTTCAAAATTGGCCTCCAAAGCCAGACGCCACCTGGGAATCCTCCATCGTGCAAAGTCCTTCCTTGGCATACCTGAGCTCCTATCCACCACAAGGCTTTCATTCGCAGGTTTATGGAGTACTGCTCTCCTGTCTGGGCTGGCTCCCCTACCTCCCATCTTGCTCAGATCGACGACATGGAAATCAAGGACGTCAATATCATTGAAATCTCTCGTGATGAAGCTGATTCTATGGGCCGATCACTTCACCATTGCCAACATGCCGGTGGACTCTCCGATCTCTTCAGTCTCATTTCCGGTCTTGCACCCTCTGCCCTCTCTGTGCTCTGTTTGCCCAAGTATCTGCAGGACGCACGCTGTCCACCAGCAACCCCTTCCAACTGAAACTGCCTTAATCTAGAACCACTGCTCACCTCCACTCATTTATTACTCTCTTTTCCCACGTGTTATAACCACCTTCCACATTCTCTTCGATCTCATTCTTCCCTCCATGTCATAAAGAAAGTTGTTCACCACCATCTCAGGTCACCCCGCATCCAAAGCCATGATATTTTCTGCACGAGTTAAACCAGCCCCACCCTCCTAAAATTTTGCTTATGTATCCATCTTGTCCACCCCTTGCGTTTCCCCTACCCTTCATCATTACCTGCATCCCTTGTTTGTCCATCTCCGTGGACCTTCTCCCTTCGCCCTGCTGTTTGTGTTTCCCTTTTCTCCTGCTCTTCCCTTTGTTATGTTGTGTCCTGATCTGTTCTGTGTCCTAGCTCTTCCACGAGATTTTTTTTTTGTGTACCTTGTCGAGGCTCGTATGAGAGCTAACACACAACGCACAGCAAGGGGGGCATGAAAGAACAAGAGGGGAGGGAGTGGGAAGGAAAAACAGTGGGGAACAGAGACATTAGTAGATCTGTGGAAGGGAGAGGGATGGGGCGGGGAACATGGGGAAACAAGATGGACATTATAGGGACTTTCATGAAGGAAAGCAGGGAATTTGAAGGAGGTGGGTTTGGGTGCATTAACGGGGGTGGAAAAGATCGAGGATTTGGACGTTGGATGATAAGAGGTGGTGGTGAACAGCTGTTTTGAAGGCCTGGAGGGAAAGAATGGGATTGAATAGAGTGAAGGAGTTTATTCCAAAGGCGGGAAAAAAGAGGAATGAAAGAGTGAAGGTGAGCAGTGATTCGTGATTTTGGTAGTTTTACCAGAAGGGGGTTATGGGCGGACCTTGAGCGCCCTGCGGAAATGTGGTGGGGAAATCGCAGAGAGAGCAGGGGGAGGGGTGAGACTGGAGAGGAGATGGAGAAGACAGAAAGACCACCGACCTGCCGGCCAAAGACTCAGCCTCATCGCGGGAAATGCGAATGATCCGAAATGCCTTGTTTCCACAGCGTGAAGCCGAGAAAGGTGGGCGGCAGGAGCACCAGCCCAGAGAAGAGAGCAGTACTCCATCAAGCTGCGGACAAAATCTTTGTAAGTGGTCAGGAGCTCAGCTGGGCCGAGGAAGGACTTTGCACGACGGAGGATTCCCAGTCGGCGACTGGCTTTGGAGGCCAGGTTTGAAATGTTGCTTTCCCAAGAAGGTCATGGCAGGTCATGGCAGACCAGAAGCTTCAGGAAAGGACTTCATCCAGAGGATTGTTGAGAAAGTGGATGGGGGGGTTTTCCAACGGTCCTTTCGGAGAGACATAGTGAGAGTGTGAGATTTGTCCTGATTGAAAGACATGTTCCACGTGTTGGACAATTTGTGATTTTATCCAGATCAGCAGTGAGCGAAGAAGCTGCTGCTTGCCGGTCTGAGGGATGACCGATGGTACGGCAGAGGATGGAGTATCAGCAAAGAGATAAAGAGAATTTTCCAGAGAGTCAGAGAGATCATTGATGAAAACCAGAAAAAAGAACAGGGCCCACAACGCTACCTTGAGGAACTCCAGCCTGGACAGGAAGAGGGGATGAAAGAAATCCATTTAGGGCCACACGTTTACTGCGACAGGAGAGGAAGTCTGCGAGCCATGAGTGGAGATGGCCTTGGATACCATATGAAGAGAGTTTGGTGAGCAGGGCAGGGTGCCAGACCGTGTCAAAAGCACGTGATATATCCAGGGATATGGTTCTGATTTCATGTCCAGCACTGAGGACCTCCATCCATTTTTAGAGAGGCAGAAGCAGCATATCCAGGGTAGAGTGACCTGGTCTGAAACCAGATTGATGATCGGAAATCAAGCCATTGGGGAAGAGGAAGGATTTAATGTCTGAAGCGATGATGGATTCCATAACCTTGCTAATGATTGGGAGAAGGCTGATTGGTCTGTAGTTGCAGGGATCTGCTTTTGCACCTTTTTATGTAGGGCAGTAATGTTTGCTGATTTCCAAGCAGATGGCAGATGACCTTGAGCAAATGAGAGGGTGAATAGAACAGAGAGAGGGTGAGCAAGAGCAGAGGAGCAGGTTTTTAGGACACGTGCACTGATGCCTTCTGGACCGGTTGCAGAATCTGAGTCGAGGTTGACAGCAAGCTCTCCACCTTGTCAGGAGAAAAGGATGCAGAGTCCAGGGACAGTTGGGTGCGACTGGGTAAGGTGGTAGAGAAAGTGATGGGTTTTGGACAAAATATTTTGATGCAAACTCCGAGTTTAGGCATTCAGCCTTTTCACGTGCGGTATCAGCAGTGTAGCCATTTGAGGTAAGGGGGGGATGGAGGGGGAACATACACCAGAAACAGATTTGATTAGATGCCACCAGGATTTGGAGGAGGGAGAGAGGTTTGAAAGTTCAGACTTGAGCTTAGAGAGATGTTGTTTTCTGGCTCTCCTGAGGGTAGATACACACTTGTTCCGAGCTTTATGGAAGGAACTGAGATTACCTCAGTTTGGTTTGCTTTCCATGAGGCAAAGGCAAATTGTTTCAGGACAACTGCCTCACCAACAAGCTTCAGTGAACCATTGGCGGGAGAAAGCGTAGGACAACTGAAGACGACAGGGGATAAATCTGTGAATGAGGGAGAGCAGGTTTCTTTGAAAGAATTCCCAGGGTGAGTTGATGTTGGAGAAAGTAGTGATACGAGACCTGTCTATAAGTTTGATGGCTGCTTGGAGACCCTGCCAGTCGGCTTGAGTGAAATGCCAGACTCGACGGCGGTGAGGTCGTTCTCTGATAATAGCCAGAGAGATGTCCGCTTTGACAAGGACGTGTCAAAAGAACCGATTGGAGCGGAGGAAGAGCAGCAGATATTTACAGGGAAATTTGTCAAAATCAGATCCAGAAGAGATGGGGTACCGTTGGTTGAGATCTGGGTCAGGAAATTGACCGATTGAGTCAGTCCCAATGAGTCGCAGAAAGCTTTTGCTGACGTGCCATGACAGGTGAGAGAGGTACCCACACCTAGCAAACTGGCATATGACAATTGAAGTCACCACATATGAGGAAGAGAGAGTTTGGATGAGAAGATAGAAGTTGGTCCATGTTTTCGGAAAGTGAGGTGAAAATGGAGTCATCACTGTTTGGTGGACGGTACAGTACACATATAAACATGAGGTGGGAGTGGAGGGAAGCTGTAGCCAGGGGTATTCCTGAGGGTGTGGGGAGTGAGGGCAGTGCATGGAGAGTGAGGAATAGAGTCTTTAATGAAGAGAGCAACTTCTCCACCAGGGCGAGGCTCAGGTCTGTCAAACCAAAGGAGGGAGTAACCAGGGAGAGATACTTGGGAGTCAGAGACGTGTTGAGGGAGGAAAGTTTCTGTTAGGCAGATTATGTCTGGTTTGTCAGTGACAACCTGTATGGAAAGATCTGAAAGGTTTGAGCGAAGGCCCCGGATATTTGAAGTCCATACTGTTAATGAAGAGGGAGGGGAGGAGGCTTTGTGTACAGGGGGTGGGAGGAGCGGGAGGGTAGGACAAGGAGGTAGAGGGGGGAGGTAAGGAGGGTTGTTGAAAGAGTGTGGGGGATTGCAGAATAGCTCGGGAGGGGGCCGAATGAGGAGGAGCAAAGGCTCTTTGGTGCTGGGGGATGAGGAGGGGGGGGTAAGAGAGGAGGCAGAAGGCAGTTGAGGATTTGAGGAGGTGAAGTGTTGAGATGGAGGTGAGAGGGCAGGGAAAGGAGGCAGCTTTGTGGATAGAGGGGGGGGGACAAGTTTGAGAAAGGTGAGTGAGAGGGGTGAATGGTGGGAGAAAGGTGAGGGGAGAGTTGAGGGAGAAAGGTGAGGGGGGAGTTTTTGAGAAAAGTGAGAGGGAGGCTTGGAGGAGAAGAGTGTGATGGTTGCTTTGAGAGGGGTGAGGGCGGTGAGTTGGCACTGAAATGGAAAAAGGAATGGTTGATGGAAAGGGAACATTCATAGCAAAA
This sequence comes from Eptatretus atami, assembly GCA_035128595.1. Lineage (NCBI taxonomy): Eukaryota > Metazoa > Chordata > Myxini > Myxiniformes > Myxinidae > Eptatretus > Eptatretus atami. Next base: position 145,656,452 of record CM068957.1, read on the forward strand.
TGGGGTTTTAAAAGTTTTAGGTCAGAGATGCGATTAAACACGTTTCTTGATGGATGTAATTAAGGCGAATTAAGAGAATGGAGAGAAGAAACGTTGTAACAGTTGGATTTTTTAAGCAAGGTATGAGGGAAAGGTCGAATTGAGAGCAGTCTGTTTAAATAGAAGAAGTCATGCATTGTGATTCAGTAATGAGTACCACATGTGTGAAAGAGGAAGATGAAGCATTATAAGAATATAGTTTTTTATTATTATTATTATTATTATTATTTGAGAGAGTTTTCATCAGATTAGGTCATGGAACGGTTGGAGAAAAAATCGTGAGGTGAATGGTGATTTTGGATCGGTAAACGTAAACGCAGGGGTGTAAACAGATCACGTGGCTCTGGGAGGTGTATAGTGAAAAGTGAATTATTTATTGTAAATAAGGATTGCGTAACATTCGAAAAGGGAAGGTTGAAGTAAAATCGTGAGGTGAATGGTGATTTTGGATCGGTAAATGCAGGTGGTTTAAATAGATCACGTGGTTACAGGAGAAGCACGTGGCTATGGGAGGTGTATAGTCAAAAGTGAATTTATTTATTTAAATAAGGATTGTGTAACATTCGGAAAAGGGAAGGTTGAAGTAAAATCGTGAGGTGAATGGTGATTTTGGATCGGTAAACGCAGGGGTGGAAACAGATCACGTGGTTATGGGAGAAGCACGTGGCTATGGGAGGTGTATAGTCAAAAGTGAATTTATTTATTTTAAATAAGGATTGTGTAACATTCGAAAAGGGAAGGTTGAAGTAAAATCGTGGAGTGTGGTGGTGAATTTAGATCTGTAAATACAGTGTGAAGCTGCTGGGTCGATGAAACGTACCAGGAAGAGAAGAGAGCTCATGGTTAAAGGAGGTGTATAGATCGAAAGGATACAAGGAAGATTATTGATTTTTGAAGAACAGGTAAGATTCGGGAATGGAAGGTTATCGGAAGAAATCGTGAAGGTAATGGCGAGAGTCAGCTCAGTGGAAATAGAGCGTGTTCCGGCGGGAAGAAGAAGAAGAGGAAGAAGAGAAAGAAGAAGGATCGGGACTCGTTCGTATGCAAGGAGAAAGGTATTTTTTTTTTATTTTATTATTATTTTTTTTTTTTTTTGGATTTAAGACAAGAAACAGAGTGTTTAGATTAGGAGGGATGGGGGACGTTGGGAAAGTGGGGAAGATGGGAATTGAAGGGAGTGGGGAGAAAATACAAATAAACACGATCGTATACCAAAAGGGGAAGGATGGGTAGGCCTCAAGCAACCCGATCAGACAAGGTCGACGAAAACTCACAAAATAGCACGATTTTTGAAACAAAACCGAACTAGGAACACACAGTAAGATGTAGGTGAGAAAATAAACAGTTAAAACGGGACAAATAACGACCGGAAACTTCATTTTGAGATCGTCAGCCTTGAAAGAGACCCTGCTGACACTCCAAACCTAGAACCAGAAGTCTTCAACCGAAAGCCTTCAACAAGCCTAACCGGAAGATTGACCACGGATTAAAAAATAAAACCCAAATAGTGGGAATGGAAGGCCTTGTTTTAGGAAGATCAATGACATTGGCAGAAAATAAAACCTAGGAATAAATCATCTGGGAGTGAATAAAACTAAAACTGATGGCAGAGAGTACCAGAAGGAGAAGAAAATTACCAATTTTTAAAAAATATATAATTGAAACAATTCCTTGAACATACCACTCGAACCACTGTCCTCTTTTTAGAATTGTCTTTATCAAACGAACAGTCATTAATCAACCTGCTTGCCAGACCAAGTAGAGCTGACAGTGTTCAAGTTGTGCTGTGTTCACAGTAAGACAGCATTGATATTTGTGCACCATGGCAGTTTAACTTATGATGACAGGGAGAGCAGTTATGTCATAAATATGTTGTAATTTTGTCCAATGCACAGTGAAGGATAGAAATAATACAGCCATGTTATTTTGTTTATATCATCAAAGGTACAAAATATAATGGGTCCCAATATGAGGGGCAATGATTTATACAGGGCGGTCATGACTATTGTTGTACGAGAGGGCATTAACCAGATAATACAACATTGATGTCAATTGCTCTTCTTGACATGATTATGTAACAGCTTGAGCTGGAAGTAATTTCCCTGAAGTGTGTTTTTTATTATTATTATTTATTTAAGAAAGGTTTATGGACAAATTATTTTTTAAACGATTACAATCTGACCAATAATTGATTTATCAAATACTGTAGGCTGATTATAATCATTATAATTATTAATAATTTTTCAACTCTTGGCATGGAAGAAGACAAAGAGCTAATCACACATATTTTCCATGGATACAAATATACCTTTAAATCAACACAAGGTGTAACTAGCAGAACATACCCACAATGTAAAATATGTGACTTCAAGTCCTCAACTCCCCCCTCCTCCCCCTCACTCAAACCCCAAGTCATCAAACTCTTCTTCCCAACCCTAAAACTTCAATGCTTGAACCGCTAAATGAGTGCCGGCATGAGACAGTACCAGCACATCGCTTATCCAGCTCAGACGTTCCACCTAAACACTGTGGCGCTTGCCTCAACCTCCCTGTAGTCCCTCCACTCTCAAGCTGCAACACTGAATTGTCAATCTGCTTGCATTTATTATTTAAATCGTGTTCTGTGGTGAATTGTTTCATTTGTGTCTAATATGTACTTAAGTGAACATTAAGTTCAGTTCAGGTGACCAAATTTTTTCCCTGGCAATGCATCCCAACCCCCCCCCCCTCCCCGTTTTCACACCATGTATATGGGGAAATCGTATCCTAATAACATCATTTTGTCTAACGTCAGAGTTTTTAGGAATGCGTCCATGATGTAAATCGGTGAGTTGCTTTATACACATCGTTAAAAGTCAACAATGACTGCTGTTTTCGTTCACAATCTCACAAGATTCCTGAAACTCCCCGGACAAAGACCTCTACAATGACAAGGGGTTCTATGGTCCCTGGTTGAGACATTTAAGAGAAAGTAGTTGGAAACAGACCGCTGCCTCGATCGCTCCCCCCCAAAAAATCCCATTTTGAAGTATAAACGTGCTCCCCACCTATGTGCATATATAATACATCGTGGTTATATAGCTCGGAGAGATTCCAATTGCACTGACACATAGGCTGACAAGAAGCCTGAGATTCACAAGACCGACCGGTAGGTGATGCCTACCAGCTCCAATCTTTTCATATTTGATTATCCTTTTAACAATCGGTTTGGTCACTTTACACTCAAGGGAGGGCATGGTGATTGTGGATATGACAGCTCTGAAGATATATTTGACTTTGCAGAGCACCAACATGGTGACCGTATGATTTTTTCTGGTTCCATTTGCGGGTGCAGTCAGGCTAGCTGTCCAACCAATGTGTGGAAAGGAATATTGCACAAAGATGGATGGACGAACGGGCAAACGAGCAGATTATTACATAGATGTTTGTGCTCATATCTTCATATTAACGACACGAATATGATATATATATATATATATATTCCACAAATGTTCCTCTTAGTCAGGCAGCATCTTGCACAAAATAAAGTCCCGTGGGATTTTAGGTATGAAAGCAAACCACCATGCTAGACTCTTCAAGTGGACCCTAGCTGGACCCTAGCACCCTCATGTCCGATTCCATCCCCATCTCTGTTTCCTCCATCCGGTTAATGGCTTCATCCCTGGTAGTATGATTGTGCAACGTTCTGGCTCATTGATGCGCTTCGGTTTGTTGAACTCTATACTGGGTATTTCGTTCTGCAGCAGTTGCTTGATTACCTTGCGGGGGCATTCTGGATGGGTCACGTTGTTAGCAGATCTTATTGCAGTGAAAGTGTCTTGTAGTTCACCATGTTGAGGATCTTTCCATCCAACATCATGCCTTCTGCTAGGCTCAGGAACTCAATTTCTGCTGCAACCTAACTACAATACTGGCTTGAGGAACTTCTGATGATTTCTTGACACGCCAAACATTTGTTACATGAATTGCCCAACATCCTTGTGGTATTTAACATCAATGGCATGCGCGTCTGTGGGGTTTATTGAAGTACTGAGCTTCACACGAAGCTGTTCGTCTCCACTTTTTGCAATGGCTTCCTTAAGAGAAACACTTGCATTTCCAGTGCGAGTAGATGTAGTGAATTAGTACGCGTTGCTCCAAGATCACAGAAGAAACACAGGTCACTCTTGTATGGGGTTGAATGAGAGCGTGTAAATGTAGTTGAGGCCTGAGAGGATTTTTCATCATGGATTCCTTTGGATGATAATCGTTTCTCTAGTGTCCTTTTGCTCTGTTGAGAATTCCAGCATGAACAGTATTCTGTGACATTTCCTGTGCCATGATGCAGATTTTTCCTGCAGGTCCTGGCTGGAGACATTTCCAAGTCGCGGCTGATTTCGGGATAGTCTCTGTCACCGTACTTAGCTCGCTCTCTGATACAGAGCAATATCTTCTCGTAAGCACTGGGACTCTGAACTAATGTTGCGGCACTTTTTGTTTGGCAAATAATACACAAGGAATAGTCAGTGTCTACTCTCGCAACTTTCTCTGGAGGAAATCAGTTTTTGTGGCTGACTCCATTTCGATGTTGACAAGGTGATGTATTAAATGTGGAAGCATTTGTTAGCAATAGCAGAATACCAATAAGCCTCACTGGGTACAAGAGAGGGATAGTATGCTGGAGTTCCAATCTAGTGTCTACAAACTACCGATGACCCTTTCTGTTCTTGTCAGATGTTCTGCTGCATCTGAAAAACATAACAATGAAAAACATAAAAGTATTTTTTATACAGAATCAGCTATATTGCATTGAATATATCATCTGTTGGCTCTTCAGCAGCATCACATCTGAAAGAGAGAAAATGCTTATATTAGTGGATACCATGGTTACTATAGTCATTGGGAAGACTACCTCAACCTAATCATCTACAGTAGGATTTGTGGCATGTGTTTACAAAATCATGCATCCAAATTTACAGATGTCGGAAGAGTAACCTTCCGATTCATTAGGGGTAGGGTTACATTTTGAGGTATATCTCGTTGAATTATCAAGTGAATGATATGCATAAAATATCAAAAGAACTAGTGATAACATAGGTACGTTGCGTACTATTCATTAGCAGATTGGTGAGCACAATGTTGAGAAAAAGGTATTTGGTGAACTGCAGACGGTGAAACCGAAGTCGAAATATGGTCAAAATTTTGATTTTTGTGTGATTTTATTCATGAATGGTCTATATTGACGAATAAATGACCTATGAGTATGCAGAGGTTCATGCCGGTCAATGATACCAAATATGACAAAATTGGTGGTATATGGGGGGGGGGGGTCAGGGTGACATTATGTCACTTTTTAAGCGGCGTAAAATAGTCATTCTTCAAAAAATTTTAAATGTGTTCAAAATACACGTCCGCACCATTTCCCAGAGTGCCACCAAGCTTTTTATTAATCATTAGGATCCACTTGAAAGAAGTCTAGCATGGTGGTTTGCTTTCATACCAAAAATCCCACGGGACTTATGATGCTCCCTGACTATCTCCCCCATACACTTCCCTTCTTTCCCTACTTGGGTCCATCTTTTTTATCGACACAAGATTGAGGCTCATTGTAGAGTCAGATCATAGATGGTAAAAGGCAACTGACAACGCTACACACACCCTCAGCCGGCCACTGATAGAGAAGAGAGAGTAAGGGATGAAACACAGAACCTTGCAAGTAAGAGGGTTGGGTTAGTTGGGGTTTATGGTGGAGAAAGTATTGTAGGTAAAGATGGGGAGGGAGGGTGGTGACATGAGTTTGAGGTGCATCACTTGCTTGAAGCCCTGAAGGGTTGAGTGGGATTGAACATCCTTGGGGAGCCACTTCCATAAACATAATAAATAAGGAACAAAAGAGTGGAGATGGGTCTTTATGGAATTTAACCATGAGCATGGGACTTCCTGGTGCATCCTGGAGTTGTTGAGGAGGGTCAAAGAGCTGAGAGAGTAGATGGAGCTTGACGGAAGGAGAGGCAACTGACATGGCTGTGATATGAGACTAATAGGCCTTGTGTTCCGGCTTCTTTATGGGAGAAGCCAATAATGTTGAGAGGTTTCAATTCCACAGAATCTAGTCGAGATTCCATCGATGTGATGCTGGGGGCACCAGCCCATAATGGAGGATGGTACTCATTTGACCTACCGACAAAGACCATGTAAGCTGATTAGTTATGAATTTTTATTTATTTAAAGGAATGACATATCAGAGCATGTCCAGTCTGCGGCTGGCTTTGGAGGTCGAATTTGCAATATGTTCGGCCTAGTATCGGTCATGACTGATGGTGAGACCTATAATTTGAAGAGACTGAATCTCTTCCTGTGGCTGACCATGGAAATAGATCAGAAGGTTCATGAATGAGTCTTCTCGAGCAATAGAGTTAAGCTGTGAAATTTTCCAGGATTTAAGGACATGTTCCATTTATCAGACCAGCAGTAATCATTTCCAGTTCAGCAGAGTATGGTGCAGCTGCAATCTGCATATCAGTGGGTTTGGGTGTTGCTCAAGATCATGTGAGGTCATCTGCAAAATGGAAGAGAGAGTTCTCCAGGACAAAAATGCAAAAATGGGAAATCTTGCTTTCCCCCACATGATGCGCTATGCCTCGTGCAGGCCCCATTTCCACTCCTCCCCTTACTTCTCCTCCAAACTTCCCTTCCGTTCTATTCCAACAGTTCTTCCGCAATCATCCCTCTGCTCTTTCTTTCTCTCATATCCACCACTTCATCCCTCTTCTTCATATGTCATAAGTAGATGACTTTGTTACATGAAGTTAGTAAAAATACATTGTCATGATCACTGCACCGTGAAATCTTCCCCCCAAACACCGTATTCACGCCGCACCTTAACAACTACCATTTACGGCACACTTTTCTCGAAAGAAGGATGCAAGGGTTCGACCAGGCATTGACCTTAAGATCATAATACAAACACTGAAACTAATTATTATCATAATGGGACAAAAATGTGGTAAATTATTCATCCCATTGTGTTATTCATGTTTTGAGGTGGTATTACCTTGCCTCAACTAATTTAAATCAACTGCAAATGGCTTTAATACCGGCTGAGAAGTTTGTGGCCTGATTAAACCATCACGGAGGGATTGCACCATAGGTCACTTGCACTCATTTCCATCCAAAAATATTTATTGCACACTTATTAATCACACTCGTCGAGCTGGTTGGTTGCAGAGCTGCAAATTTGATCTTTCCTCTGCTGCACACTTAGCCGGAGCATGTGAAAGCAACCATTTATCACTTCTTTCAAATCCAGAAATATAAATACCATTTCGAAGCTATTCTTGGTACATTGTGTGTTGCTTTGCCACGTTATCTGTAATTAATTAGCTCTTAATATTTTCCTCATTATATCATTACAATGTGGTTTTAGCGACAAGGGCTATTCTTGCTGCTTGCTATCTGCGCTGTGATTACTCCTGATATGCTCAGCAGACCATTGTAAACAGCAGAAAACCATTCTCGAGTGCAAAATCTAGGCCTGTTGCTTTCATATCGCGGATAGGTTGGTGGCCGCTGTGTATTCTACCGACTCCTTTTGGTCTTACACACTCTACCCTCTCTTGGCTCTGTTCATCCCAGGTTTCTGCAAGCGGTGCACATGGTCAGCCAGTAACCCTATTCTTGATAAACTCCCAAAATCCAAGTTCACTGCTCACCTCCACTCATTTGTTCCTCTTTTCGCTCGCATGTGGAACCGACTTTCCAAATTTGTTCAGTCCCTTCTTCCCTCCAGGGCTTCAAGACAGCTGTTCACCGCTACCTCAAGTCATTCCCCATCCATACTCATGATCTCTTCTACCCACAAATTACCCCATTCCAAGTACTCCCTTTTTCCAGATTATTGTGATTTTTTTTCCCCCCTCTCACTCACATATTTTGGTTTGTAGTTGTTGGTTGGTTTTCTCCTTTTCTGTTTCATCCCCACTTCCCGCTTCTTATTCACAATATGATAATGTGATGCGCATACAATGAGAAGTACTTTGACAGTGTGTGCTTAAAAATTACATTGATTAAGAAATAATTAATTGTGATGAGTGTAGAGTCACAACACAACCTTTTGGTGATGGTTTATGAGTGGCTAGGTTTAAAATATCTACTGTATATCCACTCTTCTTGCTGTCTTTCACCTTGAGTGCAGATTGTGCACTCCCGTGTGTCCTTCTCCCCTCGCCTTAATCCCACTCTCACTTCTTCTCTGCTGCTGGTGTTTTCCCCTTTCAGCAGTTTGTTCCATTCCTTTCTGCTCTCGCTCTTCCACAAACCTCAACCACGAACAAACCTCAACAACAAACAAACAAAAAACCTTACCTGCATATTTGCATCGTTTTGGCAAGGCCTCACAATGCAAAATTTCCATTTCCGAATGCCTTGTACATAATGGTAGCTTAATCCACAAGCTTCTAAGAACCTAGTGTGACAAAATACCACTCTGCAGGGCTTTGACTCAACATGCCTCACTTCTAATGCTCAATTGAGACTTCGTTTGATGAGATATGCCAGAAACACGAAAAAGCAAAGCAAAATGGTGTGTTGGATCCACATCAAGCCGCCGCCGCCATTTGGTTCCATAAATGGGTGACAAATATGTCGTTCTCATCATTTGGGGGTAACGCTTTACTATTCTGCATCCCAACAAAGCACAGTTCAACATTAAGTATGCAATGCTGTGATGCAATTCAACAGGAATGATGGCTTGCCAATTCAATCAAAAAGACACACTCAGTGAGCTTTGTATTTCCCCCTTTGTATGGAGACATACCATTCATTGCATTTTCTCTGCCTTCAGTACACCTGGAATACCAGATTCAGCTTAAGTCTGGCTTGTTCCGTCCGTGAGATTATGCTGCAGAACTATCTTTGTGCTTCCTTTGAATTTCTCCCTTCCTTCCTCTCAAACAATATATTGCAGAACATACCATTAGATCCCATCTCAATGAGAACAGCAAACTTGCACACCGTTTAATTTGGCTTCAGGATCACCAATTAAGGATTGGATCTGAAGAAATGTCTTCAGATTGATCACCTGAAGGCAAGAACAATCCTAAGCTTATTTGAGACTTAAGGGCTGAACTGTTGAATGTTTTTATTCAACAAACGATACCAGCTTCTTTTGTGACGTACCAAAGATGCATCAGAACAATCGAGGAAACGTGTGCTTTCACATCCACCTGCACCTGCAGAACAAGTATCTGTTTAATATATAATTTGAGTGAATGTAAACCTATTATGAGAAGTCTGTATTAAAAATAGAAGAATAATATGATGAGGAACAGCAAGAATCAGCAAATTTTACTTTTTGTTACCACTTGCCTGAGCCTAACAACACCCATTATCCTGGGGAAGATGAAGTAAAATGGAGGAAGATGAAGGAGTTTCGGAAAGGGAAGGTTATGTGGGATGAAATGAGTTGGGTGGCGGGTGGGTGTGGAGTGTCCTGTTGAATTCCTTTCATCTTCTGTAAACAGTCTCCTGCATCATGATGAATCCTGAAGGTCCTGTGCTGAGGTCAGCCCAGATTTTTTTTTTATTATCAGGTAGAGAGGGTCAGAGTGCCCCGCTGAGATACTTTCAAGCCTTCAAACAAGTGCATTCTCCTCTTCAAAGCAGCATAAAAGCAAAATCTCAGTAATAACGCATTCGGAGGATCCTGAAATAATGTTGTACTTGATAAGTTAATGCATTTTCCCTCCAAAATCATCACAGTATGGGGGCAGAGACCTAATGCTATGTTTCAATTAAACTACAAAATGTTTACGTACTCACTCCTCCTCCATTGATTATCTCTTTAAAATAATCGTTTCAGTTTCTACGATAAACTTTATAAGGGACACTGTTCCTTTCAATGTGAGAACACATGTAAATATATGCTGGGATGGTTCATTTAATGTTATTGTGTGCTGTCCCATTACATTTAGCCTTACACAATTATAAATGTACACACTGTACTCGAATATACAACCCGTTGCTTCGCTGATGGAAATACCAATCTTTGTTGTGATGGCTAATCAATAGGGCAAGAAGAAAAAGAATTCCGAGCGCAGGGATAACCAGCGTCGCAAGTTGGCGTTTGCAGTTTTGCCACCTGTACCCATCCATCTGCCCATACAAAAATTAAAAAAAATTCATCACAAACCTTCCCTGGCGTCCCCTAAATCCACCGTGGTTTGAAATATTAAAATCTGTTAATCCGTTCTCGAGTTATAACACGACAGACAAACAAACAGACAGGCCAATATACTATATATATATATACACTCACACCATTTTAAAGCCTTTTTTGCAGGCTCCAATCATGTTACCCTTTGTTGTGGCAATGTTTTTACGGCCGGATGCTCTTCCTGACGCCAACCCTTAAGTCACCTTTGACACGCAGGGATAATTACCAGTACACTGGTGCTCATTTCGCCGACCTCAGAAGGATGACAGGCTGAGTCAACCCCCCTGGTGTTAATTCAGTGGCCAGCGGGGCTCAAACTCAGGACCCTGAGGATCCCAAGCCACCACCCTAACCATTAAGCCAACACCAGGCGTGTGTGTGTGTGTGTGTGTATACATACATATACACACGTACATACACATACATACACACGGACATGCACACATACACACACATACACACACATACACACACACACATATATGATTGGGGAGGTTGAGATTTTACATTTTTAAAGAGGAAGAAGGAGCTTCCAACCAAAAGTAAAGCTACAACAACTCCGCTAATTTGAGCAATAAGCAAAGAGCAGACCCGGTCTCGGGCGACGGTTCACCCATTTCACAGCAGGCATCCTCAGGCCAATAGATGGCTTGAACAGAATTATATATCTATTGGCTTGAAGAAGCCTGCTGTGAAATGGGTGAACCGTCGCCCGAGACCGGGTCTGCTCTTTGCTTATTGCTCAAATTAGTGGAGTCGTTGTAGTTTTACTTTTGGTTGAAGTGCCTTTATCTTAAAAAAAATAAATAAATAATGGAATCATCAGCAATTTTCAGTCCTCTGCTGGACGAAAGCCTCAGCACATTGATGCCATGTTTCTTTGTCTCTTGCTTTGTTGTTCCAATTGACTGTTCCCCAATATTTGTCAATTTCATACCTCCATCTTAGACGTGGCCTTCCCCTGTTCCTGGTGTGATCCAGAGATCTGCACGTTGTTACTCTTGTTGTTCACATGTTACCTGTCTTTCTCTTAATGAGTCCTGCCAATCTCCATTTCCTGAGTTTGATGATTTCGAAGATACCTTGAGTTTTTTTTTGTTTTTTTCTGACCCATTTATTTGTCTTTCTATCTTTGTATGTAATACCTAATATATTTCACATATGTATGTAATACCATTGTGTTGTGCTGCTGTTGACTTTTTCTCCATTTTTGTTGTTAACACCCAGGTCTCTGCCCCATCGATGATAGTTGGAATAATACACTAATTGAAAACTTTTTTTTCAGCCATATTGGTAAGCTACCTCTAATGATGTTACTGAGTTTTGCAGTCTCCATCCAAGTTTGTTTCTTCTCTGTTTATTTCTATTCTTTATTCACAATTTTCATATCGTCCCAACAAGTAGTGTGTATATATACCGTAATATATAGATATATAGAATATATATAATATATATATATATATATATATATATATATATATAATATATATATATATATATATATATTTAATAGATAGTGTGAGATGTCCCCAAACTGTGATGGTAAATGCCGTAAACCGCATCCCATACAGCACTTGCTGCACGACGCCAGGAGCGATAAGTGCCGCCTGGCATGCGGAACATTATCTCCCGCTTCACCAAGCACAATCCAGAGTCCTTATTGGTTGTGGTTGAGTGCAATGAGGAGAATTAATGTCGTTCTCAGACCTGAGACGAACGTCTTGGCGTCAACACCACGACGTCACCGCAACATTATCTGGTATATAACCAAAATGTTTTCAGTCATAAGTGTATGGGAAGCTTGCTCTGTTGCCCTGATGATGCCCTAATAAGGAAGAAACTGGTCGGTAACTGCACTTTTCCGTGCACTCGAGAGCATCTGAAATTGCATCGTTACAATTAGCTCTGACAGGCAGAGTCATCCCCACCTGGTATTAATTCAACAGCCGGGTGGGATTTGAACTCAGGATGCTCGGATCCCAAGCCCACCACCCGAACCATTAAGCCAATACCAGGCATATGAAGAGCTATGAAATAGGCTTGATGTCAAGGAAGTTTAGCTGTGCTCTTTATTAATTAATTTGAGACATTATGACTCAAACTTTTACAGGCTTGATGACATTGCTGTTCTGATTTTATATCCTTATTAAACTAAAAGTGTGAAAAGTCGACATCTGGTTCTGCTTTCAGTAACAGGTACAATTATTTGATTTTTTTTCTTTTCATGATACTCCCATTGTTTTGTAAATTTGAGTGTTGTTTCCCACATGTATTATTTTTCCATGAATAACAATGGGAACAGCAATCCACTGACATGGACATGCTGTGACCACCTTTAATCATCGTGCTATCGATCCCTGCTCATCATTTTTTGAATCGTGGTTCTTCTCACTGGAATGTAACTTGAGCAAAGGAGATTTTAAGTCTGGAGAAGATTGCTTTCAGATAGCAATGTGATGGCGAGCTCTTTGCTTCAGACTCGGGAACTTTCATTCCACTGGACCATGCAACAATTGTCCATATTTAATTCGCCATTGAGTAAAACACAGACAGTTATGGCTTTTTGATAATCACATTTGCAAACTGCTTTTATTGATTGCTAGACGAGGGGCTCACAAAAGAGGTTGTCCTATATTCCCATATTACATGGCCAATTTAATGTATTTTTCATGTAATTTCACAGGAATAAATCTCACGTCAGCATCATGAAACAAGCACGATGACTACTACATTGTTGTCATTTCAGTGACGTTATCATGATACATTTTTCGCACATACACCTTTAAATTTTTTGTATTATTCTTTACACTTGTTATTTTGCATCTTTAGTTCATGACAAATTACTAATTAAATATAAATGTCACTTTTTATGTCTTGTATTATTTGATTTATATCCAGGCAAAGCTCAATTTTACTGCTCACCAACCAATGTTAAGATTATAAAAGTAAAGCAAAGCCAAAGATTGCACAAATGATTACTTCTGATATTAATTAGAATTTTAAATGAAAAATATGGTCCCTCCATTCTCACAATCGCTCAAATTTATTTTCAAATATCAGTGTCTCAGGGTCAGTGAAGAGTTTGTAGATCAGAGGTTCCCAAACTGAGGGTCGTGACCCTGGTTTCAGCATGACATTGTGCACAAAGTGAGGTCCATACGGAAATGGTTTGGCGAGGTCGGTGTGGAAGAACTTGACTGACCTGCACAGAGCCCTGACCTCAACCCCATCGAACACCATTGGTATGAATTGGAACACTGACTGCGAGCCAGGTCTAATTGCCCAACATCAGTGCATAACCTCACTAATGCTCTTGTGGCTGAATGGAAGCAAATCCCTGCAGTAATGTTCCAACATCTAGTGCAGTGGTACCCAACCTTTTGATCCCACGGGCCGCATTCACTACTCCCAAGGATGTTGGGAGCCAGAAAAAAATTGATGAGCATTTATTGAGTTTTATTGATGTGCATTATTGATGCAATTGATTTGATTCCTCCCGGCGGTAAGCGGCAGTGGCCGGCAGCGGCATTGTGGAAGGCTTTTCAGGTCACTTCGCCGGCCGGCAGTGGCCGGCAGTGGCATTGTGTAAACCCCTTTAAAATTGCTACATGGAAATGTGTTTTGATTGGAAAGTCCTCGCAGGCCACAGTATAGGGCTTCGCGGGCCGCAGGTTGGGGACCAATGATCTAGTGGAAAGCCCTCCCAGAAGAATGGAGGCTGTTATTGCAGCAAAGTGGGCATGAACTCCATGTTAATGCCCATGATTTTGGAATGAGATGTTGGATGAGCAGGTGTCCACATACTTTTGGCAATGTAGTGTCGATAAATTGAATGTAAATGCTGAACACACCAACCTTTTTATTTTTGGTGTTGACATACCCTTGTGTTGTAAACATATAATATTATTCATGGATATTTGACAACGTTTGTGGATTTAATAAATAACAGTCCACTATGTAAAATTTACCCAACAAGCTGGTGCAGTGGGAGTGTTTGCTTTCATATTTAAAAACAATTTTTATTTCTTATTTTATCTTTACGCAACATTATTTAATTTGCTTGATTATATGATATGGTGCAAGATTCTTTGTTTTTTCTGTTTTCTAAAATATTTACATGTCCAAGAGCATGGCACAGTGGCATCACATTATCCTTTTAGCTATCAAATCTGAGTACGATTCCTGTCCCGATTCTAAACTGTCGGCGCAGGTCAGGTGTTACGTCGCAAAAGTCGGCCTCCCTCATATGGACATTAACCTAGGTGTCCCATTGGCTGACACTAGTTGGTGGATGTTAAAGATTCCACACTGTGTTTCGCAAAGAGTAAGTGAATTATTGTCAGAAACTTTGACAAACTCCAAATTCCTGCCATAACTACTGCTGGGAAGACAAAGACGAATCACTGTGTAATCTTTGTCATGGGACTGCTTTCGTAGCACTGAACCTGCCTTCAGGCAGAATACCTGAGAGATGGAGATTGAGAAGGAGAATGGAATATTTCCAGAAAATTACATATATTAAGTCAATAACTTTCAAAAATATTGTTGTCATGGTTGTTAAGCAGCAGAGTCTAGAATTATTTATAGATTCCTGGAAGCTATAAGCCTTCATTTAGCCATGCATCTATTCCATATTTGAAAAGTTCAGTCGATTTACTTGCATTGCATTTCACAAGTTGCAATAGCACTTTGTTGCAAGCACGATGAACATATCGCAAAACTCAAGGTTAATTTACTTGTCTTTCCGAGGTTTGCAAATTGGGTCATTTTATCTTGTGTACCACTGATCCTGACACAGATGTAACATGTTTTTGTGAGACTTAAAAAACAAGGCCTGATACATTTATTAGCTTAGAGTGTGTGTGGCATAATCATCGGCAGCTTCACAGTGCAGTTATCTGCAGCACTGATTGTACATGCATTTCAGCTGCAAGGCCCAAGGCCATTGTGTAGGAAGGACATTTGTGACAGCTGAATGAATAATGGACGTGCTCCCAGAAGCTTGAAAGCAATGACTGTCCGTCTGCTTTTCGAGCTTGAATCTGATATCCTAGGATGACAAAGGAAGAAATCAGTTTCTATTGTACGGACTGTAGGCCCGACAAGAATTGTGAAATTCTGCAAACGTCAGCCATTTCATTTTTGAGATGTCTGAGAGACAAAAGCATCGTTTTCGTTATTGCCGCTGTTGTTGTTTGTGTTCTTATTGTTTGTTTGTTTTTGGGTGTGGTCCATTCAGAAAAAGCAATTAAGGTTTTCGTTTCGCTATGTCATCTTTTTGATTCATCATTTTGGAAGCTACTTGAAGGCAAGAGCAGCAGGACAGCAAGCTTTGGGGTGCTGATTTAAGTCCATCTCTTTTGTGACCTCCACTAAGACAAGCCAGGCATTCTATTTGATGGATCGGCATGATGGTGATGTTGCCATCACTCCTGATGTTGCCATGAATGCTGATGCATTGCAACCTCAACTCATTGTTGCATGACACCCACTGGATGACGAGCGAATGATTAATGTCCTTTGGCTTAGCCATGGCTACGAAGCTAAGTCTGTAAATGCAGACTCGTATCACTTCATTTTCTTCAAGCTAATGTACTAAGATACCCTGTTCACAACATTTCCAGTCCCATGACTACTTTCCCATGGTGTGTGTGCAATCCCAGATTTGAACCATTGGTTTTAGTTTCCTGCCAACATGCATCTCAACCCAGCACCCAGTCACCAACCATAATTTTAACCAATGGCACAAATCTGAAAATTGCATGATGCTGAAGTATAAAATTGAAGAAATGATTAATTTTATTCCTTTACTTCATGTGAGCATTATTTATCCTTTAAGTTATTGACTCGTGACCAGAGAATGGGATTTCTGTGCATCTTGGTTGAATGCATTCACACTGAGTTGTACAATTCTGAACAGCTCGGTTTTTTTTGACTTGCAGCTCACTTCTCTGTGAATGATTTCATGGGCATCATACATGTATTTATCACAATGATGTGTTTGTTCTTACAAATGGCAAGTTCTACTGAAAGGAAATATTTTTCTTCTAATATAGTGAAAAATATTAGAGTGAGTGTGTGTGTGTGTGTGTGTGTGTGTGTGTGTGCGTGCGTGTTTAAATGTGTAAAAAAGAACATATATATATATATATATGTATTCGAAACATGAAGTGTGACGAGCACTCCACTGATCCCCATTGGACAACACTCCACACCAAAGCATCATCTCCAACACAGAGGCTTCGGCCCGGTGACTCTGCCAAAGAGACAAAGATTATATGGTCATCATCAGTTAACCAACAAACGGAACCACCGATCCAGATTTCAGGCTTGTTTGCCCTCATTAGGATGGTATACCGATAAATATCTAACCAATGTTGACCACATTTGTCGTTTATACATCAGACGCACCTCCTGACTGGTATGGTGAGCATCGCCAGGGATTATGTCTCACACGGTAAAACCGCATAATCCGCAAAGAGCAACTATCCGTCTGCCAACCACACAATTGTTCCTGCTAATGCAAACCATTCAACCATAATGCACGTGATGTGACCAGCGGGAAAATTGAAACACGAGTTTGACAAGCACTCCGCTAATTATCACCATTGGACAACAGTACACACCACATCAGGAGGTGCATCTGATGTATATGCATATTTTAAATAAATAAAAAAAATATATATATATATATAGATAGATAGATAGATATATGTGTGTGTATGTATAATATATATATATATATATATATATATATATATATATATATATATATATATATATATATAT
>CM068957.1:145674740-145690480 GCA_035128595.1 Eptatretus atami
AGCAGAGGAAACCTACAGGAACAGCTGATTTTATCCTGAAATAATCATAATCACTACTAGGTGGAAAAATTCTGATTTACTACAATTTAATTGCAGGCTATAAGATAACAAATGGTGAAAAATTTGAAAAGGGTGTAGACTATCTAAAGACACTGTATATAGTGTAATTTTGGGGTGGTTGAGATTATATATTTAAAAAAATGAAAAAAGGTGCATCCAAGCAAAAAGTAACTAAATCTACTCTGCTAATCTAATAATAAGCAAGGAAGTGTTGATCCGGTTTCAGGCGACTCTTCGCCCACTTCCCAGGGAGCTTCCTCAGGTCAATAGACCCCTGATCCTCAGTACATTTCCGCTTGAATTCCCAAGGTGACAATTCATTTCCTGTCACGTGTTGTGTGGTCAACTGAGTGGTGTTTCTGTTTTACTGAATCTTAAGAGTAACAAACATCAATAAGAGCAGTGCTGAATTTGTCAACAGAATAAGAAAGGTTAGAATTCATCAAGATGAGACGATAGTATCTTTTGATATGGTTTCATTTTTCACCAATATCCCAGTCAATCTGGCGGTGAGTGTCACAGATGATCGGTTGAAACATTCTAACGACAGGGGAATGGCTTCTCAGAACAGACAATTAACACCAGAGGATGTTGCTATCCTTCTGGACATGTGTCTAAATAGCACGGCCTCCTATGATGGTACACACTGGCGACAAATTATTTGTTGCATCTTTGGGTGCACTGGTTTCTGCTGTTGTAGCTAACTTTGTGATGGAGGATCTTGAGCAAAATATGTTTGAGTCTCATGAGAATTAGCTCCCTCAATACTGTAAGAGATATGTGGATGACACTTTCATCATTGTGCATATAGAGACATGGTAGACACCTCCTTGGGCAACTTGGCCAAGTATTCCCCAGGATTCTTTTCACAAATGAAATTGAAAAATAAAGCAATTTGGCATTTTTGGATGTGGATGTTTACCGGAAGCCTTATGGCTACCGACAGAAGTCAGTTTATAGGAAACCATCCCACACCAACAGATTGCTGAATTTTAATTCCTGCAAACCAATTGCCCACAAACACAGTCTAGCATGGAATGTGGCAGCTCAGTCATGGACTGTTATCTTCTAAACCTGAGGCAATTCAATAAATTAGATTAATTAGATGGGTCCTGCTCAAAATTGGATATGGCAACAGGATACTCCCTTCCATGAAAGCACCAAAATGGGCAGAATGGAAGGAGCCAGACATGCTTGGGTACTGTGTACTGCAGTACGACACGGGCCTTTCTGAAAGGATTGGGAAAATAGTACATGGCTCATTTATTGGTTTAGCATACAATCCTCCACACACCATCCGTAATATAATTTCATAACTAAAGGATAGAGTATCAACTGGTGACAAATCAGGAGTCATTTACCATTCATCATGCAGAGACTGTAACCAATTATATATAGAAACTGGAAGGAATTTTAAACAAAGGCAAGATGAACATGATCGATAAATGATTAATTTTACTATTGGAAAAGTGACAGTCAACCATCGCACGTCATTGACTGCAATCTGGCCACAAATTTGATTTGGATGGTACAAGCGTGCGAGATATAACGTCTAGCAACCGACACATTGCTGCTGGAAGCATGGCACGGTACTAGCCGGGAGGGTGGTCTAACTGGGGAGACTGTTGACATACCCACACAATAAACACCTGAAACTAATGACAGAAATTAATGGTGCAAATAGCTGGATAAGGTGAGCAACAAACAACTACGCTCGATCCCTAACACGACACCCACATGTGCAACACCCAACGGAAAATCCACCAATCACGCATCATAGACGTCACCATGTCCAATCCGACCCACATCAGTGTTGTGCCCCAGAAACACAAAAACAAGAACTAGCATACATGCCCACTCACCCCCAAACTTACAATTCCAGATCGTGAAGAAATAGTAAAAAGAGTGGAGGAGACGATCAATGATGTGATTGACGTTCATTGCTTCAGGATTGTCAAAACAAAAACACTAAATTGACCTCTTGCAATGGCATGTGACCTTATATTAATTGTCGCCTTGGGAATATAAGTGAACCTGTGTCAAGGCTGGTGATCTATAAGTCTGAGGAAGCTTGCTGGGAAGTGGGTGAAATGTCACCTGGGTCTGGATTGGCTCTTGCTAGTTTATTATTCGATTAGTAGAGCATATCAAGTTACTTTTTGGTTGGATACACCTTTTCCCATAAATGTATACAGATGGTGGACAAAAAATGGAAACGTCAATGTAAAATCACTTTATAGGGTATTGAGCCACTATGTGCTGCCAGTACGGCCTGTATGCACCATGGAATAGAGTCGACCTGCATCTTGAATTCTGCAGGATGGATGCAGCACCATTCCTTCATGAGAAAGTCGATCAACTCACACCTGTTTGATGGAGATGGAAAACGCTGTCTCAGGCGTCATTCCAGAACATCCCATTCATGCTTGATCAGATCCGGTGAGTGAGAAGGCCATGACATATGGATAACATCAGTGTCATGCTCATCAAACCATTGGGCGACGACACATGCTCTGTGGATAGGGGCATTGTCATCCTGGAAGACACCAATCCTGGCAGGAAGGAAATGTTGCAACATGTGATGAAGATGTTCACTCAATACCATGATGTAGCTATTGGCATAAAACTTGCCTTCAATGGGAATGACTGACCCAAACCATGCCAGCAAAATGTGCCCCACAACATTACAGGATCAAAAGAACCCTTCACTGTTGGAACCAAGCACTCGGTGCTGAAGAGTTCTTTAGATTGGTGCCACACTTGCACTCATCCATTTGTCGAGAACTTGGTGAAGGATGATTCATCTGACCATATCACGTTTCTGCTTGGTAGTCCATTGGCTGTACTCTTTGCACGACTGGACTTGCAAACGTGCATTGCCAGGTGTGATGAGTGGTTTGTGAACTGCAACCTGACTATGGTATCCCGCTCTGTGGCGTTTTCGGCAGGCCATTTTTGATGAAACTAGCTGCTTGCTCCCCAAGTTGAAATTTACAGTCAATTGATTATAATCAGTTGCTCGCCTGCTTTGCCTTGCACTTCAAATTAATGCATGGATATCATGATCCAGGGGGTATGCGCTTTCGCCCACTGTTGTCCTTTGCTGATTATGTCTTTCCCTCAGAGTTCCATGCTGATATCACCTAAGACACCGTTTCTCATGAAACATCAGCAAGTTGAGCTGTCTGTCACTGAGGCTCCTGCCAAACATGCCCCAACAATGACCATCTTTCAAAGTCACTAAAGTCTCCTCTTGTAGCCAAGTTAGCCATAATTATAGGCAACCAGGCTTGTGTGTGTGTGTGTGTGTGTGTGTGTGTGTGTGTGTGTGTGTGTGTGTGTGTGGTATTATACGTATTATATATATATGTGTGTATATATGCCTGGTGTTGGCTTAATGTTTGGGGTGGTGGGCTTGGGATCTTATGGTCCTGAGTTCAAATCCTGCTCAGCTGTTGAATTAATACCAGGTGGGGTTAACTTGACCTGTCATCCTTCCGAGGTCGGCAAAATGAGTGCCAGCATGCTGGTATACTGTGTCGGAGTGGCGACCCGTCCAGGATTGTGCCCAATAGCCAAGGAGACTGCTTAAGCAGCACCAACGCTCTGCACAGAGTATGGTCCCAATGGATGGATGGATGGATATAATATATATATGGAAACTCAAAACACACTTGGACCACAGACATGCCTCGCTGACCGGGTTCTTTAGTTGAAGTCCTCAGCACCATCCTGTTTTGGCCTTTGAACTTCAACACAGTACAGACACAGATGTTATTGTGAGCATGCATCAGGTGTGAGATGTTTTTTGGAATCACTTTGAAAAATTCCTCTCAAATTTGTAGAATCACCAAATTTATATTAACGGCTTCATTTTATCAGAATTTTTAGGCTTTGCTTTTATTGAGCAGTATAAACACAAAAAGGAGCATTCTGGAAGTTCAAACAAGGATGATTATGTGAAGAAATGCAATGGGAATCATTGCGAGTCAATGTATGCAAGGAAGAAGCAACAAGAAGCCATTTGATGACAATAATTTATGGTTATATATGAATTTTATTTATTTTTACTGTTCCTTTTTTAGGAATTGTATTAACACTTAACTTTAATGTATAGTGTCGTCCTGTTAAGGTCAACATGTATGTTGAATAGGCAGTTTGTTTTGATGAATATTTTTATTGGGGTTCGTAAAAAGGCTGCAGCAGTAGCCACAAAGCATCTGGGAAACTCATACATATGCAATCACATCATTTGTAAAAATGAATTTTCCTTCCAGAAAATTTATGGAGATGGAGATCAGGACGCAGCTGGGTTTATATTGATTCAGATGAATTGAAATGGATTTAGCTGCAGATCAAACAGCACGGTCCTCCAATACCCATAAAGGAATGGTGATACTGTCATATAATTTGTCTGTTAAACCAAGGAAGGCAAAGATTATCGATTGTGGAATCTCCAAACTGTCGGGAAATTCCTCTGTCTTCCCTCCCCCAAAAGAAACAAATTATGGGAAATGGAATTGCCATGCCATTGTGAAACCGAGAAAAGCAAGTAGAAAACACTGATCGACAGAGTGAGCACATGGATGCTGTATACAACAGTGCAAACACTATATAGCCCGGATTAACTCTGCATCGTTGGGAAAATGGATCACAGCATGGACATGTCTCCTTGTGGAACGGCCGTGTGTGTGTGTGTGTGTGCCTGTGTGGTGTGTGTGTGTGTGTGTGTGTGGTGTGTGTGTGTGTTGTGTGTGTGTGTGTGTGTGTGTGTGTGTGTGTATTCCCAATGAAAGTGATATTCATCTGTACCTTATTCGTACAAATTGAATATAGGGTCAAACTAGAGGGGAGCACTCGGTAGAGTGCAAAACCTCCGCCGCCAATACTGCTAGGTCACTCAAGTGAACCTGATATCCTATTCATTCAATTTGACGTCAACAGTGCTCACAGAGTTATAGTTTGCAACTTTCCCTTTTACTTTTAACTTTACATACTCAATTCATTCATCATAACTAGATTCCTTGAGACAGGAATTGATTTTACTGGGGTATATCCACCTGAAGTTCCAAAATCAGCCGCAATTATAATTTTGGCATGTTTTTTTGTTGGAAATCACTTAAAACATGTAGAAATGCAAAAAAAAGAAATCGAAATTTTGTTGAAAAAAAAGTTGCAAAAAATTTTTTCTCTCTAACAATTTTTTTTTGGGGGGGGGGGGTGGAAATCACTTAAAACATGTAGAAATGCAAAAAAAAAAAATTCAAATATTTTTTCAAATTGGTCGCCATAGCGGCCATATTGGATTTTGGACCAAGTCCAAAATTTAATGCCATGATCCTGGACGACCTAACCGCCCCACCAAGTTTCGTCGAAATCCGTCGAGGAGTTTTTCCGTAATACTGTTCACAAACAAACAACAAGCAGTCATAGACTGGTACTTACGAAATCGTCAACTTGACCTTGACCTTGTCTAATAAAAGCTGTCTCGAGAGAAGGTAGCGACGCAAACGAGCGCGTAATGCTGTGTGTTACAATCCCCCTCATTAGCATAATCTTCAGTGCATAATACCTCAGATACGACACCCGACATAAATCTCATAAAACATCCGATTTTTACCAGAATTTCGACAACCGAGTTTTAAGCGTCCTAAGCGATCGCAAAAACCGAAGACAAAATTAAAATCGAAGTTAAAATGAACTCGTAACGTCGAGCAAAGCAAAAATCGGCATTTCTCCACGCAATTATTTAATAATATTTTATCAAAGCCACAAAACCGTAATATTCGGTCATCCACAACAATCTTTACATAATCCGACGGCTCAGCGAGTCAGGCATGCGACGATAACCTTTATTGGGGATAAAAAATGACTTTTAAACACCATCTTTATTGAAAAAACCGTCACCGCGCCACACGGAAAACCTTAACGTGACTCAACGACGCGTCTGCTCGAGCGCACTGCATCATGGACGACCCGTGACGTCTGCTCGAGCGCACTGCATCATGGGACGACCCTTGACGCTTCGAGTGAAATATTTTTTATTCAATCTTAAAACGTCTCCAAAACACCGATTTTTACCAGAATTTCGACAACCGAGTTTTAAGCGTCCTAAGCGATCGCAAAAACCGAAGACAAAATTAAAATCGAAGTTAAAACGAACTCGCAACGTCGAGCGAAGCAAAAATACTCCAATTCTCCACATGAATTTACGGAATTATGTTTGACCTCACTGTGACCTTGACCTTTGACCGATTTTGACCAAAATCTAATCAGCATAGCCATCACCCTCCTGAATCACGTGGTGTAATTTGACATTGGTAGCTTCTTCCGTTCTCGAGTTATCGTGCCTACAAACAAACATACAAACAAACAAACATACAAACAAACAAACAAACAGAAACGGTAGTCATCAATATACTTACGAAATCTTTAGATTTCGTAAGTAACAAGCAGTCATAGACTGGTACTTACGAAATCGTCAACTTGACCTCTGACCTTGTCTAATAAAAGCTGTCTCGAGAGAAGTAGCGACGCAAACGAGCGCGTAATGCTGTGTCTTACAATCCCCCTCATTAGCATAATCTTCAGTGCATAATACCTCAGATACGACACCCGACATAAATCTCATAAAACATCCGATTTTACCAGAATTTCGACAAGCGAGTTTTAAGCGTCCTAAGCGATCGCAAAAACCGAAGACAAAATTAAAATCGAAGTTAAAATGAACTCGCAACGTCGAGCAAAGCAAAAATCGGCATTTCTCCACGCAATTATTTAATATTATTTTATCAAAGTCACAAAACCGTAATATTCGGCCATCCACCAACAATCTTTACATAATCCGACGGCTCAGCGAGTCAGGCATGCGACGATAACCTTTATTGGGATAAAAAATGACTTTAAACACCATCTTATTTGAAAAAAACCGTCACCGCGCACACGGAAAACCTTAACGTGACTCAACGACGCGTCTGCTCGAGCGCACTGCATCATGGGACGACCCGTGACGTCTGCTCGAGCGCACTGCATCATGGGACGACCCTGACGCTTCGAGTGAAATATTTTTATTCTATCTTAAAACGTCTCCAAAACATCCGATTTTTACCAGAATTTCGACAACCGAGTTTTAAGCATCCGAAGCGATCGCAAAAACCGAAGACAAAATTAAAATCGAAGTTAAAACGAACTCGTAACGTCGAGCGAAGCAAAAATACTCACATTTCTCCATGTTAATTTACGGAATTGTGTTTGACCTCACTGTGACCTTGACCTTTGACCGATTTTGACCAAAATCTAATCAGCGCTAGCCATCACCCTCCTAAATCACGTGATGTAATTTGACATTGGTAGCTTCTTCCGTTCTCGAGTTATCGTGCCTACAAACAAACAAACAAACAAACAAACACAGAAACGGAAGGCATCAATATACTTACGAAATCTTTAGATTTCGTAAGTAACAAGCAGTCATAGACTGGTATTTACGAAATCGTCAACTTGACCTCTGACCTTGTCTAATAAAAGCTGTCTCTAGAGAAGGTAGCGACGCAAACCAGAAGTTTCTACGATGATTCTGTTCCAAACCATCAAAAATCGAATGTTTTGGATATTTGACCTCACTGTGACCTTGACTTTTGACCAAAATCTAATCAGCGCTAGCCACCACCCTCCTGAATCACGTGGTGTAATTTAACATTGTAGCTTCTTCCGTTCTCGAGTTATCTGTACCAAACCATCAAAAATCGAATATTTGACCTCACTGTGACCTTGACTTTGACCGATTTTGACCAAAATCTAATCAGCACTAGCCATCACCCTCCTGAATCACGTGGTGTAATTTGACATTGGTAGCTTCTTCCGTTCTCGAGTTATCGTGCCTACAAACAAACATACAAACAAACAAACAAGCAGTCATAGACTGGTACTTACGAAATCGTCAACTTGACCTTGACCTTGTCTAATAAAAGCTGTCTCCAGAGAAGGTAGCGACGCAATCCAGAAGTTTCTACGATGATTCTGTACCAAACCATCAAAAATCGAATGTTTTGGATGTTTGACCTCACTGTGACCTTGACCTTTGACCGATTTTGACCAAAATGTATCCAGCACTAGCCATCAACGTCCTGAATCACGTGGTGTAATTTGACATTGGTAGCTTCTTCCGTTCTCGAGTTATCTGTACCAAACCATCAAAAATCGAATATTTGACCTCACTGTGACCCTTGACCTTTGACCGATTTCGACCAAAATTTAATCAGCACTTGCCATCACCCTCCTGAATCATGTGGTGTAATTTGACATTGGTAGCTTCTTCCGTTCTCGAGTTATCGTGCCTACAAACAAACAAAAATACAAAACAAACAAACAAACAAGCAGTCATAGACTGGTACTTACGAAAATTGTCAACTTGACCTCTGACCTTGTCTAATAAAAGCTGTCTCTAGAGAAGGTAGCGACGCAAACCAGAAGTTTCTACGATGATTCTGTACCAAACCATGAAAAATCGAATGTTTGACCTCACCGTGACCTTGACCGTTCACCGATTTTGACCAAAATCTAATCAGCACTAGCCATCACCCTCCTGAATCACGTGGTGTAATTTGACATTGGTAGCTTCTTCCGTTCTCGAGTTATCTGTACCAAACCATCAAAAATCGAATGTTTGACCTCACCGTGACCTTGACCGTTGACCGATTTTGACCAAATCTAATCAGCACAGCTATCACCCTCCTGAATCACGTGGTGTAATTTGACATTGGTAGCTTTCTTCCGTTCTCGAGTTATCTGTACCAAACCATCAAAAATCGAATGTTTTGACCTCACCGTGACCTTGACCGTTGACCAATTTTGACCAAAATCTAATCAGCACTAGCCATCACCGTCCTGAATCAGGTGTGTAATTTGACATTGGTAGCTTCTTCCGTTCTCGAGTTATCTGTACCAAACCATCAAAAATCGAATGTTTGACCTCACCCTGACCTTGACCGTTGACCGATTTTGACCAAAATCTAATCAGCACTAGCCATCACCCTCCTGAATCAGGTGGTGTAATTTGACATTGGTAGCTTCTTCCGTTCTCGAGTTATCTGCTACAAACAAACAAACATACAACAAACAACAAACAAACAGAACGGAAGTCATCAATATACTTACGAAATCTTTAGATTCCGTAAGTAACAAACAGAAACGGAAGTCATCAATATACTTACGAAATCTTTAGATTCGTAAGTAACAAGCAGTCATAGACTGGTACTTACGAAATCGTCAACTTGACCTCTGACCTTGTCTAATAAAAGCTGTCTCTAGAGAAGGTAGCGACGCAAACCAGAAGTTCTACGATGATTCTGTACCAAACCATCAAAAATCGAATTTTGGATGTTTGACCTCACTGTGACCTTGACCTTGACCGATTTTGACCAAAATCTAATCAGCGCTAGCCATCACCCTCCTGAATCACATGGTGTAATTTGACATTGGTAGCTTCTTCCGTTCTCGAGTTATCTGTACCAAACCATCAAAAATCGAATATTTGACCTCACTGTGACCTTGACCTTTGACCGATTTGACCAAAATCTAATCAGCACTAGCCATCACCCTCCTGAATCACGTGGTGTAATTTGACATTGGTAGCTTCTTCCGTTCTCGATTATCGTGCCTACAACACAAACAACATACAAACAAACAAAAACAAGCAGTCATAGACTGTACTTACGAAATCGTCAACTTGACCTCTGACCTTGTCTAATAAAAGCTGTCTCTAGAGAGGTAGCGACGCAAACCAGAAGTTTCTACGATGATTCTGTCCAAACCATCAAAAATCGAATGTTTGGTATTTGACCTCATGGACCTTGACTTTTGACCAAAATCTAATCAGCCTAGCCACACCCTCTGAATCACGTGGTGTAATTTACATTGGTAGCTTCTTCCGTTCTCGAGTTATCTGTACCAAACCATCAAAAATCGAATATTTGACCTCACCTGTGACCTTGACCTTGACCGATTTTGACCAAAATCTAATCAGCACTAGCCATCACCCTCCTGAATCACGTGGTGTAATTTGACATTGGTAGCTTCTTCCGTTCTCGAGTTATCGTGCCTACAAACAAACAATACAAACAAACAAACAAAACAAAGCAGTCATAGACTGGTACTTACGAAATCGTCAACTTGACTCTGACCTTGTCTAATAAAAGCTGTCTCCAGAGAAGGTAGCGACGCAATCAGAAGTTTCTACGATGATTCTGTACCAAACCATCAAAAATCGAATGTTTTGGATGTTTGACCTCACTGTGACCTTGACCTTGACCGATTTTGACCAAATGTAATCAGCACTAGCCATCAACGTCCTGAATCACGTGGTGTAATTTGACATTGGTAGCTTCTTCCGTTCTCGAGTTATCTGTACCAAACCATCAAAAATCGAATATTTGACCTCACTGTGACTTGACCTTTGACCGATTTCGACCAAAATCTAATCAGGCACTTGCCATCACCCTCCTGAATCATGTGGTGTAATTTGACATTGGTAGCTTCTTCCGTTCTCGAGTTATCTGTACCAAACCATCAAAAATCGAATATTTGACCCCACTGTGACCTTGACCTGACCGATTTCGACCAAAATCTAATCAGCACTTGCCATCACCCTCCTGAATCACTGTGGTGTAATTTGACATTGGTAGCTTCTTCCGTTCTCGAGTTATCGTGCCTACAAACAAACAAACATACAAACAAACAAACAAACAAGAAGTCATAGACTGGTACTTACGAAATTGTCAACTTGACCTCTGACCTTGCTAATAAAAGCTGTCTCTAGAGAAGGTAGCGACGCAAACCAGAAGTTTCTACGATGATTCTGTACCAAACCATCAAAAATCGAATGTTTGACCTCACCGTGACCTTGACCGTTACCGATTTTGACCAAAATCTAATCAGCACTAGCCATCACCCTCCTGAATCACGTGGTGTAATTTGACATTGGTAGCTTCTTCCGTTCTCGAGTTATCTGTACCAAACCATCAAAAATCGAATGTTTGACCTCACCGTGACCTTGACCCGTTGACCGATTTTGACCAAAATCTAATCAGCACTAGCCATCACCCTCCTGAATCACGTGGTGTAATTTGACATTGGTAGCTTCTTCCGTTCTCGAGTTATCTGTACCAAACCATCAAAAATCGAATGTTTGACCTCACCGTGACCTTGACCTTTGACCGATTTTGACCAAAATCTAATCAGCACTGGCCATCACCCTCCTGAATCACGTGATGTAATTTGACATTGGTAGCTTCTTCCGTTCTCGAGTTATCGTGCCTACAAACAAACAAACAAACAAACAAAACAAACAACAACAAACAGAAACGGAAGGCATCAATATACTTACGAAATCTTTAAGATTTCGTAAGTAACAAACAGAAAGGGGTGAAAACAGTAACCTCCATCCATCTTTGATGGCGGAGGTTAATAAGCAGCAAAATAACACATTGAAGCATAATAGAGCACCTGGAGCCATAAGTTATCCAACTCGGCTGATCAGAACAAATGTGAGTGAATACAAATGACATAAGAGGAAGATTTATTATTTAATTCCACACTATCAGGGGTGTTCAACATGATATGGCTCTGGAAATGTAATGCTATATCACAAGCATGAACAGTACCAGCCATGTTTATATTTTGCTATCACTGAATGGAAGGAAAGCTAATTATATAAAATTGAATGAACAGAAAAATAGAGCACAAGCAGTCCCATATCATTAATGCATTCTGTACATTGCTTTAGTTTGAATTTTTTTTGGGCACATGGTCGGGGCTGGTGGAAGAGAATTGCTCCCATCTCGTTGGTAAAGCAGAATGATCAGAGAAACAAAATGCTATTCAGGCATATCCTGTTTCCGTTACCAAATGTGTTATACCTTAAAAAGTTATCGGAACGGGGTATTCATTGGTTCACAAAAAGCACACATTTTGGCCCTTATCAAGTTGTATCGATGTTTGTTACATGCCATTAATTTCATTATTTTGACAGAGGTTTGTCGTTTCAGAGTATCATCAAGAATTTGCTCTGTCATAATTATGTATTTTATGAAAACTGAGCTTCAAGGTGTCATCATATTTATATGCAAAAAGTGTCATCAAGTTTATATTCAAAACTGTCAGCTTCGATGAGATACTCGGATGGCCACGTGTGCTAAAGTGGTTGCCTTTATATTATAGAGTAGCCAAATGGGGGTGGAGGTGCCTTTAAATGTGGGTGTGAGTCCCTTGAAAATAACCCTGAGTCAGGACAGCCAATTGATGTGACGGACCTACAAACTGTTGCCTCGGTAAAGGCATTAATCATGAAGACTTGCAATGTTAAGGTTGCCAAAATATCCTCAGAACTTGAAATTTCTCTTTTCACCATCATCTCCAAGCACTTGGGCATCAGTGTGACCACTCCTTGGCTTTTTTCACAAGATCTTGGCTATTCGTTGTTCACCTTGGCGTCTTGGTTTTCTATAGGTTTTCTTGGTGTATAGGTTTTCTATTATCATTGCTTTTCCGAAACCTTGTGAATTCTTGGCTTTATTCATTGGCTCACCTTGGCATTTATGAAAATGAGGAGTGGTCACACTGATGGGCATGTCCAAAATCTCATCAATGTGGCTGCCATAAAACCTCAGCACTCACAATCGACAGCAATGGCCGATATCATGGAGCATACTTTTCAAACTGTTCAACACTAACTTTATTGCTCATCTTGTAAGAGATGATGAAACGAGGCTTTACCATTGGGATCCTTAAACCGAATTGGAATCCATGCAATGGAACCACAAGGGATCACCACCATCCAAGAGATTTTGCACCCAACACTTTAGTTGGCAAGATCATGACCTCAATTTTCTGAGATGCCATTGGTTTCTTGCTGATTGATTATATGCCTCAGAAAACTACAATCACAGTGGAATATTACACCAATCTTGTCAAAGAATTGTGACAGGCCATTGAGGATAAGTACTGAAGGATGTTGATCATAGGTCTGCTCCTCCTTCACAAAAAGTACCTGTGCACAAGGCCTGTGTCACACACACGGCCATCCATGACTTTGGTTTCGAGCAGGTAAATCCCCTCCTCCCCTTCCCCCAATTTAGCCTGACATGGGAATACACAGTGAATGTTATCTGTTTCCGTATTTAAATTCCCACCCACTTGGCTACCTGCTCACCGATGACAATTCACTTACTGAAGCAGTTAACTTATGATTTGAATGAAAGAGAAATCTGTAAAACCTAATTTTACTGGCAGAGACAGTTTGGATGATAAATAGAGCAAATGCATTCAAGTCAAGGGACAGGATGACAAAAAAAAAATGCAATTTAAGTCTATGTGTCTTAGACGATTGTATCTTGTTTTTCAAATATCTTGAACACCTGTCGAGCTTAATTTTGGTTGAGTGGTGTATAAAAAATGCTAACAACGGAATACTAATCTCTGTCGAGGTGAGTGTTGGTGTGCTTTAGCAGACAAGACAAACGATGGATTTTATCAACTCAAAGTTCCACAAGGTGTGACTGATATTCCTGTACTATCACTTCATCCTTTTGCTCTGACATCAGCCAGACCTTGTTTCACATGGTTGTGGTTTTCTTCTTTCGGATGTAGCACAACACTATGAGGTAGCATCATTGGCTGAGGACGTGGCTGTGCCGTTGATGTACGTTAGGACAGGAATTTGGAATTTGTTCAAGGTGCCAGTGATAGCTCGCCTACTTTTTGTGAAGGACTCTCATTGTGGTGAACATATTCTTCTAAACCTTTTGTTTATAAATGACACAGCTCATGAAGGTGCTATTCCATTTCACAAAACTCTTTTATCATTGGTGTTCATATGGTCATATTAAAGGGAGACTACTGTAATTGAGTCTTATTCCATGTATGCATGCACTTGACATGGAATTCAAGTGTTGAATGCTGCACATTAATTTAATTCCAGATGAGATACATGTAGGAGGTCGTTGAACGTCTGTGTGCGTGTGTGTGTGTGTGTGTGTGTGTGTGTGTCTGTGTGCGTGCATGCATATTTGCACGTTGAAGCAAGAGTATACATATTTTATACCCATTTCAGTGGTTGCTAGAGAGACAAGGAATCATGTAAAAAGAAAAAAAAAACATTTACAAACAACAGTTTAATCCAGAGAATATCATTCTAACGTCCTGCTCTTAAATATAAATCTCTCACATTTCTTGCACTTCAAATTATATGTATGTATATATTAATATAATATATATATATATATATATATATATATATATATATATATATATGTTACGGGACCGAGTGTGTTATGAGGGGTTTAATCCACGTTTGTCCTCGGAAGAGCCAGACCTGGGCCACCGCTCACAATTAACTTTGTGGTATGGTGGGTTGCTTTAGAAACACGGACGCCAATCAGTTAACCACGAGTTCCAGGGTCCACCATCTAATTTTTCTTTTTAACTCGAGTCATGTGGCTTCCTGAATAGGAGTGCACCCTTAGCAAAGCACCAATCTTATCTTGATTAGATCTTAATTTTGGAGGCCGAGCGTTTAACCGCTGGTGTTGTGCCGACTGTGACAGGTTAATTTGTTTGGTAATTACCTCCCAGTCTATCTAGGTTCGGACAATGTTGGATCAATGGAAGGAAAGGACAGGCACGGACACGTTGGAATGTCAACAAAGGAATTTATTAAGGAAAAAAATAAATAAAAAGAACTTTTTATTTATTTGTGGTAAAAATAAGTTAATTCGAAGCAATCAAAATATCGCAAACAAATAAATAATTAATCAGGCACTGATAGAAAAACAGACAAAGAGCAGATGCTTACCACTATGCCTTACTTAGCAATTAAACACGAGACAAGGGTACCCAGCAGCTCATTCGGGGGGGGGGGGGGGGGGGAAGATAAATCCAGTCTCGTTCACCAAATAGAAGTCGTCATACGTCAAATAAATCATCCTGAAATGTGTGAGCATGCCTTGCCCATTGCCAGCACCCTGCCTTGCCGTGCACCCACTCATAAACAGGCTTGAACACCAATCAACGTCACCCCCAAGTATCAGGTATGCCAAGAGCAGGTCTCGAGCAGAACCAGCATTAACGGTCCTAGCGTCACCCACTGTGAGGAGCCACCAGGAGCCACAAGCAATGGACAGCTGTAAGAAGCTATGAGAAGCTGAGGCACTGTGAGAAACTGTAAGGCTGCAAGGCTGTCACCAACTGTTGCCAGCTCACCAACCGTCTGACTGGAACTGACGAAACAACCATCTGACTGGAACTGATGAAGCAACCGTCTAACTGGAACTGATGACACAACCGTCTGACTGGAACCGACGAAGCGACCGTCTGACTGGAACCGCCGAAGCACTCTCAAAGCTGTAAGAACCGCTACCAGCTATGTCCAACTGACTCTCAAAGCTGTCAGAACTGCAACCAGTTATCGTCAACAGACTGACGCCAACTGACTGACTAAAAATACTGACCTCTCATCCTCTTTATTGGCAGCCCGTCTGGGCAGAACCTCAATCAGACTCCAGACAAATTCACTCCGCCCATTTGCGCATTGTTGCATGTGACAAACCGCCAATCTCGTGATCATTCCTGGCCTACGATGCCATGTTTGTGGTGCTGGACGAACGGCAGAAAGCAGCCATTTGCCAGAA
>CM068957.1:145700693-145728211 GCA_035128595.1 Eptatretus atami
AGACAAGTAATGCCAAATTAGATGTATTTCCGTAGATACAGATGTCCTTGTTTTTACTCACAGGTACCTATCCATTGCTTCCTCCAATGACTGCTTACTTAGGAAAAAAGGAGAAAGGATACCAATCTGGGAAAGCTACCATAAACTTGGAAGAGAGAGAGAGCAATGCCTTGGTGGATGTATGCCTTCAAAGGACAGACAACACGGGCACATTTGCTGGAAAGGGAGTCACAAGTCATTTCAAGCATTTATGAGTAGTGATGGCCCCATTTAGATGCATTTACTGCTTTTGGAAGAAGTACTGAAGTGCCAGAGTGGGTTTTCAAGCAGATGGAACGCTACGTATGTATTTTGTACAAGCCATCTGGAAGTGTAGAGAAGGTAAGAGAGTTACGGTGGTCCCTGTTTGCACAGAATGAAAGGAGGCCGGCAACTCCCTCCACCCTCGGAACATTAAAACCTCACACAGAACGGGCGTTTTTCATGGCGTTGGTTTGGAAGTCATCCTGCAAGCCATGCCCCAACATTCCGCCACCAACCAACTATTCTTGGCAACTTCAGGATGGTAATTTGATACCAGTATTAAGTGAAAATCCACCAGCACCAAAAGCTCTTTTGGAGCTTCGAAGCTGTTCCTGTAGCAGTTCCTGCATGACAAACAGATGTGGATGCCGAAAGAATACACTGGTGTGCACTGAGCTTGCGGATGTGGTGATGGGTGTGAAAATTCAGAGGACTATTATGCAGAATAGAAGAAGAGGAGAGCTTTTAGACCAGTTCATATTTGACAGGCCCTATAATATTAATCTGCCATAGACAATACAGGGGTGATGAACTTACGAGATATAATTTGAACTTCAAATGGTATTGCATGGAAAATGTTCATTATACTTCACAAGTATTGGTAACTAAACAAAATTGATGTCAGGATACTTGTCCAAAAAGTGTAACAATAACGTATGGGGTCTGGGAAAAAAGTCGCGCTGGACAAGTTCCTCGTTTGAACAAACGGTACAAACACATATCAATTTATGTTTACTTCCCATTGTTACCATGCACGCTTATTCCAAAAGAGTATGGACCTGCTTGTTCCATACTCTTTTGAATAAGCGTACATGGTAACGATAGCGAAAAAAACAATAAATTGTTTGTTGCGACCGTTTTAAACAAGGAACTTGTCCATCGCGACTTCCATGGGTTTTCTCAGACACCACACATATTTCATCTGTAGCTACAACAGTATTGTCTATGAGTACACAATAATTGATTGAGTTAAGGTGTATCCAAATCACTAAAACCTTAATATGTCAAGTATTGAAGGAAATCATCTTTAGCTAGTGAAAACATTAGGGACACTGCATAAAGGTGAACATTTTCAGTTGAATTTGAACCAAAACGGTAATCTTTATAATGAATGATACATTTTATGGGAATTTTTAAGATTTTGGCCGCCATCTTGGAGAAATGCGCCCTCTTTGAGTAGTTAACTACAATGTTTTTGATACTTAAGCTTACTGTTAAACTTACTTGAAGATCATTTGGCCAAAACATTAGAAAATATCATTCTAAATTGCTGGAATTATTGGTGAAAATTACGTTTTTAACAGCTTTTTTATGATTTTGGCAGCCATTTTGAAAAAGCGCCTCACAGGTGAAATACTTAACTGAAAATTAGAAGACAAGTTGAAATGATTCATTGTGATGTCCTTGAACAAATAAAAGTGAAAAATCAAAGTTGGCAAAATTCTTGAAGTAGGTGACACCTGCTGCCTGACTATATATATATATATATATATATATATATATATATATATATATATATATATATCTATATCTGCCAAAATCCTCCACCATCCCTCTCTTCTCAGAATAGTATAAATCGTTCACTTCATTTTTTTTTATTTACTTGTTATGTCTGTGTTGTAATTAAATAGCTCCCAGAGTCTTGATTAATTAAGTAAGCATTTGTGACATGCTCCTGGGTGATTTTGCATTTATTTATGGAGAGCTGTTTGCTGTCAGGAGCTTTTCTCCAGCAAGCACAATGATCCATCTCTTGATTCTCATCCCACTCAATCACTCAGTCACTTTCACATCGTCCTCATTCAAGGTTTGAACCTGCCAAGCAATCGCATGCAAAGGAATATGCAAGGTGTTTTTTTCTATCACCTTCCCAGCAGTATTCAGTGCTAAAATTTGAAATGTAGCCAGGTACAGGCACACAATGACCTTTTTGTTTTGTAACACACCTTGAGACTTTCGCATCCATCAGTAAATTCTAACAAATGAGACATCTGGCCTAAGACGTGCTGTAAAAGGATAGTCTGCTTTATGATGTGATGCCCTGCCTTCTGAAATTAGCCTGCCATTTTCGAGTCCATTTATCTTCTGCTCGAAATTAAACCCACTACACAACTAAAAAGCAAGATTGTAACCTCTGGGCTATGCTGCTTGGAATACCGTGAGAATCTCATACCCAGAACTTTTTAAATGCCCTTGTATTATGACACCCCCTCCCCTCCCCTTCTCCCCCTTTTTCCAATCTCAATTCATCCTAAAACTAAAAAGTGCAACGTAATAGCTCAACGTAAATGGTTCCAAAACCTGATAGTAGCATAATATGACCTTCTCACTGTGCAATGACCTTGTAATTTCGGAATTAAATTGCTATGTCCTTTAAGTTGATACACAGGGTTGCTGTGCCTCCAATTATGATTCCTGGTTATTATATGTGATTTTTTTTTTTTGACACACACATTCCACATTTTCTTCCAGACTTGCAGCTGCTTTTAATAGTCAGTAAAATATCCAGTATATCCACTTAGGAGGCTAATACATTCTACCACTTCACAAATTGACTTTGCAGCTGCCACACACACATCATATTTTGAATCGTTCTCTGCTGTGAAGCTATTGATGCAAGTTTTTTTCCCCCTAATTACAGCACCTGTGCTGTATTATACCAAGCTGGTTACAATCTGCTCTTTTGCTGTGAAAACTTTGTATTCCCTAATAGTAGCAGAAACTAAAACTTAAAAAGGAAAAGCCTCTGAAAAGGAAATGAACATAAAACTGATTGTCTCATTTAATGTTTCTTAACATATTAATAACAAACTTTGATGTTATAAACCGTTTCTTGTCCTTAGAAAATAATGCAAGTATCAATTTGAACATACACCACATCCTGAGCATAATGACATATATCTGGATTCCATTTGACATCTTCCAAACTAAATGAAGTGTCTCTGGTAAATTGATGAGATGTCACTTTATACCTGATCTGTGAAATCAAAGTAGGATTCTGCTGAAGCCACAAACTACAAAATAAATTTTGGCACATCACTCAGAAGTTGAATCATCATGTGATTGTCATTTATAAATCCTCAATATTCATCCGAATGACTTGAAATTTGAACAGGATTTCATTAAAATGACCACCATGTATCACGTTGTCTGGCAGGCATATTGGATCGAAGGGAAAATCTTTGAAAGTCTTCGTAGGAGAAACCGCTTAACCGATGAATGCAAAATTTAACTAATTAATCATCTTCCATGGAAATATGGTTTGATAAAGATGCGTCATCAGTCATGTGATCTGGAAGCCAAACTGGATCAAAGGAAAAAAAAAAAAGAAACAGAGTTGGCTCACACCAATCCTTCTCAAGACTGTGTTGGGTATGTTATTCTATGAAACCATCTACTTCTTTTTAGCACACAAGCTGACTCATAAAATGCATTGTAGAGATTTTATGTGCCAGGTGAAGTTTTGATGATGGAGTTTTATAGAGTTGGACAAACGTTCAAAAAAGTTTGCTTACCTCAAGCACAATTGTTTTGAAAACCAATATCAATTCCATCATTTGTGGTCATTTTCCATTTCAAGGCATGAAACATAGTTGGAGCTGAGACAGACATCAATTGGCTGTTAAATGGAGTTACACCAATACATCTTGTTTTGAATATCTGCTTTATCTCTATATGTGGACTATAATTTTGATTGCCTTTCGAGGTAAAAGATGACTATTTACACCTGACCTGAGCACCTGGAGCATAAATTTGTTTAAGTGTCGGAGCTACTGTCTGCACAGCAAGCACATGGAGATGGCAAGCAGTGTAAACCAATGTCAAATAATACTCAAGAAGACCAGAGGCTTTCTATTTTGGCAGTTTCAGCAGGAATTTGGAATTTGTTGAGAGTACTCTTCCAGAAAGACACTATGGGATATTTAATTTCAGTAAATGACCATTGACAGACAGCACACTCATTTGTACCTCACCCTGCATGTGAGCACCAGGATGGCAGTTTATAGCTGTGATGAGATTCAAATCCAGGATTGACATCTTCTAGGCAAGTAATTTTTCCCATAAACCCAGTAACCCCCCCCAGAAAAAAAATGAGGTGTACAATTATAAAAAGTGACAAATATAAATCGATTATTTTTCCAAGTGATGGACTGGCATTCTTGCAAAGACTGATTGGTTGACACGTGCGCCATAGTGTAGCAGCTGACACAGCTTGTTTGCAGTGGCAGTCCGTGGACCCACTGCTGATTGGAGCACATGCCAGAAGTGCTTCTCTAACTGTAAAGAAAAAAAAAATCATCATTACAAATATAGTGTTCCCTTTTTAGTTGTATGATATAGGACTTGTAAATTGAAAACTTAAACGTCAGCATTTGTTAGACTATTGATATATCTCTTATTAAGCACTCATCTAAGCCTTCTTCTCCAAAATCACCATGTACACAATAGGCTCCTCATCTTCAAATATTTATCATCATTATCTCGGAAGTTATGCAAGTTATCCACAAGATAATTGTTTTCTTGTTATTTGAGGTCATTATGTTGAAAACATCAAATGCTTTGGTAGTTTTGCATTCGAAATAATTCATTCATTCGAAAATTTCATCTGGTGTGGCCCTTATTAGGTTTTGATTGTTGTAGAATACCTTTCAGCAACTCTCTTTGTTGAATTTCAATCAGCATGGCTTTTAACCCCAAATGTATGTCTATTTTACACACCGAGAGGTGTATTGGTTGCCTATATATTTAGGAACAGATATCTCTCTCCATCTCTATATCATCGCCATCATCTTTTCCTTTATCATCACTATCATCTATCTATCTATTCCTCTATCTCTCTATCATCTCTATCTCTACCTTTATCATCTCTATCTCTATCTTTATCATCTCTATCATCTCTATCTCTATCTTTTTCATCTCTAGCATCTCTATCTCAAACTCTATCTTTGTCATCTCTATCTCTATCTTTTCATCTCATCTTTATCTTTATCATCTCTATCTCTATGTTTATCATCTCTATCATCTCTATCCTCTATCTTTATCATCTTATCATCTCGATCATCTATCTCTATCTTATCATCTCTATCATCTTTATCATCTCTATCATCTCTATCTCCAACTTTATCATTTATATCTCCATCTTGTCATTTTATCTCCATCTTTTCATCTCTATCTCCATCTTTTATCATCTCTATCTCTATCTTTATCATCTCTATCATCTCTATCTCTATCTTTATCATCTCTATCTCTATCATCTCTATCTTTATCATCTCTATCATAATCTATCTCTATCTCTATCATCTATATCTCTATCTTTTTCATCTCTATCATCTCTATCTCCATCTTTTTCATCTCTATTTCCATCTTATCATCACTGTCTCTATCTTTATCACTATCATCTCTATCTCTATCTTTATCATCTCTATCTCTATCTTTATCATCTCTGTCATCTCATCTCTATCTCAATCTTTATCATCTCCATTCTCTTTCTCTATCTCTCATCTTGATCATCTCCATCTCTATCATCTCTATCTCCATCTCTATCATCTCTATCTCTATCTTGATCATCTCCATCTCTATCATCTCTATCATCTCTATCATCTCTATCTCTATCTTTATCATCTCTCTTTCTCTATCTTTATCATTCTCTTTCTCTATCTTTATCATCTCCATCTCCCTATCTATATCTCTATATCTATCTCTCTATCTATATCTCTATCTATATCTTCATCATCTCTCTCTCTCTCTCTTGATATCGTCTTTCTCTATCTTTCTGTGCTCATGACGATACACAAACATTTTGTGACATTTTCAGGTGATAATAAATCCTGGACAGTCTTAAAGAGAGTGGAAATTTATGCTGAGCAGCCAGCCATGTGAATGGGACAAACTCCAGTGAGAGCAATGCATCCAGTAACCCAGGAAATCCTGTATTTTCTTTTATTAGAGTTAGTCAAAAACCTTTTCCCTTTTAAAAAAGTTTCAAAGTCCAAACCAGGAATTCTCATCCAATGCATGAGGCAATGCAACCAACACTGGGAAGAGCGGGAAACTGAATTACAGGAGATTACTATACTTGGAAATGGCTGAACAATCTTATAAGTAGTACTGGAACAGGAACATTTTGTAATTATTTGTTCAGACCAAAAAATATTTGATTATCCCTTTCATGTCCAAATCAAATACATCCTTCATTCTCTCTTGTTCCACCCCCACCAAGCATTTATCTCCTCCCTTCGCTGCTTCTCTCCTTGTTTTGCTCAATTTTTTTTTGTCAAATATTACCCCTTCATTTCCCCACTTACACTCAGGAATGTAATGCATTTTAACCTTTTATAACAGTTATAGGTACTGTATATGATGTGAAATGTTGCCCTTGTGTTGTGCCTATTGGTAAATGTACTGCTCACATACATATGCTTACCAAATAACTACCTCACTTACTGCATGAGTGATCGTTTTCATTCAAATTGAACATTCAAGTCACCACTTTGATTTCTTTATATGTGTGTTTGTGTGTGTGTGTGTTGTGTGTGTGTGTGTGTGTGTGTGTATATATATATATATATATGTATATTATATATATGTAATATATGTATATAAATATATATATATATATATATATATATATACTGGAAGAGAGGCAAGAGGTCATTGATTAGAAACAATAAAAATATGGAAGAATGTCATGCCTAATAAATGTCAGTGTAAGTCAAGCTTCTGATTGTAAATTACGGAGATCCTTATGTAGCACCAGAAATTGATACAGTTCTGCTGCCTGGTTGGAGATGTCAGTGAGCAGTGAACGACGATGGACGAAAAGCAGACTTTCTGTACAGAATGCAAAGGTAAATGGTCACCACCTTTCAAGGCTAACTCCCTTTGATTGAAAAGGCTTGCCCACCCACACTCTAATTTACAAGTACAGATCCTCCATCAGAGCTCAATTAGAGGTAAAAATTATCATCAATAAAATCAATGTATTGTATTTCTTTCACGTAAGGTTGACACAATTGAGTGTTTGATAGGATGCCAAGAGGTACGCACACTCTCCCATAAGCTTACTAGCCTGGGTTTGAATCCCGACCCAGCTATAAACTGTCATCCAGTTTTTTGCAAGCACGGTGATTCATCAGTGTGTGTGCTGTCCCTCGGATGGATTTAAACGTGCGTACCATCTGCCAGCATTAGTTGGTGGATGTTAAAGACCCCATGGTGTCTTGTACGAAGAGTAGGTGAACTATCACCGGCATCCTGGCAAAATTCCAAATTCCTGCCCGAACCAGCAGAGGCACTGCATCAGCGACACAGCCCCACCCTCAGCCAATGATGCTATCCACAACCTCGTGCTGATACCGAATGAAGAAGAAGAAAAAGAAGGTACAATTGAGAGCTAAGATCAACTTGAGCCCTGAATCCTTTAAGAGTCTTGGAAAGCATCCTCGATTGAGGCTCTTGTCTCATGTGGCACATAAGGGTCGACCCATCACAGCTGCTTTGTGTTCCCTTCACTGCTGGACACAATGTCTCAATGTAGGTTTTCATTGTGTGTTTCACTTGAGAGTCGGAGAACATGCAATCTCCTGCTGTGGAATGATGGAGTCTTGTGTGTGTGTGTGTGTGTGTGTGTGTGTGTGTTGTGGTGTGTGTGTTGTGTGTGTGTGTGTGTGTGTGTGTATGTGTATGTGTGTGTGAAATGTTTGAACCGTAAGCTCATTCCACACAATCTTTTAAGCTTTTAGTGCTGAAACGAAACTAAAAGTATGGAGATTACTTGTGTTGTGGAATTTATTTCTTAACGTTTTATTTGTTTTATTACTTTTAATAAAACATTAACCGACTCGATGTAAATCCTGTTATTCAAATGAAAGACACCGATTAATTCACTTGCCACAATGTGAAAGTACATCACATCAGAGAGTTTATTATACTTGGTACTTGGCTAGTACCAAGGAGCACAAGCCACCGAGATGGTGAGACATCTTCAATGATTTGCACTAAAACAAGATTACAATTTCTGGTATTTATAATGCTTTCATGGGAGAGTGGAGGGGGCTGTTAAACCTTAAACAAAGAACTCTAACTGCAATACGTGTCTTCTAGGTGAAAAGCAAATGATGTAATCATAACAAAGTTGGTGTTATCAGAAAGGTCACTTTGTTCCATAGCAAGACATTCCTTTTATCAACATTTCAGGAAAAAGACTCTTGGCTAAATGGAAGCATCACTGACATCCAATTTGACTTACAGCATAAAATTAAATTTATAAAACACCAGCAACAATTACAAAGGAGAGTCCATTGATATAATTATTTTCTTCCACACTGTTTTGACTGACAATACAAGAGGGAAGTATAAAAGAACATGAACAAGAAGCCCATGGATTGATGCCTCATCACCGCTATATTTTAATTGAAAAAAAAATTGTGATTACACTTTCATCAAAGATACATGAACTAGTTTTTTGTTGGGTGCATGCCCAATCTTTTGTATCAAAATATATTCTTGCAATTTTTCATTCTTCCATCTCTGTCAGTGCAGATATGAAAGCATAATATTTCAATCTTCAACCACGTGTGCAGGTCTATTATTAATTTGCTAGCCGAGTACCTGCCCGACTAGTACCTGCCCTATGGGCGATCTTGTTCCAAACATGCAACGCATTATTCTGACGCATACCTTTATTTGGGTGGTGTATCGGCAACTGACAGCTCTGTATAGGCCAAAAAAAACAATAACCTGGTTACGTGCATGAGACAAAAACATACCTACTGTTTATAATTCAAAACACCTCACTGCACTGGAAAACGTGGGACAGGAATTACTGAACTGGAAATGGTGGAGACTTGTAATACCCTCCAACACCTGTAGTGGTGCTACATGATACACATTTACATGGAGAATTTGTGTCTCCCTCCAAAGACCACAGGCAAAGATTTTAAAACACCCGATACATCAATTGGGTCATGCTGAACGATGTAGCAAGTCTGGATGGAATTGGCCTACAACTGACGGAGGAGTAGCGTGACAAGCAAACAAGCACACAAACATCAGTCCATGAATTGTTGAAAGATTATAAAAACTACACGTTATTGACACAAATACAAATGATAAAGTATGTAACTTTGAAAATAACGAGAAAACTCAAGCTCATTGGCCATCATTTCAAAACCGAAGATCTTTTTTTAAAGGAGCCACCCACACAACGATATCACAGGTACCACATGCTGAGCTGCATATTCTTGAATGTCCTGCTTTTATCGCCACATTTCCCTCCTGCAATTCCATAACAAAGACTGCGGACAATTTTAATGAAACACTGCTGCAACCATCCAATGTCAGCACAGGCGCTTGCCCATACAAATAACACAGCTCCCACTAACTGTTTCATTTGCAGAGTCTGTAATTTATTAAAACGATTTCAAAGCCACAGCTTTTCTCAGACTCAGATTGTGTCACCCAATGGTGGCACTTTAATTGGCATGCTGTCTGCACACGTGTTGAATAGTGCTGATGAGCTAAAATTACAGATGGATATGCATGGATGCCAGGTGCTGCAAGGTTATCGCAGGTTTTTTAAAGTAGTCTTCAATTAGACGTGACTTTCTCAAGGACCTGGTTTGACCTCAACGTGACGAGCATCATCCACTTTGTATAATTTGTATTTGGACACCTGTTATGAATCCCCTTCACTCAAAAGTAAACGAATGTGTATCTTATTGACCGGATCGTACTTGTCAGCATGTCAGTTAAAAAGAAACTCTCCTACATTAATAAAGAACTGTGATTCGTTTTCAAACACAGTATAATAATGATGTTGATAGATTATTACCAGGTCATGCACCTTCATCATGTAATTACATTTGTTTTAATGTGTATAGCTGATGATCTATAGTGCATCACATGCTTTATCCACGTTCTCCCTTGCAGAAGATGGATTTATTGATTGTTTTGAATATAGTAGCTTCAATACAAAATCTTAACTCATGTGTAATTACTTTTGTGTTATTACAATATCCAGTTGAAGTGCGGTGAAAATGATATTTATTCATCGTTATAGCCTGATTTAAAAGAGAAATACGCCATTTTACTAGATGTGTAATTGTAATTCTTTGTTTTTTTTAATGCTGACTTCCTGTTGACATTAAGGATATCCACATTACAAGGAAATCAGACACAGGTGGAGGCCATTCAGCCGATCATGCCTGCGTGACATCAACATCACACCAATTTATCAACACAAGATCCAAAGAATAAAATGCAAATATTTTTTCTATTATCGATTTTTTAAGTTTTTTTGTTTGTTTGTTTGTTTGTTTTCTTCCTCTCAGGGAGGGCATAGGCTTGGTTTAAACACACACATCACACAAGTATTGGTAACTAAACAAAATTGATGTCAGGATACTTGTCCAAAAAGTGTAACAATAACGTATGGTGGTCTGGGAAAAGTCGCGCTGGACAAGTTCCTCGTTTGAACAAACGGTACAAACACATATCAATTTATGTTTACTTCCCATTGTTACCATGCACGCTTTCCAAAAGAGTATGGACCTGCTTGTTCCATACTCTTTTGAATAAGCGTACATGGTAACGATAGGCAGAAAAAACAATAAATTGTTTGGTTGCGTGACCGTTTTAAACAAGGAACTTGTCCATCGCGACTTCCAATGGGTTTTCTCAGACCACCACACATATTTCATCTGTAGACCTACAACAGTATTGTCTATGAGTACACAATAATTGATTGAGTTAAGGTGTATCCAAATCACTAAAACCTTATATGTCAAGTATTGAAGGAAATCATCTTTAGCTAGTGAAAACATTAGGGACACTGCATAAAGGTGAACATTTTCAGTTGAATTTAACCAAAACGGTA
The DNA here is from genome assembly GCA_035128595.1 of Eptatretus atami. NCBI lineage: Eukaryota > Metazoa > Chordata > Myxini > Myxiniformes > Myxinidae > Eptatretus > Eptatretus atami. The sequence continues at coordinate 145,711,873 of CM068957.1, forward strand.
ATCTTTATAATGAATGATACATTTTATGGAATTTTTAATGATTTGGCCGCATCTTGGAGAAATGCGCCCTCTTTGAGTAGTTAACTACAATGTTTTTGATACTTAAGCTTACTGTTAAACTTACTTGAAGATCATTTGGCCAAAACATTAGAAAATATCATTCTAAATTGCTGGAATTATGTGAAAATTACGTTTTTAACAGCTTTTTTATGATTTTTGGCAGCCATTTTGAAAAAGCGCCTCACATGGTGAAATACTTAACTGAAAATTAGAAGACAAGTTAAAGTGATTCATTGTGATGTCCTTGAACAAATAAAAATGAAAAATCAAAGTTGGCAAAATTCTTGAGTAGGTGACACCTGCTGCCGGATATATATATATATATATATATATATATATATCTATATCTGCCAAAATCCTCCACCATCCCTCTCTTCTCAGAATAGTATAAATCGTTCACTTCATTTTTTTTTATTTACTTGTTATGTCTGTGTTGTAAATTAAATAGCTCCCAGAGTTCTTGATTAATTAAGTAAGCATTTGTGACATGCTCCTGGGTGATTTTGCATGTTATTTTATGGAGGGAGCTGTTTGCTGTCAGGAGCTTTTCTCCAGCAAGCACAATGATCCATCTCTTGATTCTTCATCCCACTCAATCACTCAGTCACTTTCACATCGTCCTCATTCAAGGTTTGAACCTGCCAATGCAATCGCATGCAAAGGAATATGCAAGGTGTTTTTTTTCTATCACCTTCCCAGCAGTATTCAGTGCTAAAATTTGAAATGTAGCCAGGGTACAGGCACACAATGACCTTTTTGTTTTGTAACACACCTTGAGACTTTCAGCATCCATCAGTAAATTCTAACAAATGAGACATCTGGCCTAAGACGTGCTGTAAAAGGATAGTCTGCTTTATGATGTGATGCCCTGCCTTCTGAAATATTAGCCTGCCATTTTCGAGTCCATTTATCTTCTGCTCGAAATTAAACCCACTACACAACTAAAAGGCAAGATTGTAACCTCTGGGCTATGCTGCTTGGAATACCGTGAGAATCTCATACCCAGAACTTTTTAAATGCCCTTGTATTATGACACCCCCTCCCCTCCCCTTCTCCCCCTTTTTCCAATCTCAATTCATCCTAAAACTAAAAAGTGCAAACGTAATAGCTCAACGTAAATGGTTCCAAACACCTGATAGTAGCATAATATGACCTTCTCACTGTGCAATGACCTTGTAATTTCGGAATTAAATTGGCTATGTCCTTTAAGTTGATTACACAGGGTTGCTGTGCCTCCAATTATGATTCCTGGTTATTATATGTGATTTTTTTTTTTTGACACACACATTCCACATTTTCTTCCAGACTTGCAGCTGCTTTTAATAGTCAGTAAAATATCCAGTATATCCACTTAGGAGGCTAATACATTCTACCACTTCACAAATTGACTTTGCAGCTGCCACACACACATCATATTTGTGAATCGTTCTCTGCTGTGAAGCTATTGATGCAAGTTTTTTTCCCCCTAATTACAGCACCTGTGCTGTATTATACCAAGCTGGTTACAATCTGCTCTTTTGCTGTGAAAACTTTGTATTCCCTAATAGTAGCAGGAAACTAAAACTTAAAGAAAGGAAAAGCCTCTGAAAAGGAAATGAACATAAACTGATTGTCTCATTTAATGTTCTTAACATATTAATAACAAACTTTGATGTTATAAACCGTTTCTTGTCCTTAGAAATAATGCAAGTATCAATTTGAACATACACCACATCCTGAGCATAATGACATATATCTGGGATTCCATTTTGACATCTTCCAAACTAAATGAAGTGTCTCTGGTAAATTGATGAGATGTCACTTTATACCTGATCTGTGAAATCAAAGTAGGATTCTGCTGAAGGCCACAAACTACAAAATAAATTTTTGGCACATCACTCAGAAGTTGGAATCATCATGTGTATTGTCATTTATAAATCCTCAATATTCATCCGAATGACTTGAAATTTGAACAGGATTTTCATTAAAATGACCACCATGTATCACGTGGTCTGGCAGGCATATTGGATCGAAGGGAAAATCTTTGAAAGTCTTCGTAGGAGAAACCGCTTAACCGATGAATGCAAAATTTAACTAATTAATCATCTTCCCATGGGAAATATGGTTTGATAAAGATGGCGTCATCAGTCATGTGATCTGGAAGCCAAACTGGATCAAAGGAAAAAAAAAAAAAGAAACAAGAGTTGGCTCACACCAAGTCCTTCTCAAGACTGTGTTGGGTATGTATTCTATGAATACCATCTACTTTCTTTTTAGCACACAAGCTGACTCATAAAATGCATTGGTAGAGTATTTTATGTGCCAGGTGAAGTTTTGATGATGGAGTTTTATAGAGGTTGGACAAACGTTCAAAAAAGTTTGCTTACCTCAAGCACAATTGTTTTGAAAACCAATATCAATTCCAATCATTTGTGGTCATTTTCCATTTCAAGGCATGAAACATAGTTGGAGCTGAGACAGACATCAATTGGCTGTAAATGGGAGTTACACCAATACATCTTGTTTTGAATATCTGCTTTATCTCTATATGTGAACTATAATTTTTGATTGCCTTTCGAGGTAAAAGATGACTATTTACACCTGACCTGAGCACCTGGGAGCATAAATTTGTTTTAAGTGTCGGAGCTACTGTCTGCACAGCAAGCACATGGAGATGGCAAGCAGTGTAAACCAATGTCAAATAATACTCAAGAAGACCAGAGGGCTTTCTATTTTGGCAGTTTCAGCAGGAATTTGGAATTTGTTGAGAGTACTCTTCCAGAAAGACACTATGGGATATTTAATTTCAGTAAATGACCATTGACAGACAGCACACTCATTTGTACCTCACCCTGCATGTGAAGCACCAGGATGGCAGTTTATAGCTGTGATGAGATTCAAATCCAGGATTGACATCTTCTAGGCAAGTAATTTTTCCCATAAACCCAGTAACCCCCCCCCAGAAAAAAAATGAGGGTGTACAATTATATAAAAGTGACAAATATAAATCGATTTATTTTCCAAGTGATGGACTGGCATTCTTGCAAAGACTGATTGGTTGACACGTGCGCCATAGTGTAGCAGCTGACACAGCTTGTTTGCAGTGGGCAGTCCGTGGGCCCACTGCTGATTGGAGCACATGCCAGAAGTGCTTCTCTAACTGTAAAGAAAAAAAAATCATCATTACAAATATAGTGTTCCCTTTTTAGTTGTATGGATATAGGACTTGTAAATTGAAAACTGTAAAACGTCAGCATTTGTTAGACTATTGATATTATCTCTTATTAAGCACTCATCTAAGCCTTCTTCTCCAAAATCACCATGTACACAATAGGCTCCTCATCTTCAAATATTTATCATCATTATCTCGGAAGTTATGCAAGTTATCCACAAGATAATTGTTTTCTTGTTATTTGAGGTCATTATGTTGAAAACATCAAATGCTTTGGTAGTTTTGCATTCGAAAATAATTCATTCATTCGAAAATTTCATCTGGTGTGGCCCTTTATTAGGTTTTGATTGTTGTAGAATAACCTTTCAGCAACTCTCTTTGTTGAATTTCAATCAGCATGGCTTTTAACCCCAAATGTATGTCTATTTTACACACCGAGAGGTGTATTGGTTGCCTATATAATTTAGGAACAGATATCTCTCTCCATCTCTATATCATCGCCATCATCTTTTCCTTTATCATCACTATCATCTATCTATCTATTCCTCTATCTCTCTATCATCTCTATCTCTACCTTTATCATCTCTATCTCTATCTTTATCATCTCTATCATCTCTATCTCTATCTTTTTCATCTCTAGCATCTCTATCTCAAACTCTATCTTTGTCATCTCTATCTCTATCTTTTTCATCTCTATCTTTATCTTTATCATCTCTATCTCTATGTTTATCATCTCTATCATCTCTATCTCTATCTTTATCATCTTTATCATCTCGATCATCTATCTCTATCTTTATCATCTCTATCATCTTTATCATCTCTATCATCTCTATCTCCAACTTTATCATTTATATCTCCATCTTTGTCATTTATATCTCCATCTTTGTCATCTCTATCTCCATCTTTATCATCTCTATCTCTATCTTTATCATCTCTATCATCTCTATCTCTATCTTTATCATCTCTATCTCTATCATCTCTATCATCTATCTCTATCTTTATCATCTCTATCATATCTATCTCTATCTCTATCATCTATATCTCTATCTTTTTCATCTCTATCATCTCTATCTCCATCTTTTTCATCTCTATTTCCATCTTTATCATCACTGTCTCTATCTTTATCACTATCATCTCTATCTCTATCTTTATCATCTCTATCTCTATCTTTATCATCTCTGTCATCTCTATCTCTATCTCAATCTTTATCATCTCCATCATCTCTTTCTCTATCTCTATCTTGATCATCTCCATCTCTATCATCTCTATCTCCATCTCTATCATCTCTATCTCTATCTTGATCATCTCCATCTCTATCATCTCTATCATCTCTATCATCTCTATCTCTATCTTTATCATCTCTCTTTCTCTATCTTTATCATCTCTCTTTCTCTATCTTTATCATCTCCATCTCCCTATCTATATCTCTATATCTATCTCTCTATCTATATCTCTATCTATATCTTCATCATCTCTCTCTCTCTCTCTTGATATCGGTCTTTCTCTATCTTTCTGTGCTCATGACGATACACAAACATTTTGTGACATTTTCAGGTGATAATAAATCCTGGACAGTCTTAAAGAGAGTGGAAATTTATGCTGAGCAGCCAGCCATGTGAATGGGACAACTCCAGTGAGAGCAATGCATCCAGTAACCCAGGAAATCCTGTATTTTCTTTTATTAGAGTTAGTCAAAAACCTTTTCCCTTTTAAAAAAGTTTCAAAGTCCAAACCAGGAATTCTCATCCAATGGCATGAGGCAATGCAACCAACACTGGGAAAGAGCGGGAAACTGAATTACAGGAGATTACTATACTTGGAAATGGCTGAACAATCTTATAAGTAGTACTGGAACAGGAACATTTTGTAATTATTTGTTCAGACCAAAAAATATTTGATTATCCCTTTCATGTCCAAATCAAATACATCCTTCATTCTCTCTTGTTCCACCCCCCACCAAGCATTTATCTCCTCCCTTTCGCTGCTTCTCTCCTTGTTTTGCTCAATTTTTCTTTTGTCAAATATTACCCCTTCATTTCCCCACTTACACTCAGGAATGTAATGCATTTTAACCTTTTATAACAGTTATAGGTACTGTATATGATGTGAAATGTTGCCCTTGTGTTGTGCCTATTGGTAAATGTACTGCTCACATACATATGCTTACCAAATAACTACCTCACTTACTGCATGAGTGATCGTTTTCATTCAAATTGAACATTCAAGTCACCACTTTGATTTCTTTATATGTGTGTTTGTGTGTGTGTGTGTGTGTGTGTGTGGTGTGTGTGTGTGTGTGTGTATATATATATATATATGTATATATATATATGTATATATATGTATATAAATATATATATATATAATATATATATATATATATATAATATATATATATTATATATATATATATAATATTATATATACTGGAAGAGAGGCAAAGGGTCATTGATTAGAAACAATAAAAATATGGAAGAATGTCATGCCTAATAAATGTCAGTGTCAAGTCAAGCTTCTGATTGTAAATTACGGAGGATCCTTATGTAGCACCAGAAATTGATACAGTTCTGCTGCCTGGGTTGGGAGATGGTTCAGTGAGCAGTGAACGACGATGGACGAAAAGCAGACTTTCTGTATCAGAATGCAAAGGTAAATGGTCACCACCTTTCAAGGCCTAACTCCCTTTGATTGAAAAGGCTTGGCCCACCCACACTCTAATTTACAAGTACAGATCCTCCATCAGAGCTCAATTAGAGGTAAAAATTATCATCAATAAAATCAATGTATTGGTATTTCTTTCACGTAAGGTTGACACAATTGAGTGTTTGATAGGATGGCCAAGAGGTACGCACACTCTCCCATAAGCTTACTAGCCTGGGTTTGAATCCCGACCCAGCTATAAACTGTCATCCAGGTTTTTTGCAAGCACGGTGATTCATCAGTGTGTGTGCTGTCCCTCGGATGGATGTTAAACGTGCGTACCATCTGCCAGCATTAGTTGGTGGATGTTAAAGACCCCATGGTGTCTTGTACGAAGAGTAGGTGAACTATCACCGGCATCCTGGCAAAATTCCAAATTCCTGCCCGAACCAGCAGAGGGCACTGCATCAGCGACACAGCCCCACCCTCAGCCAATGATGCTATCCCACAACCTCGTGCTGTATCCGAATGAAGAAGAAGAAAAAGAAGGTACAATTGAGAGCTAAGATCAACTTGAGCCCTGAATCCTTTTAAGAGTCTTGGAAAGGCATCCTCGATTGAGGCTCTTGTGCTCATGTGGCACAATAAGGGTCGACCCATCACAGCGTGCTTTGTGTTCCCTTCACTGCTGGACACAATGTCTCAATGTAGGTTTTCATTGTGTGTTTCACTGAGAGTCGGAGAACATGCAATCTCCTGCTGTGGAATGATGGAGTCTTTGTGTGTGTGTGTTGTGTGTGTGTGTGTGTGGTGTGTGTGTGTGTGTGTGTGTGTTGTGTGTGTGTGTGTGTGTGTGTGTATGTGTATTGTGTGTGTGAAATGTTTGAACCGTAAGCTCATTCCACACAATCTTTTAAAGCTTTTAGTTGCTGAAACGAAACTAAAAGTATGGAGATTACTTGTGTTGTGGAATTTATTTCTTAACGTTTTATTTGTTTTATTACTTTTAATTAACCATTTAACCGACTCGATGTAAATCCTGTTATTCAAATGAAAGACACCGATTAATTCACTTGCCACAATGTGAAAGTACATCACATCAGAGAGTTTTATTATACTTGGTACTTGGCTAGTACCAAGGAGCACAAGCCACCGAGATGGTGAGACATCTTCAATGATTTGCACTAAAACAAGATTACAATTTCTGGTATTTATAATGCTTTCATGGGAGAGTGGAGGGGGCTGTTAAACCTTAAACAAAGAACTCTAACTGCAATACGTGTCTTCTAGGTGAAAAGCAAATGATGTAATCATAACAAAGTTGGTGTTATCAGAAAGGTCACTTTGTTCCATAGCAAGACATTCCTTTTATCAACATTTCAGGAAAAAGACTCTTGGCTAAATGGAAGCATCACTGACATCCAATTTGACTTACAGCATAAAATTAAATTTATAAAACACCAGCAACAATTACAAAGGAGAGTCCATTGATATAATTATTTTCTTCCACACTTGTTTTGACTGACAATACAAGAGGGGAAGTATAAAAGAACATGAACAAGAAGCCCATGGATTGATGCCTCATCACCGCTATATTTTAATTGAAAAAAAATTGTGATTACACTTTCATCAAAGATACATGAACTAGTTTTTTGTTGGGTGCATGCCCAATCTTTTGTATCAAAATATATTCTTGCAATTTTTCATTCTTCCATTCTCTGTCAGTGCAGATATGAAAGCATATATTTTCAATCTTCAACCAGGTGTGCAGGTCTATATTATTAATTTGCTAGCCGAGTACCTGCCCGACTAGTACCTGCCCTATGGGCGATCTTGTTCCAAACATGCAACGCATTATTCTGACGCATACCTTTATTTGGGTGGTGTATCGGCAACTGACAGCTCTGTATAGGCCAAAAAAACAATAACCTGGGTTACGTGCATGAGACAAAAACATACCTACTGTTTATAATTCAAAACACCTCACTGCACTGGAAAACGTGGGGACAGGAATACTGAACTGGAAATGGTGGAGACTTGTAATACCCTCCAACACCTGTAGGTGGTGCTACATGATACACATTTACATGGAGAATTTGTGTCTCCCTCCAAAGACCACAGGCAAAGATTTTAAACACCCCGATACATCAATTGGGGTCATGCTGAACCGATGTAGCAAGTCTGGATGGAATTGGCCTACAACTGACGGAGGAGTAGCGTGACAAACAAACAAGCAAACAAGCACACAAACATCAGTCCATGAATTGTTGAAAGGATTATAAAAACTACACGGTTATTGGACACAAATACAAATGATAAAGTATGTAACTTTGAAAATAACGAGAAAACTCAAGCTCATTGGCCATCATTTCAAAACCCGAAGATCTTTTTTTAAAGGAGCCACCCACACAACGATATCACAGGTACCACATGCTGAGCTGCATATTCTTGAATTGTCCTGCTTTTATCGCCACATTTCCCTCCTGCAATTCCATAACAAAGACTGCGGACAATTTTAATGAAACACTGCTGCAACCATCCAATGTCAGCACAGGCGCTTGCCCATACAAATAACACAGCTCCCACTAACTGTTTCATTTGCAGAGTCTGTAATTTTATTAAAAACGATTTCAAAGCCACAGCTTTTCTCAGACTCAGATTGTGTCACCCAATGGTGGCACTTTAATTGGCATGCTGTCTGGCACACGTGTTGAATAGTGCTGATGAGCTAAAATTACAGATGGATATGCATGGATGCCAGGTGCTGCAAGGTTATCGCAGGTTTTTGAAAGTAGTCTTCAATTAGACGTGACTTTCTCAAGGACCTGGTTTGACCTCAACGTGACGAGCATCATCCACTTTGTATAATTTGTATTTGGACACCTGTTATGAATCCCCTTCACTCAAAAGTAAACGAATGTGTATCTTATTGACCGGATCGTACTTGTCAGCATGTCAGTTAAAAAGAAAACTCTCCTACATTAATAAAGAACTGTGATTCGTTTTTCAAACACAGTATAATAAATGATGTTGATAGATTATTACCAGGTCATGCACCTTCATCATGTAAGTTACATTTTGTTTTAATGTGTATAGCTGATGATCTATAGTGCATCACATGCTTTATCCACGTTCTCCCTTGCAGAAGATGGATTTATTGATTGTTTTGGAATATAGTAGCTTCAATACAAAATCTTAACTCATGTGTATATTACTTTTGTGTTATTACAATATCCAGTTGAAGTGCGGTGAAAATGATATTTATTCATCGTTATAGCCTGATTTAAAAGAGAAATACGCCATTTTACTAGATGTGTAATTGTAAGTTCTTTGTTTTTTTTTAATGCTGACTTCCTGTTGACATTAAGGATATCCACATTACAAGGAAATCAGACACAGGTGGAGGCCATTCAGCCGATCATGCCTGCGTGACATCAACATCACACCAATTTATCAACACAAGATCCAAAGAATAAAATGCAAATATTTTTTCTATTATCGATTTATTTTAAGTTTTTTGTTTGTTTGTTTGTTTGTTTTCTTCCTCTCAGGGGAGGGGGCATAGGCTTGGTTTAAACACACACATCATCAACCACACAACACCCCTTGACAAGACCCCCACCAACAGCACTCTGCACACATTCACACAATTACCCATCAATGCTCAAACTACCTAAAAGTCCTGTCAACATCCCCATACCCCTCTACCTCCATAAATTCCAGGTACTTATCTAATTCGAATTTAAACTTATCGACTGTTTCTGCTGCCACTACCTTTCCAGGGAGACATTCCATGCATTAACTACTCTCTGAGTAAACGACCCCTGCCTTGCTACCATCTTAACTCGACTCTTCTTTACTCTCAGGCTATGGCCCCTGGTCCTATCACTGTCCACTATGTTGAATAATTCATCCACACTTAATTTATTGATACCTTTCATTATCCTAAACATCTCCATCATATCTCCTCATAACCGCCTCTTGTCTAGTGTATAAAGCCCTGTCTCCTTCAGCTGCTCCTCATAGCTGAGTCTAGCTAGGCCCAGAATCAATCTAGTAGCCCTGTGCTGAACCCTCTCGGTAGCACCTATGTCCTTCCTGAATTGTGGTGAGCAAAACTGCACACAATATTCTAAATGTGGCCCTCACTAAATTCCTGTACAATATTAACACCACCTCTTTTGATTTATAAATGATCCCCCTCCGAATACAACCTAAAACCCTATTTGCTTTACCTATAGCTGCCTGGCACTGTGCTGCCTGCTTACTTCCCGTATCTATTACCACCCCCAGATCCTTCTCCTGTGTGACACGTTCCACAATTACCCCTTACATCATGTAATCTCTATTTTCATTGTTATTTCCCATCCCCAACACCTTACACTTGCTCAGGTTGAATTCCATCTGCCAATCATTTGCCCAATCTATGCAAGTCTCAATACTTTCCTGAATCTGATCACCACCCCCTCTGCTATCCACCTTACCTCCAAGCTTTGTGTCATCTGCAAATTTGGAAAGCTTACTCTTTACCCCATCATACAAATCGTTGATGTAAATAATGAATAGTAATGGTCCGAGTGCTGATCCCCGAGGTATCCCGCTACTTACATCCTACCAGCAAGACATTCTCCCACTCACAGCCACCCTTTGCTTCCTATTACCAACCCAGTTTGCAATCCAATTAGCTACCTGACCAGCCACACCACAAGCCCTTACCTTGGCTGACAACCTCCGTTGTGGTACCTTATCAAATACCTTCTTAAAGTCTAGATTTACTATGTCCGCTGCCTTTCCCTCATCCACCCAATCAGACACTGCTTCATAGAACTCTAAAAGATTTTGTTAAACAGGAACTACTTTTGGCTAAACCCATGTCCCTGACTAGCCTTTTAATTAGTTTGTATTTATTTAAATGGTTCCTCATCTGGTCCTTAATTAATGTCTCCAACACCTTCCCCCACAACTTAAGTCAAACTAACAGGTGTATAGTTCCCCAATTCTTCTCTGGATCCTTTCTTAAATAATGGTGTTACATTGCTACTCTCCAATCCTCCGGTACCTGTCCTGACTCCAGTGAATGATTGAAAATATCGGTTAACATCTCACCTGCTCAGCCACCTCCCTCAATACTCTCGGTTGCATATTATCTGGACCCGGAGCCTTATGTACTCTTAGATTTCCCAGCTGTTCCTTTACTTCCTCCACTCCAACCGGGATCTTCTGCAAAAGCCCTTCCTCATCTCCTCGATAGATATTACAATAACAATGGCTTACAAACAATATTCTAACAATATCATTAACTATTTAACGGTAAAATAGGTATCGTATATGTCACATTTAACAGGTGATACAATATCTAGTATGTAAGACCTCAATAATATACATTGAAAATTGACTTTATTCCTGCCTTTTTCATGCCTTTCACATGAGGGTTTTTCACATTTGATTAGATTAGACTGTTTGGCTGGCAAGGGAATTCCCGAACAACTTGGGTGAACTCAGACCGTTTTTGTTAATTTTTATCATTCTCAATTCGAGAGTAAATTATTAGATTGCCAATGTGGTGTCTCGTGATATCAATGCCCAAAATATCTGTGAGAGAGTATGTGCCATATATCCCAAGCACTGCAGTTTCCAATGCACCGATATTACAAGAACAAATGAGAAAAGTACCAGCATTTGCAGCTAACGCTTTCACTATGTAATTCTATACTGCAATTATGCAACAAACAGGAAGGAGCCAGGATTCTGGTGTTGTTTCCTCTGTAACCCATGGATGATGTATTTGTTTACTGGTTTATTTTATTTGCTTTTCCTTTTGTAAAATCTCTACAGAGTTGAATCACATCTGTTTTGTTAATTCATTGCGATTTGGGTGTAAATTTCAAAAGTTTGGGAAAATTTACAATTTGCACTTGAGGCCCTGGAGAGTACATATATAAAGAAAGTCAATTCTCTGTAACAGGAGGCCAATAATTATGGGAGCATAAATGGATCACGCTGATTTTACATATTTCCACTTTGCATGCTAACAAAACAAACAAAATTATGGCATAATTAACAGCTATAAATGATTCTTCCTTTTTTTTAATACATTTTATTTGAGAAGAAATGTATCTCTTTTATAATAAAACTATAAAATCATTTCCTGCTTTTATTAATGTGAAAATTTAAAGAACTCAGAAATACATGATCACTTTACACCTTTTATCCAGCATTACAAACCCTTTTAATGGCATTGTAATAAAAGATGGTAAATCCACGATCCCAAGATATTGTCATGTGGAAGGGAACTATCCGATAACTGCTACCGAGGCACTTATCAATCACAATGGAAGCTAGTTCCAAGGACAAAACCAAGCAGTCACTTTTTCTCATATACAGACGTTCCTTCGTTCACCATCAGTTTGTGCTTCAGCGCAGTCTGGTGCCATGCCTCTTACATATCTGGATTACGAAAAATTAACCTTTCAGGAATACCAATTTAACCCAAATTAAGCGTGGCAAAATGGTGGGATCATGAGTCACACACTACCTCTTGGAGAAATAAATATTTTATTACACCAGATATTGAAGGAAATCCCGAGAGATAAATACAAGAACAAAATAATCTCCACATCCCACCCACACTCCCTCCCTCGTGCCAAAATCCGACATACTTGATTTCATTTGAATTATATATTGTTAACACTGAAGAACATGAATTGAAACACAAACCTGCAGTTAAGCAGTACTTTGGCACTGAATTTGGCAAATTGTACAGCGTCTCGTCTGAAGCGCACAAAGATGTATGTATATATATGTACTGTATATATATGTATAATTGTATATGTATATATATATGTCTGTGTGTTGTCTTTCGGCTGCTCCCGTTAGGGGTCGCCACAGCGGATCATCCGTTATGATCCGCATACTGATTTGCATAGGTTTTACGCCGGATGCCCTTCCTGACGCAACCCTGGTCGCCTCTTACGACACAGGGATAAGGATTGGGTTTCGCCATGAATCCGGGCTGCCCTACACCCTCTCATAGCGCGGCCCAGCGCAGAGCTCCCGTCCTCGAGCGATCCTCCAACCCAAGCTTCCGAGTAGCTGGATTACAGGTGCACGCCACTACGCCCGGTTATATGTATATATGTATATATATTTATATATATATATATATATTATATATATATATATATATATATATATATACGAGGTGTGTTCAAAAAGTATCCAACCTTAATTTTTCGTGCGTAAACAAATGAAGCTCGGGAGGCATGGTTTGGTGCACGTATGTAGGCGATCCTAATCCGTATGCGTGATATTTTCCCACCTGCAGAAGCGGTCAGTCGCCGACAGACCGCCGATGAGTGAGGAAGTGTAAGTGAGCGCCGTCGGATTTTCGTTTTTGACAAAATGACGGATCACTGTGGTCTCATCGCCAGTGATCACTGTGTTGAAGAAGTTGGGATCACTGTTCACAGTCTCCAGCATGTCCTGTGCGATCTCCAAATGGAGTTGCTTCTGCTCGATCGATAGCAGCTTTGGCACGAACTTCGCTGAGATTCTCCTTAAGCCCAAATCCACAGTCACAATGGAATGAACGGATGCAATGCTGACGCCCGCCTCGTCTGCAAGTTCTCTGATCGTGATTCGACGATCCTGCATCAGCAGGGTCCTCACTTGGTCAATGACGATCTCATTTCGGGATGTTGAGGCCTACCCGAACATGCTTCACTTTCCACTGATGTGCGATCATCTTTGAAGCGGTTGTACCACTCTTTTATCTGTGTGGTGCCCATTGCTTCGTCCGAAGGCCTGTTGAATCTTGCGGATCGTTTCCACTTGGGAATCGCCAAGCTTTACACAAAATTTGATGCAGTAGCGTTGTTCAAGTTTTTCCATCATTTTGTCAAAAACGAAAATCTGACGGCGCTCACATACACTTCCTCACTCATCGGCGGTCTGTCGGTGACTGACAGCTTCTGCAGGCGGGAAAATATTCACGCATATGGATTAGGATCGCCTACATACGTGCACCAAACCACGCCTCCCTAGCTTTATTTGTTTACGCACGAAAAATTAAGGTTGGATACTTTTTGAACACACCTCGTATGTATGTATGTATATGTATATGTATATATATATATACAGTGGGGGAACAAGTATTTGTACACTGCCGATTTTGCAGGTTTTCCCACTTACAAAAACGTAGAGGTCTGTAATTTTTATCATAGGTACACTTCAACTGTGAAAGACGGAATCCAAAAAAAAAATCCTGAAATCACATTGTATGATTTTAAAATATTAATTTGCATTTTATTGCATTAAATAAGTATTTGATCACCTACCAACCAGTAAGAATTCCGGCTCTCACAGACCTGTTAGTTTTGGCTTTAAGAAGCCTCCCATTCTCCACTCATTACCTGTATTAACTGCACCTGTTTGAACTCGTTATCTGCATAAAGACAGCTGTCCACACTCAATCAATCAGACTCCAACCTCTCCACAAGGGCAAGACCAGAGAGCTGTCTAAGGACATCAGGGACAAAATTGTAGACTTGCACAAGGCTGAGATGGGCTACAGGACAATAGGCAACAGCTTGGTGAGAAGGCAACAACTGTTGGCGCAATTATTAGAAAATGGAAGAAGTTCAAGATAACAGTCAATCTCCCTCGGTCTGGGGCTCATGCAAGATCTCACCTCGTGGAGCCTCAATGTCATGAGAAAGGAGGGATCAGCCCAGAACTACACGGCAGGACCTGGTCAATGACCTGAAGAGAGCTGGACCACAGTATCAAAGAAACCATAAGTAACACACTACGCCGTCATGGATTAAAATCCTGCAGCGCACGCAAGGTCCCTTGCTCAAGCCAGCGCATGTCCAGGCACGTCTGAAGTTTGCAATGACCATCTGGATGATCCAGAGGAGGAATGGGAGAAGGTCATGTGGTCTGATGAGACCAAAATAGAGCTTTTGGTTTAAACTCCACTCGCCGTGTTTGGAGGAAGAAGAAGGATGAGTACAACCCCAAGAACACCATCCCAACCGTGAAGCATGGAGGTGGAAACATATTCTTTGGGGATGCTTTTCTGCAAAGGGGACAGGACGACTGCACCGTATTGAGGGAGGATGGATGGGGCCATGTATCGTGAGATCTTGGCCAACAACCTCCTTCCTCAACAAGATCATTGAAGATGGGGCGTGGCTGGGTCTTCCAGCATGACAACGACCCGAACACACAGCCAGGGCAACTAAGGAGTGGCTCCGTAAGAAGCATCTCAAGGTCCTGGAGGGCCTAGCCAGTCTCCAGAACTTAACCCAATAGAAAATCTTTGGAGGAGCCGAAAGTCTGTGTTGCCAGCGACAGCTCCGAACCTGAAGGATCTGGAGAAGATCTGAATGGAGGAGTGGGCCAAAACCCTGCTGCAGTTTGTGCAAACCTGGTTAAGAATACAGGAACGTCTGATCTCTGTAATTGCAAACAAAGGTTTCTGTACCAAATATTAACTTCTGTTTTTCTGATGTATCAAATACTTATTTCATGCAATAAAATGCAAATTAATTATTTAAAAATCATGCAATGTGATTTTCAGGATTTTTGTTTTAGATTCCGTCTTTCACAGTTGAAGTGTATCTATGATAAAATTACAGACCTCTACGTGCTTTGTAAGTGGGAAAACCTGCAAAATCGGCAGTGTATCAAATACTTGTTCTCCCCACTGTATATATGTGTATATGTATATATATATACATGTATATCTATATATGTATATATATGTATGTATATGTATACGTATATGTATATATATATATATATGTACCATCTCAATTGGGTTTCTGCCGTGTGATTGTGGAGGCCAGGTCATCTAATGCAGCACTCCATCACTCTCCTTCTTGGTCAAATAGCCCATACACAGCCTGAAGGTGTGTTTTTGGTCATTGCTCTGTTGAAAAACAAATGATGGTCCCACTAAGCGCAACCAGATAGGAGGCCGTATCGCTGCAGAATGCTGTAGTAGCCATGCTGGTTAAGTGTGCCTTGAATTGTAAATGCATCGCCGACAGTGCCACCAGCAAAGCACCCCCACACCATCAGACCTCCTACTCCATGCTTCTCTGTGGGAACTACACATGCAGAGATCATCCGTTCACCTTCTCTGCGTCTCGCAAAGACACGGCAGTTGCAACAAAAAAATCTCAAATTTGGACTCATCAGACCAAAGGACAGATTTACACTGGTCTAATGCCCATTGCTTGTGTTTCTTAGCCCAAGCAAGTTTCTTCTTCTTGGTCTCCTTCAGTAGTAGTTTCTTTGCAGCAGTTCGTCCATGAAGGCCTGATTCACTCAGTCTCCTCTGAACAGATGTTGTTGAGATGCGTCGGTTAATTGAACTCTGTGAAGCATTTACTTGTGCTTCAATCTAAGATGCAGTCAATTGGCGATTTATGAGGCTGGTAACTCGAATAAACTTATCCTCTGCAGTGGAGGTAACTCTGG
>CM068957.1:145728518-145741097 GCA_035128595.1 Eptatretus atami
GGAGAGAGTATTGGCAACTGGATATACTGCACAGATCATTCACCAGCATTGTCTTTCCAGTTCTTTGTACAACGACATTGTTCTCCCAACAATAATCATAATTAATTTTTTTACCACACTCCTCACTCACTTCATCTTAGAAGCCAGGAGATGACCTTTCCAAAATTTCACGTTGATTATCTCCAATTCTGAACATCAATCTAAATGAAGACCAGCTTCTTCATCTCCGTCCTTCATGTTGCAGCAGTTTCTTTGCCCTCTTTACTTTCTACCAACGGAAGTGGAGCGTCAGCACATAGATTGTTGATACATCTTTCTCCGGTCTGAGTCGAGACTCGATTCCATCCCTCGTTGATATTTTTTCAAAATCAAATTTATTATAACCACAATTAACATTCAATTGCGTCCAATCATAAGGCAATGATGATAATCGAATCATAATAATAATATTAAATGGGGGCTAGCCGGATGCCTTGAGGTAGGTACACTCCACTCTAAGTCTGAATCGGCTGGGTTTTGATCCTGGCCAGCTTATAAACTATCATTTCAGTGTTTCACGGCAGGGTGATTCAATGCGTGTGCCGTCTCGGATGGACATTACACTGGGTATCTTGTCTGCCAGCATTAATCGCTGACATGAAGACTCCACTGGTGTCCTTCTCGAAGAATTTGAGGAGTTATTGCAAACCTGCAAAATAGTTGTTCTTGCTGCCATCAGTGGAACGTCGATCACTGCGGTTCATTTCCCTTGGAGTCAATTGATACTCTGGATGTATTTGCACTTTCAGTATGTTATTGTGAAGATTATTGTCATCAAATGGAGAGAAAAAAATCAGCTCACTACAGCTCACTCACATAATATTAAAGAATAACTTAATTTTGCATACTTTTGATTATTTTTCAATTTAACGCACCTCCTCTTTTCTTTATTCTGCCATAATTAATTCCACCCTCATTTAGGAATGGGCGAGAGTGTTTTCAGTCCCGCTCTTTTCACCAACTGGCTGTCCAGGCTGACGTTCGAATGAAGAGTCAGAGTTTTCATTTGTTCAAGGGTGCAGACGATAAGTTTGCACACTTCGTGAAACTACTGGATCGGATCTTTAAATTCCACCAACAATTCTGTTATTTAATGACTTGAAATCAAATTTTTCTTCAAATGTTTTTTTGGGGAGTTTTTTCTCATTAAAATTCAGGGAAAGCATGAAGATTGCTTCCATGGTTCATTATTTTTGTGTGTGCATATCGAACAGGAGTCATTACAAGTTCTGCCTGCAGGTGTGCCTGATTTTTAAGTTTGCAAGTTGTGCCCCTGAATATCTTTATTAAAAAGGTATTAGTAAATACCACTGCATGAATACGGACAAATCCATATTTCGTCAAATTTAAGAAAAATTTGCGGTCATATAAATATAATTGTTGGACCCCGCTATTTGGTGTGGAAATACTTCTGGAAAATGGAAAATGCCGCAAGTAGCCCATAAGTGATAGTGCGTCATTGTTTCAATGGAACAAGGGTCGGGGGGGGGGGGGGGTGGGGTGGGTGGTTGTTTCCCTGGCGGTTTGTATTTCATGAGGGAAAATAAAAAAATCACGTGAAAAACCGCAATACACCTGCGAAAACCGTGAATAAGTACAAACAAAAAAAACCAAAATAAATTGGATATGCCCGCAAACCACGAAAACGCGAAAAAAATACCTGTCATAACGCCCCGCAAATAAAGAAAAAATTGCGAATTGGCAAAGCACAAAGTCAAAATGTCGAAGCTGGTCACAATTTATAAATTGCGATAAGCGTGGTCGCGAATGGCGAATCCGCGAACAGCGGAATTCTGACATATATTGGACCCATCAATGTTGTGCATACATTAAAAGCAAGTGCCACACCAGCTATTGCTGCATGCATGTGACCAACAGGAAATGGTTGACACTTAAACATGTCTGTGGTACACAAACAGTTCTGCAAGCAGCCAGAAATATAAATTAAAGAAAGACTCTTTGGCTTAACAGCTGCAATAGGCTCTGCATATTATGTGAGCTAGCAAGCTACAGCCCGACATCTCACTATGACTGTATTGACAGACAATTATGAGGAAGAGTTTTAATTCTCAATTTTATAACCAGCAGTCTACGCCAGAGAGAAACACCCAGACACGTGTTCGACTTGTTGGCTTCACCTTATGAGAAAGCTTTTGTATATAAAAAATAGGTAAAAAAAGAATGTATATGCAAACATCAGCTAGATGCAACCTTGACTCAAGGCCATAATAACACATTTTCCAGACTGTTCCATGAGCAACACATCACCTCAGCCTGAGAAGGTGAAGTACATGGTCAAACCAAACACCCAATCCAGGTCAGAAAATGCATGCTCCTACAATTGGACTACTCTCATAAGAGTCGGTCTCCGTGGCAACAAGGAGGCCAAAGCTCCTCTCCGGATTGAGGGTAACACCGACAAGGACATTAAGTTGAGATCAAGACTCCAACACCGGAGTCCGTACAGGAACAGTGCCATAACCAGCTATTGCTGCATGCATCCTGACTACAGGATTATATTAGCAGGTTTATCACCGAATGGGCTTCAAAAGATACCAAGTGGTGGAACAGCATATGTTGCCCTGATGAGCCCAAAGTAAGGGCAAAACCGAGGTTGGTGCTTCACTTTTCATCTGGCTTGGTGACCAGCTTTTGACTTTGCCTCACATGAACTGCTGATGCCTTCTGGGTTGGCAGGCTGATGAAACCGTTGGGTGGGGGGATGATGTCATCATCACAACGTGGTCAAGTCAGGAGAATTGCATCATTACATTAATTCTTCCCTGATGGCTTAATAACATCAAATGGTGGCTTCATGGTTGTGGATTGGTTGATGTAACACAATATGTTCATGCAGTAGATGGCACTTGTGGGAGTCAAACAATCTGGGCCTCACAAGTCACAGTTTAGTGGGGCATCAAAGCCAGTTTTTATAACCGTAAGGGCTTCACAGTCAGCAGGTGAATGGAATAGCAATATGTTGCCCTGATGGCACCAAGAAGGGCGAAACCCACGTTAGTACTTCACTTTCACTGCTGGTAAGAGTTTTGACTTTGCCTCACATAAACTGCTTGCTGGGTTGGCAGGCATGAACCGTTGTGTGATGAGGTCATCATCAAGCATTGGTGCAAGTCAGGAATAATTGCAATAATAATTATATATACATATTATTAATATAGCGTGGTAACTAATGATGTAATAGTGATGTGTACACAAGTGGATAACATGCGGATCGGGTGCGGTGCTGCAATTCGACGTCTTGAGTGGTTATGAAGCAAAACATTTAAAATCCTTCTCTGATTGATGGCATAAACAACACGAGCCATCTGTCATTTTTAAAATGAATATGAGCTGTTATGTGTTAATTCAATAACCTATTGATAGATATAAAATGACGATATTATGCAATTTCTGTCTTTGCTGATGCTGATGATTAGCCAATAAGCGATGAACCACTTCTTCTGGGAAGGCTTTTCCCACTAGATGTTGGACAATTGCCTGCGGGATTTACTTCCATTCAGCTACAAGAGCATCTCGTGAGGTTGGGCAGTGAAGTGGCGATTAGGTTCTGGCTCACAGTCAGTGTTTCCAATTCATCCCAAAGTATCGATGGGGTGAGGTCAGGGCTCTGTGCAGGCAGTCAGTGCTTCCACACCGTTGATCTCGCCAAACACTTCTGTATGGACTTCGATTTGGTGCACAGAAGGTAATTGTCATGCTGAAACGGAAAAGGGCCTTCTCAAGCTGTTTGCCACAAAGATGGAAGCACAGAATCATCTAGACATATTATTGTATGCTGCAGCATGAGTTATTCCCTTCACTGGAACTAAGGGCCAAGTCCGACATGAAAGCAGCCCCAGACCACAAATTTTACAGTTGGCACAATGCATCAGGCAGGTAGCATTTCTCCTGGCTCCACCAAACCCAGACCTTGTCCTTAGGACTGCAGATGGTAAAAGCATGATTCATCATCCAGAGAACTCATTTCCACAGCTTCAGAGTCCAATGGCGTGAGCTTTACAACCACTCCAAGCCGACCACTTGGCTTGTGGCATGGTGATCTTCGTTTTGTGTGGCGGCTGTCGGCCATGGAAACTCATTTCATGAAGCTCTCGACGAACAGTGGTTTAGACCGAGTTGCTTCCAGAGGCATTTGGACTCGGCTAGTGATTGTTGCAACCGACAGACGATTTTATCCCTGATACGCGCTTCAAATGCATGGCGGTCCATTCTGTGACTTTGTGTGGCCTACTTTGTGGTCTGGTGTTTGTTGTTTCTCCGAAACGTTTCCACTTCACAATACAGCACTTATAGTTGATAGGACGCTCTAGCAGGGCAAAAATTTGAATGAACTTAACTTGTTTGGAAGGTGGCATACCATTGACGGTGCCACGTTGAAAGTCACTAAGCTCTTCAGTATGGCCCATTCTTCTGCAATGTTTGTCTATGGAGATTTCATGGCTCCTATATAATTATATATATTATTATATATATATAATATATTATATATATATATTATATATATATATTATATCATACACCACAGTATAAATACATATATATATATATATATATTATGTATAACACACACCAGTAAATAAATACATATTATATATATAATATACTATATATATATATATATATATATATATATATATATATACCACACACACATCAGTATAAATACATCTATATATACTATATAATTACACACACACAGTTAAAATACATATATATATATATATATATATATATAATATATATATTATACTATATACACACACACAGTATAAATCATATATAATATATATATATATAATTAACACACACACAGTATAAATACATAATATATATATATATATATATATATTATATATACACACAACACGTAAAATACATTATATATATATATTATATATATATATAATATATATACCAACACACACACAAAAATACATTTATTATATATATATAACAAACACACAGTATAAATACAATAATATATATATATATATTATATATATATATAGTATATATAACCACACACACACACACAACTCACACTGTGTATAATCAAGAACTGGTCAAATGATAAAGCTCCAAAAGAACAGAAAATAAAAATGTGTTGGTTTGAAAAAGTGATAAATATATGCATCATTAGCTGTACAATATTTTAGGCATTGAAATCAAACCGCTGTAAGAATCGAACAAAGATAACCAATTTAAATGCATGGTATTATCAATGGTGTAAAAATAAACCGATATTTTTTCCCTCGTTCTGGTAGCTTTTCAAAAAAAATTTAAAAAGTGATCTTTGTCAATAAAAAAGGTTTCGCATACCTCAACTGTGCAAACATATGAGGGGTTTTAACGTGTTTGTAATCATATTTGGCATATTGCAATGACAGCTCTTTACATGTAAAAGGCACAATCACCACCCACTAACAAGCAACTTGTGGTTAACACTGGTCACCTTGAGATTGCTGTTTGAGTTCTCTCTTACAATGTGACCATTAACCAACGATTGAATTCAATGAAACAATTGCTCAATAATCACATTTGTGCATATTTTTGGCTCGAGCTTGGTTTGTGAAGGTCACACTTTTCTTATAAGATGATACATCCACAAATTTGTTTTAATGCCTGGTCATAATTTGAATTCATTATTAGTCTTTGCTACATGGTTATTTTCAAAAGACTGATTTTTTATACAATATGAAGAAATCAACAGGATATGCAATGAATTATCTCAATGAGCCATATTTGAGGGCACGTTCATGCAAAGCACCGCTTCAGAATTTCCATCAGTATATATTTAGAAATGTCAAGTATTTAAAAAACAATCAGCAAAACCTTTTTAATAAATACTATTTATATAAGAACTAGAACATACTACAGGCAGAAACTTTCGGATCAAAATGCTTATTCTGGATAAGGCGTGGTAATGAATGCTGATTTCTTACGTAAATGTACTTGTGCCATACAAACTAAACTGCCTATGCATCCTAAGAGAATATGATGTCAGAGGTTTTTGGGTATCAAATTTCATTTGCCCAAAGACAGTCCAAGACATTTCTAGTGTTAATGTGATCGAAAAACTTTGAAGACAATTTAAAATCGAGACACTTCTAATATTGAAAGCCATAATGAGTAGCCTGTTGGTGGAGTGTGTAAAGCCTTTTAGCCTTGTCCTCACTGGTGTGGGTTCAATGTATTGTTTCAGAAACCTGGCCTGGAGAGAAGGTGGATACATCTGGTCTTTTTGTATGTAGAAATACCACAATGTCACATCAATGGCCTTTGTGAACCTCCGTACCATAAGAGGAAGTCTATAAGAGGCTGAAAGTTTCTTGCTATCATGAAAAGCATTAATATAGCAAATTGGCTTTGTAAACAAGAAGTTCATTTTATTTCTTTTTTTCATCACATTTTAACCATCTCTTATTATTGTATTCTATCATTCATTCATCACCATCGTATCACTGCATTATTTCTGTCTGTCATTGTATAATTGATGTCGTATTTTCATTGTCATTATTATAATTATTGATGTCGTATTTTCATCGTCATTATATAATTATTGATGCCGTCTTTTCATCGTCATTGTACAATTTGATGTCGTTTTCAATGAGTTGTTATATTGTTATTAGTTGAGCATTTGAATGAAGAAGGTGAAAGCTAACATCAAATATTATAAACATTTGTTTTAAAATGCGATGTAAAAGATGAGATTATAGAAGTGTTAAGGCAGCAAAAACATCGATGGAAGTGGAAGATAAAAAGAGGTGATTGTGAAAAATACCAAATTTCTTGTGTCAAAAACCATTTTGCTATTTTTTGAGTTTTTCATTAAAATAAATATCGCAAGATATTCTGTTGTCTCCTATTACAGATATTTAATTGAAATGTCTTAGAAGGCTTATACGAGATTGAAAACATTAATCACTCCAGTCTTTGGGCCTTCAGAAATATGAAGAAGAAACACTCTGACATTCACTAATCTCCTCCCATGCAGTGGTGTGGGCATGCATTCACCTGTAGTGTGAAAAGGGCATACGATGATTCAAGTTTTTTGTCAATTGTGTTTGAGGTTTGATTGTCATACCTATTACGGTTAAAAAACAAACAAACTAGTAATCATTTGCAAAATCACAAAGTGAACTGAACAAGATTCACGGATAAGCTTTATACTTTAGTGGCATTTCTTGGTTTGTAGCTGTCTGCCACTCTTATAAAAGCCTAATTCAAAATTTGTACAATGAACTGGGCTGCCACTTATTCAATATTCTGTAAGATTGTGCACTTGATATCGGTACAAAACCCCATGTCCTCAAAATCTTTGTAAAAGTGGAAAATTAAGGTCGTGTCTTAAAATGTGTTTTACTTGGGTGAAGTAACCTTTAAAAATGGCAAATAAGTGACATTCAATTGAATCTAATAAGTGGTAAGACAATTCCTGATACAATTTCAGCTGCAAGAAGTGCCACTTAAATCTCTCATATATGAAGGTCTGGAAACGCGGTGACGCAAGTCTTACTGGCAGACAATGGTACATGCCGGCAGCTTCTATGACATAGCAACGACCCCCGTTGACGCAGTAGGCTCCGTTCTGAGTCATTGCAAACACGACTATGTCCAGACCCTGGTGGAGGGACAGAAGAGAGGAGAAGGAGTAGAAGCTAGTGAAACAAAGCATCAAAGGTGAAAGCAAGAGTGTAAGCAGTAAGAAGGGGAGAAAAGATTCATGAAATATGCAGAACAGGAAGAATATAAAAGAGGAGGAAAAAGGGGGGAAGGGGAAGAAGACAGCAATCAATAATGACAAAGCATGACATATTTTGAAGGATGTGAAAGTATATACTCAGATCGTAATTAACATTGCATTATAACTCAGACATTGCTGAATATCACCAAAGAGATTGCATAATTCGCCATAGTAAATGATAAGATGATATCAACGTTCACGATGTCCTGAAGACAGGACAATTACTTTGTCTATTATTATGAGAGCACTATGTGGTGCGTAAAAAAACTGTGGAGTATTGGAGTAAGGTGTGGGAGCAAGATGCAACCATTGTATGTACATTCATCATCCTCAGACCCGTTTTTTTCGGTGCACTGAAGATTATTCATTTTAAATTACCCTTATAACAATCAGTCATGAAATGTTACATGTTTATGACTCGGGGCAACTCCTCTTCCGTTATTATACACAAGTCTACATGTAAAAGCATTAATTGAAAATTGTTACAAAATACATTTTCTGCAAATTTTGTTTACTTGATAATGCTGAGACGTGCTCTCAAGCATACACATTCAAATAGTGATATAAAGTGTTTCTTTTCAGGGAATAGGATGGTTCTTTTGACCGATTAATCTACAATAGCAGGTGAGAGAGTCTTCTAAATGGGGTTTATTCAGAAAAAAAAAACATGGCACTCCACAACAAGCCACTGAAGATTCTCTGTCCTCATTGTCCCGTTTATAGCCCACAGACAGAAACCCCTCAAAGTTTCTTCTTCTACAAGAACCAAGTATTTTTCAGAAAATTCTAAACCTCAAAGAAACCATAATTTATCGCACCTCAGTGATTAACCTGTATCCTTTTGGAACAAAACCCACTTTTAGAATATGCAATTCACCTCAACAAAACATTATGCAATCAGACATATGATAAGCAGTGCGTTTCTGAATCAATACTAAGCGTCCAGCATTAACAACCACTGTACCTATACAACTCCCAGCAGACGTAAAGAATTTGTTACACTTCTCTGCTACACTATATGGAGAAAATAAAGTCACAATTATTAAGGGTGGAAAAAACATGTAGCTGGAGAAATATGCTCAGTGTCCAGAGTAAAGTCTCAGGGTTACAATTTATTCTGGACACATGAAATATGCTACAGGCAACAGGCAAGAGGAAAAACGGAGAAGGGGAGAGTAAAGATGTGGTGATATGCACGTTGACCGTGCTAAATCAGGGAGCGAAGAGCGTTTAAAAAATAAACCATCTTCACCAAGAAAACACAACTCTATCTGGGTTCATTATGAAGAAAGACCTATCTGTGGCAGACAGTACAATGCAGATATGTTCAGGATATTTGAAGCCGAGGTCAGAGCTCGTTTCATCTATGTAATGTTGGAAGCAACCTTCCTCTTACCACTGATCCAATATTATGTCGTCAAAAAGAATTTGTACGATCTCTGTATCTCTTTCAGCTGGAAAGATCAAGGGAGTAGGTAACAAATGGTGAATGGACCTTAGGGGAATCTATCCCTCTCTCCAGGATTCGGTTGCAAACGTCAATCATCGATGAACTCTGCTCCAGCCAATGGGAGCTCAAGGTGAAGATGATAAGCCGTCCAATGGCGTTCAGATTAACGTGATGTCATTACGTTGAAACCACATCAGTGTATACCTAATTGAGACTTGCATATATATAGCACGCGCCTTCACTTCCTCCTAACCTGCTCGGCGATTTTTACCCTGAAGAGTGGCAGCACGAAAAGCTTCGGTCACTATTATGTCGTGTTTGTTGCATCCATATTGAAGTTCTTGTGCAAACATCTGTTTATATATATGTATATATGTATACATACATACATACATACATACATACAAAAAACACACGCACATGTGCACATATAAACTGAAAGTACTTACTGTGCAGTTTCAACATCTTGCCCACCTCCCAGTAAAATCCAAGTGGGAGGCATTGGTGGGGGTTGTGGGAGAGGGTTGAGAGGCTCGCAAACTCAAAAATAGTGGAAGTCGATGGGTTGTGAATTGAGAAGGCAGGACATTTGAAATAATGTAATCTGCCGTAGAATGCTTTGGTCACATGCAACAGAAACCCAGGAATCTGCCTGTGTTCGGAGCACATCAAGTATATGTGTATACCAGCTAAGGATTGTCATCTAAAATGCCCCAATAGCTTTTTAACATAAGCCAAAGATTCTTGGAAATGTATGTGAGAAATGGGTGTGCCTCGCACAAACAAAACAGTTTGGAGAAATTTCTCTAATTCATCAAAGGCTGATAGCTTGAAGCTCTCCGGACTGCAACCATTATTTTGTCTGAACTGTCATAGCCATATTATGGCAAGAACAACTCAACTAGGCAAAGAGAAACACAGCTGATCATTACTTTAAGACATAAAGGTCAGTTAATCCGGAAAAAAATAGAAATATATGTCTATATCTAATATATATATGTTCTATAATGTGTATGCAGTCATGCGACTTAACGACGTTCCGGGCAACGACGGATCGCATATACGACGGATCTGCCAGCTCTGAAAAAAAAATAAAAAATGAAAAAAAATATGTAGCTGAAAAATTCCTATCGCGAGTGATGTAGCCTCGTTATAATAGCACATACAATTATGTACACTGTACAGTACATAATACCTCATAATGATAATAAACAACGACAGTGTGGGCCTGTTATAATGCGATCGTTGAGGTCCATAAAATGTCATCGCGAAAAAAGCAGGGTCGTGATAAATGGGGATTCAAGGAAATCGGCTTTCAAACTGAACCAATGTTTCACGTTTACCTTCTCGCAAGTAAATTACCTTTGAATTGAAGAATTCACGAATAAATCGTTGTTGTTCGTCAATTAACAAATTTTTTTTAGTGAAGCTTTTTTGTTGTTAACACATTGCAATGTTCCGAAAATATATCACAATTGACAGGTGCTCTCGTTTAATTCATTTGTAAATTATAACATCAATGCAATGATTACGTATTTATAAAATCCAAACGCTATTTTTCACCTTTCTATAATCGATGCGAGAGGAGGTTGTAAGCTGCTGCTACAACACTGATGGCCGTCATGAACTGCACAAAGGTAAATCTACGTGTCTTCTGTCTCTTGGATGTGTGTTACAATTGCCGACAGTATTCAGTACAGTAACATGCTGTAAAGGTTTGTATCGAGGAGCATAGGCTACACCATATAGCTTAGGTTCTATGTTTGTGTAAGTACGATGTTCGAAAACGGAAAATGAAAAAAAAATGATGTTGCACAACGACGTCGCTTAACGACGCGTTTCTCAGAAGTAACCCCGTCGTTAAGTGGCGCATGACTGTACATGCATATACACACACAAACATATATATATATATATATATATATGTACGTATGTATACATGCATATACACACACAAACATATATATATATATATATACACACACACAAAACTGAATATATATATAATAATTATATATATATATATGTTTGTGTGTGTATATGCATGTATACATATATATATATATATATATATATATATATTATATATATATATATATATATATTATATATATATATATTGCAGTACCAGTCAAAAATTTGGACACACCGACTCATTCAATGGTTTTTCTTTATTTTACTTTTTTTACATTGTAGAATAACAGTGAAGACATCAAAACTATGAAAATACACATAGGGAATTAGCAGTATCTAAAAAGTGTTAAACAAATTAAAATATGTTTTATTTTAGATTCTTCAAAGTAGCCACCCTTTGCCTTGATGACAGCTTTGCACACTCTTGGCATTCTCTCAACCAGCTTCATGAGGTATTCACCTGGAATGCTTTTCCATGAACAGGTTCGCCTTGTTAAAAGTTTTAAATTTGTTTGGGGGATATCTTTTCCTTATTTATAGAGTGTGCAAAGCTGTCATCAAGGCAAAGGGTGGCTACTTTGAAGAATCTAAAATATAAAACATATTTTAATTTGTTTAACACTTTTTTAGATACTGCTTAATTCCCTATGTGTTATTTCATAGTTTTGATGTCTTCACTGTTATTCTACAATGTAAAAAATAGTAAAAATAAAGAAAAACCATTGAATGAGTCGGTGTGTCCAAATTTTTGACTGGTACTGCAATATATATATATATATATATATATATATATATTTAATAAATAAAATTTAAAAATTAAATTTTTATATAAATTTAAATAAATAAAATCATTAATTATTTTATTTAAAATATATGTATACATGCATATACACACACAAACATATATATATATAATAATTATATATATATATTCAGTTTTGTGTGTGTGTATATATATATATATATATGTTTGTGTGTGTATATGCATGTATACATACGTACATATATTATATATATATATATATATTTGTTGTGTGTATATGCATGTACAGTCATGCCGCACTTAACGACGGGGTTACGTTCTGAGAAACGCGTCGTATAGCGACGTCGATGTGCGAACATCATTTTTTTTTCATTTTCGTTTTCGAACATCGTACTTACACAAACATAGACACCTAAGCTATATGGTGTAGCCTATTGCCCTCGGATACAAACCTTGTACAGCATGTTACTGTACTGAATACTGTCGGCAATTGTAACACACATCCAAGAGACAGAAGACACGTAGATTTACCTTTGTGCAGTTCATGACGGCCATCAGTGTTGTTAGCAGCAGCTTACAACCTCCTCTCGCATCGATTATAGATAAGGTTGGAATAAATTAGTAGTTTGGATTTTATAATTACGTACT
>CM068957.1:145741122-145746122 GCA_035128595.1 Eptatretus atami
ATATAATATATATATATATATATATATAATATATATATATATATTATATATATATATGTATACATGCATATACACACACAAAACATATATAATATATATAATTATATATTATATATTCAGTTTGTTTGTGTGTGTATATATATATAATATATGTTTGTGTGTGTATATGCATGTATACATACGTACATATATATATATATATTTAATATATGTTTGTGTGTTATATGCATGTACAGTCATGCGCCACTTAACGACGGGGTTACTTCTGAGAAACGCGTCGTTAAGCGACGTCGTTGCGAACATCATTTTTTTTTCATTTTCGTTTTCGAACATCGTACTTACACAAACATAGACACCTAAGCTATATGGTGTAGCCTATGCTCCTCGGATACAAACCTGTACAGCATGTTACTGTACTGAATACTGTCGGCAATTGTAACACACATCCAAGAGACAGAAGACACGTAGATTTACCTTTGTGCAGTTCATGACGGCCATCAGTGTTGTTAGCAGCAGCTTACAACCTCCTCTCGCATCGATTATAGAAAAGGTGAATAAAATAGCGTTTGGATTTTATAAATACGTAATCATTGCATTGATGTTATAATTTACAAATGAATAAACGAGCACCTGTCAATTGTGATATATTTTCGAACATTGCAATTGTTTAACAACATAAAAAGCTTCACTAAAAAAAATTTGTTTTAATTGACGAACAACAACGATTTATTCGTGGAATTCTTCAATTCAAAGGTAATTTACTTGCGAGAAGGTAAACGTGAAACATTGGTTCAGTTTGAAAGCCGATTTCCTTGAATCCCCATTTATCACGACCCTGCTTTTTTCGCGATGACATTTTATGGACCTCAACGATCGCATTATAACAGGGCCACACTGTCGTTGTTTATTATCATTATGAGGTATTATGTACTGTACAGTGTACATAATTGTATGTGCTATTTTTTATACGAGGCTACATCACTCGATAGGAATTTTTCAGCTACATATTTTTTTTCATTTTTTATTTTTTTTTCAGAGCTGGCAGATCCGTCGTATATGCGATCCGTCGTTGCCCGGAACGTCGTTAATGGCGCATGACTGCATACACATTATAGATACATATATAGATATAGATATAGACATATATTTCTATTTTTTTTTCCGGATTAACTGACCTTTATGTCTTAAAGTAATGATCAGCTGTGTTTCTCTTTGCCTAGTTGAGTTGTTCTTGCCATAATATGGGCTATGACAGTTCAGACAAAATAATGGTTTGCAGTCCGGAGAGCTTCAAGCTATCAGCCTTTTGGATGAATTCAGAAATTTCTCCAACTGTTTTGTTGTGCCGAGGCACACCCATTTCTCACATACATTTCCAAGAATCTTTGGCTTATGTTAAAAAGCTTATTGGGGCATTTTAGATGACAATCCTTAGCTGGTATACACAATATACTTGATGTTGCTCCGAACACAGCAGATTCCTGGGGTTTCTGTGCATGTGCACCAAGCATTCTACGGCAGATTACATTATTTCAAATGTCCTGCCTTCTCAATTCACAACCCATCGACTTCCACTATTTTTGAGTTTGCGAGCCCTCATCAACCCTCTCCACAACCCCCACAATGCCCTCCATTTGGATTTTACTGGGAGGTGGGCAGATGTTGAAACTGCACAGTAGTACTTTCAGTTTATATGTGCAGCATGTGCGTGTGTTTGTGTATGTATGTATGTATGTATGTATGTATACATATATACATATATATAAACAGATGTTTGTACTACAGAACTTCAATATGGATGCAACAAACACGACATAATAGTGACCGAAGCTTTCGTGCTGCACTCTTCACGGGTAAAAATCGCAGCAAGGTTAGGAGGAAGTGAAGGCGCGTCTATATATGCAAGTCTCAATTAGGTATACACTGATTGGTTCAACCGTAATGACATCACGGTTAATCTGAACGCCCATTTGGACGGCTTATCATCTTCACCTTGAGCTCCCATTGGCTGGAGCAGAGTTCATCGATGATTGACGTTTGCAACCGAATCCTGGAGAGAGGGGGATAGATTTCCCCTAAGGTCCATTCACCATTTGTTTACCGTACTTCCCTTGATCTTTCCATGCTGAAAGAGATACAGAGATCGTACAAATTCCTTTTGACGACATAATATTGGATCAGTGGTAAGGATGAAGGTTGCTTCCAACATACATAGATGAAACGAGCTCTGACCTCGGCTCAATATCCTGAACATATCTGCATTGTACTGGTCTGCACAGATAGGGTCTTTCTTCATAATGAACCCAGATAGAGTTGTTTTTTTCTTGGTGAAGGATGGTTTATTTTAAACTCTTCGCTCCCTGATTTAGCACGGTCAACGTGCATATCACAACATCTTACTTCCCCTTCTCCGTTTTTCCTCTTGCCTGTTGCCTTGAGCATATTTCCATGTGTCCAGAATAAATTGTAACCCTGAGACTTTACTCTGGACACTGAGCATATTTCTCCAGCTACATGTTTTTTCCACCCTTAATAATTGTGACTTTATTTCTCCATAATAGTGTAGCAGAGAAGTGTAACAAATTCTTTACGTCTGCTGGGAGTTGTATAGGTACAGTGGTGGTTAATGCTTGGACGCTTAGGATTTGATTCAGAACGCACTGCTTATCATATGTCTGATTGCATAATGTTTGTTGAGGTGAATTGCATATTCTAAAAGTGGTTTTGTTCAAAAGGATACAGGTTAATCACTGAGGTGCGATAAATTTATGGTTTCTTTGAGGTTTAGAATTTTCTGAAAAATACTTGGTTCTTGTAGAAGAAGAACTTTGAGGGGTCTGTCTGTGGGGCTATAAACGGACAATGAGGACAGAGAGATCTTCAGTGGCTTTGTGTGGGAGTGCCATGTTTTTTTTTTCTGAATAAACTCCCATTTAGAAGACTCTCTCACCTGCTATTGTAGATTAATCGGTCAAAAGAACCATCCTATTCCCCTGAAAAGAAACACTTTATATCACTATTTGAATTGTATATGCTTGAGAGCACGTCTCAGCATTATCAAGTAAACAATTTGCAGAAAATGTTATTTTGTAACAATTTTCAATTTAATGCTTTTACATGTAGACTTGTATAATAACGGAAGAGGAGTTGCCCCGAGTCATAAACATGTAACATTTCATGACTGATTGTATAAAGGGTAATTTAAAATGAATAATCTTCAGTGCACCGAAAAAAACGGGCTGAGGATGATGAATGTACATACAATGGTTGCATCTTGCTCCCACCTTACTCCAATACTTCCACAGTTTTTTTACGCACCACATAGTGCTCTCATAATAATAGACAAAGTAATTGTCCTGTCTTCAGGACATCGTGAGACGTTGATATCATCTTATCATTTACTATGGCGAATTATGCAAACTCTTTGGTGATATTCAGCAATGTCTGAGTTATAATGCAATGTTAATTACTGTCTGAATATACTTTCACATCCTTCAAAATATGTCATGCTTTGTCATTATTGATTGCTGTCTTCTTCCCCTTCCCCCCTTTTTCCTCCTCTTTTATATTCTTCCTGTTCTGCATATTTCATGAATCTTTTCTCCCCTTCTTACTGCTTTACACTCTTGCTTTCACTCTTTGATGCTTTGTTTCACTAGCTTCTACTCCTTCTCCTCTTTCTTCTGTCCCTCCACCAGGGTCTGGACATAGTCGTGTTTGCAATGACTCAGAACGAGCCTACTGCGTTCAACGGTGGTCGTTGCTATGTCATAGAAGCTGCCGGCATGTACCAGTTGTCGTGCCAGAAGACTTGCGTCACCGCGTTTCCAGACCTTCATATCATGAGAGATTTAAGTGGCACTTCTTGCAGCTGAAATTGTATCAGGAATTTGTCTTACCATTTATTAGATTTCAATTGAATGTCACTTATTTGCCATTCTTAAAGGTTACTTCACCCAAGTAAAACACATTTTAAGACATCGACCTTAATTTTCCACTTTTACAAAGATTTTGAGGACATGGGGTTTTGTACCGATATCAATGTGCACAATCTTACAAGAATATTGAATAAGTGGCAGCCCAGTTCATTGTACAAATTTTGAATAGGCTTTTATAATGTAGTGCAAGGACAGCTACAAACCAAGAAATGCCACTTAAAGTATAAAGCTTATCCGTGAATCTTGTTCAGTTCACTTTGTGATTTTGCAAATGATTACTAGTTTGTTTGTTTTTAACCGTAATAGGTATGACAATCAAACCTCAAACACAATTGACAAAAACTTGAATCATCGTATGCCCTTTTCACACTACAGGTGAATGCATGCCACACCCACTTTGCATGGGAGGAGATTAGTGATGTCAGAGTGTTTCTTCTTCATATTTCTGAAGGCCCAAAGACTGGAGTGATTAATGTTTTCAATCTCGTAAAAGCCTTCTAAGACATTTCAATTAAATATCTTGTAATAGGAGACATACAGAATATCTTGCGATATTTATTTTTTAATGAAAAACTTCAAAAAATAGCAAAATGGTTTTTGACACAGAAATTTGGTATTTTCACAATCACCTCTTTTTATCTTCCACTTCCATCGATGTTTTTGCTGCCTTAACACTTCTTAATCTCATCTTTTACATCGCATTTAAAACAAATGTTTATAATTATTTGATGTTAAGCTTTCACCTTCTTCATTCAGGATGCATCAACTATAACAATATAACAACTCATTGAAAACGACATCAATTGTACAATGACGATGAAAAGACGGCATCAATAATTATATAATGACGATGAAAATACGACATCAATAATTATATAATGACAATGAAAATACGACATCAATTATACAATGACGACAGAAATAATGCAGTGATAAGATGGTGATGAATGAATGATAGAATACAATAATAAGAGAGGTTAAATGTGATGAAAAAAAGAAATAAAATGAACTTCTTGTTTACAAAGCCAATTTGCTACTATTAATGCTTTTTCATGATAGCAA
>CM068957.1:145751122-145756679 GCA_035128595.1 Eptatretus atami
AAAATTTGACGTAAATATGGATTGTCCGTATTCATGCAAGTGTATTTACTAATACCTTTTTAATAAAGATATTCAGGGGCACAACTTGCAACTTAAAAATCAGTGACACCTGCAGGCAGAACTTGTAATTGACTCCCTGTTCGATAGCACACACAAAAATAATGAACCATGGAAGCAAATCTTCATGCTTCCCTGAAGTTTTAATGAGAAAAAACTCCCCAGAAAAAACATTTGAAGAAAAATTGATTTCAAGTCATTAAATAACAGAATTGTTGGTGGAATTTAAAGATCCGATCCAGTAGGTTTCACCGAGTGTGGCAACTTATCGTCTGCACCCTGAACAAATGAAAACTCCTTGACTCCTTCATTCGAACGTCAGCCTGGACAGCAGTTGGTGAAAAGAGCGGACTGAAACACTCCTCGGCCCATCCTAAATGAGGGTGGAATTATTATGGCAGAATAAAGAAAGAGAGAGGTCGTTAATTGAAAAATAATCAAAATATGCAAAATTAAGTTATTCTTTTAATTTTATTGTGAGTAGCTGTAGTGAGCTGAATTTTTTTCTCTCATTCTATGACAATAATCTTCACATAACCATACTGAAAGTGCAAATACATCCAGAGTATCAAATTGACTCCATAGGGAAATGAAACCGCAGGTGATCGACGTTCCACTGATGGCAGCAAGAACAACTATTTTGCAGGTGTTGTGCAATAACTCCTCAAATTCTTCGAGAAGGACACCAGTGGAGTCTTCATGTCAGCGATTAATGCTGAGCAGACAAGATAGCCCAGTGTAATGTCCATCCGAGGACGGCCACGCATTGTGAATCACCCTGCCGTGAAACACTGAATGATAGTTTATAAGCTGGCCAGGATTCAAAACCCAGCCGATTCAGACTTAGAGGGAGTGTACCTACCTCAAGGCATCCTGCTAGCCCCATTAATATTATTATTGATGATTCATTATCATCATGCCCTTATGATTGACGCAATTGAAGATAATTGGTATAATAAATTTGATTGAAAAAAACTCAAACGAGGGATAATCGAGTCTCGACTCAGGACGCGGAGAAAGAGTATCAACAATCTATGTTGCTGACGCTACCACTTCCGTTGTAGAAAGTAAAGAGGGCAAATGAAACTGCTGCAGACT
The DNA here is from genome assembly GCA_035128595.1 of Eptatretus atami. Taxonomy (NCBI): domain Eukaryota; kingdom Metazoa; phylum Chordata; class Myxini; order Myxiniformes; family Myxinidae; genus Eptatretus; species Eptatretus atami. The sequence goes on from CM068957.1 coordinate 145,752,278, forward strand.
TGAAGGAGCGGAGAGTGAAGAAGCTGGGTCTCATTTAAGATGATGTTTCAGAATTGGGATAATCAACGTGGAAATTTTGGAAAGGTCACTCCCTGTTCTAAGATTGAAGTGAGTGGAGAGTGTGCTGAAAAAAATTAATTTGATTAATTGTTGGGAGAACAATGTTCGTTTTGACAAAGAAACTGGAAAGACAATGGCTGGTGAATGATCTGTGCAGTATATCCAGTTGCCAATGTGTGGATGTGAGGCCATGGGAAGTGAAAAATAATAAAGAAAGAAGATTGACAGTAAAATGTGGTTTTGGAGACTGAGTAGCAAGAATTCCTTGGACTGCGAAGAAAACAAACAAGTATCGGACATTCAAAGTTACGCCGCCCTCATCCCAAAATACATAAATAACAATCCTCCACCGCTCAACATCGCCGGCACCTGTTTGGCGCCCGGCGATGCCACCTTGCAGCAATGGAGTTGAATTGGGAGAGAACAGCGAACAATAATTTGATTAATTAATTGCCAGGAAATAAATACATAATAATCGTAAATAATTACTTAATCAATTGCCGAAATAGCAACCTAAACCACCACTGTTTCATCCGATCCGGTAACTTTTTGAAAAATTCAGTAATTAATCAAAAAAAATGAATAATTTATCGATTAATTGAATAATATTCCATCAAAATACCTTTTATAGCCAAATCACTTGGTCACTGTCTGTCCAAAGTATCATCTCCGAGCTCAAAATATGCCTGAGATATTGCCAGGAATTGAGAAATAAAATAGACTGCCGAACCCCGTTCACAGGGATTCCGTTCATGAGCCCAATATGACAACCAGTGCGGCTCTTAAGAGCCGGATCCCAGTCGAGTAACTCCATGGCCTTACCTAATGAGGCCTACAAAACGTCGCCTTGACACGACATTTTGGTGTAGATTACTCCTTGGTGAAGAAGTCCCCCGATTTGTGCCACGTGTCTACTTGACCGTACAAACACCGTGTCAAAAACTTATAGGTCACGTACCGAAAAAACGGACGCGGACCGCTAGAGGAGCACAAAATTGGTCCTTCAGTATTAATATAGAGATACAATGTTTTCTGTTACATTTTTGTGTCAAATTACATGTCTAGGTAGTCAGGCATGTCAAAGGGTTTACATTGCAGACGCTATTTTCGGGAGTGAATTACACCTCTCAGCGGTGACGGTCTGTCGACGACGACGTAATGACGTCAGCGAATGACCGATGATGTCCATGACATCCTTACGCCTCCACGGTGACGTCACACGTCGCCATGTAAACGATGTAAAACGAAAAGTGTTTATTCTGCTTCAGAGTTGAAGTTTGACTATGCCCACTATGTGCGATTGCACCTACAGGTACGAAGTTTCTTTCATCCAGGTCACAGTACCGAGAACAACGTGACGCGACCCGGCTAAGGAGGAGCACAAATGGTCCTTCAGTAATAATATATAGATAAGAATTAATAAATCGATAATAATTAAAATTAATCAATAATTGATTAATCAAAAAATAATCACTTTTGCCAAAACAAAATCTTCACTTTTTCCTCAAATTTCAGCTCCCAGCTCAAAGGATGGCTGAGATATTACCCGGACAAACAAACAAGAAAACAAAACAAACAAAACGCGATAAAACTTGAGTACTCCCCTTCCTTCGCGCCCAGCGATGACGTCATGCATTCCTTGTATATGGAATTGGTAGGAGCCGTTGTACAACAAATCCGTGCTTGAAGAAATTAGACCACCATTGGAAAGTAGAAAACACTGATTCCAAAACAGCACTGTCATGCTTTGGACCACTCATGTGTGCAGAAAAAGAAAGTGCTGCGAAAAACCATGCTGGGTATGGTTTGAAGAGAAGAGGGAAGAGGCAGCATAAGTATTCGCTGGATAGATGAGGTAAAGGCACAACCAAGCTGTTGCTGCCGAGCTCGGGAAGCAGTGAAGATAGGGATGTTGGAGAAATCTGACATTGAAGGTCACCAGAAGTCTCCATGACTTGATGGAATGGATAATTGTTAAATAATATTTTTGTTGTAGAAATTTTTACAAACAATTAATAATGAAAAGCTGAATTGTCTTGCATCAATAATTATTATTCAACCCCTTTTCGATGAAGCTCCATATGCCGGTGCATCCAATCCCTTTTATCATCCTTGAGATATCTCTACACTTGATTGGAGGCCCACCTGTGGCAAATTCAAATATTAGACATGATTCAGAAAGGAAACACCACAATTTCTGCTTGTAAGATCCCATAGTTGATCGGCATGTCAGAGCACAAACTCCACGTGAAGTCAAAAGGAACTGTCCGTAGAACTCTGAGAAGATATTTGAGAGGCAACAGATCTGGGGAAGGATTTAAAACAATTTCTAGAGTTTTAAGTTCCCAAAAAGCACAGTGGAGCTCCATGATTAGAATATAGAAAAAATATGGAACTACCCAGACTCTTACTAGAGCGACTATTCCAACCAAACTGAGCCAACTGGCAGAAGGACCTTGGTTCAGGAGGTGAAACAACAACCAATGACCACTCTGACAGAACACAGAGTTCCTTGGCTGAGATGGAGAACCTGCCGGAAGGACAACAATCTCTGCAGCACTTCACAAATCTAGGCTTTAGTCGAGAGGGCCAAGATAGAAACCACTCCTGAGGAAAAAGCCCCCATGACAGCATGCCTGGAGTTTGCAAAAAGGCATGTGTGGTCAGACTGAGAGCATAAGGCAAAAGATCACGATTGGTCTGATGAGACGGAAATTTAACTTTTTGGCCTGAACATAAAGCGCTACATTCTGGTAGAACTGAGCGCAGCTCCGCACCCATCTAACACCATCTTCTACCATGAAGAAGGTTGTGGTTAATCATGCTATGGGATGCTTTCAGTGGCAGGACTGAGGGAACTTGTAAGGATAGAGGGAACAATGAATGGAGCCAAATACAGGCAAATCCTTGAGGGAGTCTGCTTCAGAGTGCAAAAGACATTAGACTGCGGCGAAGATTTACGTTCAAACAGGACAATGGACCCCAAAGCATATAACCAAAGCAAACACTGGAATGCTGAGAACAAAAACATGAAAAGTCCTTGAGTGGCCCAGCCAAAGCTCAGACGTGAATCCCATGAGAATTCTGTGAAAGACAAAAGATTGTGTTTCACGACATTTCACCATCTAACTTGACAGAGCATGAGCAAATCTAAAGGAGAATGGAGAAAATCCCCAAAAATCCAGAGTCCAAAACTGATGCAGACTCCCCAAGAAGACTCGAGCCGTAATCTCTGCAAAGGCGCTTCTACAAAGTATTGATTCAGGCGGAGTTGAATACTTGGTGACAAGACATTTCAGCTTTTCATTTAATTGATTTGTAAAAATTTCTCAAAACATCTTTTCACTTTGACAATTTATGGCGGTATTTTGTGTAGATGTGACGAAAAATTAATTTATCCATTTTATTTCAGGGCCTGGCAACACAAGCAAATGTGATAAAAGCGAGGGTGGTGAATACTACCCGAAGTACTGAAACATCCATTTTCTCCAACTTTCCTTGGCGATTATTAAACAATGCCAGAACCATTTACAAATGGTGTTATGCATCAAGAACAAGGTCTCAATTATTGCCTGGTGTTGGCTAATGGTAGGGTGGTGGATTTGGGATCCGAGGCATCCTGCGTTCAAATCCGCTCTGCTGTTGAATTAATCCAGGTGGGTTAACTCGACCTGTCTCATTCGAGTTGGAAAATGAGTACCAGCTTGCTGGTTTTACTGTGTCGGAAGTGGCGACCCATCCAGGATGGGCCCATATAGCCAAGGAGACTGCTTAGGCCAGCACCAACGCTCTGCACAGAGTATAGTCTCAATTGCGATGATGCAAGGTCTCAATTGGATCGTAGAGTATATGGACAATATTGCACATCATACTTGAAAGCCATGCCTGGAGGAATCAAATATATGAGGTCCAAGATGTGTATAAAAAAATCCATTATGCAGTTTCACATATAATCGTGATAGCGAGAAAAATTGGACAGGCAATGGATACATGGTTCAGCGTCAGACTCGGGTAAGAACGTTTATTATGCGAAAGATCATTTGCGGCTACATTGAGTCCTAGCAGTTGAAACGGGCTCTGATCTGGTCAGTGTTGTGGGACGCAATCAGCATAATGCCTCAATGATATCGGGATTACCTCTAAACTTCTTGCAGTTTAGTGTTAAACAACATAGCCATGTTTATGAGTAATCATACGTTGGATCTCTCTCTGCATTGCATTGATGTTATAATTTACAAATGAATAAACGAGCACCTGTCAATTGTGATATATTTTCGGAACATTGCAATTGTTTTAACAACATAAAAAGCTTCACTAAAAAAAATTTGTTTTAATTGACGAA
>CM068957.1:145756689-145759189 GCA_035128595.1 Eptatretus atami
TTATTCGTGGAATTCTTCAATTCAAAGGTAATTTACTTGCGAGAAGGTAAACGTGAAACATTGGTTCAGTTTGAAAGCCGATTTCCTTGAATCCCCATTTATCACGACCCTGCTTTTTTCGCGATGACATTTTATGGACCTCAACGATCGCATTATAACAGGGCCACACTGTCCGTTGATTTTATATCATATATGAGGTATTATGTACTGTACAGTGTACATAATTGTATGTGCTATTTTTATACGAGGCTACATCACTCGGCGATAGGAATTTTTCAGCTACATATTTTTTTCATTTTTTATTTTTTTTTCAGAGCTGGCAGATCCGTCGTATATGCGATCCGTCGTTGCCCGGAACGTCGTTTAAAGTGGCGCATGACTGCATACACATTATAGATACATATATAGATATAGATATAGACATATATTTCTATTTTTTTTTCCGGATTAACTGACCTTTATGTCTTAAAGTAATGATCAGCTGTTGTTTCTCTTTGCCTAGTTGAGTTGTTCTTGCCATAATATGGGCTATGACAGTTCAGACAAAATAATGGTTTGCAGTCCGGAGAGCTTCAAGCTATCAGCCTTTTGGATGAATTCAGAAATTTCTCCAACTGTTTTGTTGTGCCGAGGCACACCCATTTCTCACATACATTTCCAAGAATCTTTGGCTTATGTTAAAAGCTTATTGGGGCATTTTAGATGACAATCCTTAGCTGGTATACACAATATACTTGATGTTGCTCCGAACACAGCAGATTCCTGGGGTTTCTGTGCATGTGCACCAAGCATTCTACGGCAGATTACATTATTTCAAATGTCCTGCCTTCTCAATTCACAACCCATCGACTTCCACTATTTTTGAGTTTGCGAGCCCTCATCAACCCTCTCCCACAACCCCCACAATGCCTCCCATTTGGGATTTTACTGGGAGGTGGGCAGATGTTGAAACTGCACAGTAGTACTTTCAGTTTATATGTGCAGCATGTGCGTGTGTTTGTTTGTATGTATGTATGTATGTATGTATGTATACATATATACATATATATAAACAGATGTTTGGTACTACAGAACTTCAATATGGATGCAAACAAACACGACATAATAGTGACCGAAGCTTTTCGTGCTGCACTCTTCAGGGTAAAAATCGCAGCAAGGTTAGGAGGAAGTGAAGGCGCGTGCTTATATATGCAAGTCTCAATTAGGTATACACTGATTGGTTCAACCGTAATGACATCACGGTTAATCTGAACGCCCATTGGACGGCTTATCATCTTCACCTTGAGCTCCCATTGGCTGGAGCAGAGTTCATCGATGATTGACGTTTGCAACCGAATCCTGGAGAGAGGGGGGATAGATTTCCCCTAGGTCCATTCACCATTTGTTACCGTACTTCCCTTGATCTTTCCATGCTAAAGAGATACAGAGATCGTACAAATTCCTTTTGACGACATAATATTGGATCAGTGGTAAGGATGAAGGTTGCTTCCAACATACATAGATGAAACGAGCTCTGACCTCGGCTCAATATCCTGAACATATCTGCATTGTACTGGTCTGCACAGATAGGGTCTTTCTTCATAATGAACCCAGATAGAGTTGTTTTTTTCTGGTGAAGGATGTTTATTTTTTAAACGCTCTTCGCTCCCTGATTTAGCACGGTCAACGTGCATATCACAACATCTTTACTCTCCCCTTCTCCGTTTTTCCTCTTGCCTGTTGCCTGTAGCATATTTCCATGTGTCCAGAATAAATTGTAACCCTGAGACTTTACTCTGGACACTGAGCATATTTCTCCAGCTACATGTTTTTTTCCACCCTTAATAATTGTGACTTTATTTTCTCCATAATAGTGTAGCAGAGAAGTGTAACAAATTCTTTACGTCTGCTGGGAGTTGTATAGGTACAGTGGTTGGTTAATGCTTGGACGCTTAGGATTTGATTCAGAACGCACTGCTTATCATATGTCTGATTGCATAATGTTTGTTGAGGTGAATTGCATATTCTAAAAGTGGTTTTGTTCAAAAGGGATACAGGTTAATCACTGAGGTGCGATAAATTTATGGTTTCTTTGAGGTTTAGAATTTTCTGAAAAATACTTGGTTCTTGTAGAAGGAAGAAACTTTGAGGGGTTTCTGTCTGTTGGGGCTATAAACGGGACAATGAGGACAGAGAGATCTTCAGTGGCTTTGTGTGGAGTGCCATGTTTTTTTTTCTGAATAAACTCCCATTTGGAAGACTCTCTCACCTGCTATTGTAGATTAATCGGTCAAAAGAACCATCCTATTCCCCTGAAAAGAAGACACTTTATATCACTATTTGAATGTTATATGCTTGAGAGCACGTCTCAGCATTATCAAGTAAACAAATTTGCAGAAAATGTTATTTTGTAACAATTTTCAATTTAATGCTTTTACATGTAGACTTGTATAATAACGGAAGAGGAGTTGCCCCGAGTCATAAACATGTAACATTTCATGACTGATTGTATAAAGGGTAA
>CM068957.1:145764189-145781052 GCA_035128595.1 Eptatretus atami
AATTATGCAATTATCCTGACGTTGACCAATGCTGTGATGATGACCTCATCACAACGGTGTCATGCCTGCCAACCCAGAAGCAGTTTATGTGAGGCAAAGTCAAAAGCTCTTACCCAGCAGATGAAAAGTGAAGCTACTAACGTGGTTTCGCCCTTCTTGGTGCTCATCAGGGCAACATATTGCTATTCCATTCACCTGCTGACTGTTGAAGCCCTTACGGCTTATAAACTGGCTCTTGATGCCCCACTAACTGTGACTTGTGAGGCCAGATTGTATTTGACTCCCACAAGTGCCATCTACTGCATGAACATATTGTGTTACATCAACCAATCACAACCATGAAGCACCATTGATGTTATTAAGCAGTCAGGGAAAGAATTAATGTAATGATGCAATTCTCCTGACTTGAACCAACGTTGTGATGATGACATCATCACAACGGTATCATGCCTGCCAACCCAGAAGGGCATCCAGCAGTTCATGTGAGGCAAAGTCAAAAGCTGTCACCAAGCAGATGAAAAGTGAAGCCACCAACCTGGTTTTGCCCTTCTTTGGGCTCATCAGGGCAACATATCGCTGTTCCATCCACTTGGTATCTTTTGAAGCCCATTCGGCTGATAAACCTGCTATATATAATCCTGCTAGTCAGGATGCATGCAGCAATAGCTGGTATGGCACTTGTTTCCTGGTACGGACTCCGGTGTTGGAGTCTGATCTCAACTTAATGTCTTGTCGGTGTTGACCCCTTCAATCCGGAGAGGAGCTTTGGCTCCTTGCTGCCACGGAGACCGACTCTTATTGAGGAGTAGTCCAATTGTAGGAGCATGCATTCTGACCTGGATGTGGGTGTTTGTTTGACCATGTACTTCAGCCTTCGGGCTGAGGTGCATGTGTGTGCTCATGGAACAGTCTTGGTAAAATGTGTATTATGGCCTTGAGGTCAAGGTGTGCATACCAAGCTGTTTTCATATATCATTCTTTTTTTTAACCTATTTTTTATATACAAAAGCTTTCTCATAAGGTGAGAGCCAACAAGCTCGAAACACGTGTCTGGGTGTTTCTCTCTGGGGTAGACTGGTTGGTTTATAAAATTGAGAATTAAAATCTCTTCCTCATATTGGCTGTAATACAGTCATATGAGATGTCGGGGCTGTAGCTCTGCTAAGCTCATGCATAATATGCAGAGCCTATGCAGCTGTTAAGCCAGAAGAGTCTTTCTTTAATTTATATTTTCTGGCTGCTTGCAGAACTGTTTTGTGTACCACAGACATGTTTACATGTGTTCAACCATTTCCTGTTGGTCAACATGCATGCAGCAATAGCTGGTGTGGCACTTGCTTTATGGTATGCACAACATTGATGGGTCCAATATATTGTCAGAATCCGCTGTTCGCGGATTCGCCATTCGCGGACCACGCTTATTCGCAATTTATAAATTGTGACCAGCTTCGACATTTGTGACTTTGTGCTTTGCCAATTCGCAGTTTTCTTTTTTGCGGGCGTATTGACAGGTTTTTTTTTTCGCGTTTTCGTGGTTTGCGGGCATATTCACAATTTATTTTGGTTTTTTTGTGTACTTATTCACGGTTTTTCGCAGGTGTATTGGCGGTTTTTCACGTGATTTTTTTATTTTCCCTCATGAAATACAAACCGCCAGGAAACAACGCACCCAACCCACCCCCCCCCCCCCGACCCTTTTTTCCATTGAAACAATGACGCACTATTCACTTATTGGCTACTTGCGGCATTTTCCCATTTTCCAGGAACGTATTCCACACAAATAGCGGGGTCCAACAATATATATATATGCCGCAAATTTTTCTTAAAATTTGACTGTAAATATGGATTTGGTCCTATTCATTGCTAAGTGGTATTTACTAATACCTTTTAATAGGAAGATATTCAGGGGCACAATCTTGCAACTTAAAAATCAGTGCACACCTGCAGGCAGAACTTGTAATTGACTCCCTGTTCGATATGCACACACAAAAATAATGAACCATGGGAAGCAATCTTCATGCTTCCCTGAAGTTTTAATGAGGAAAAAACTCCCCAAAAAAACATTGTTGAAGAAAAATTAGATTTGCAAGTCATTAAATAACAGAATTGTTGGTGGAATTTAAAGATCCATCAGTAGGTTTCACGAAGTGTTGGCAACTTATCGTCTGCACCCTGAACAAATTGAAAACTCCTGACTCCTTCATTCGAACGTCAGGCCTGGACAGCCAGTTGGTGAAAGAGCGGGACTGAAAACACTCCTCGGCCCATCCTAAATGAGGGTGGGAATAATTATGGCAGATAAAGAAAGAGGAGGTGCGTTAAATTGAAAAATAATCAAAAGATGGCAAATTAAGTTATTCTTTTTAATTTATGTGAGTGAGCTGTAAGTGAGCTGATTTTTTTCTCTCCATTTGCTGATGACAATAATCTTCACAATAACATACTAGAAAGTGCAAATACATCCAAAGTATCAATTGACTCCATAGGGAAATGAACCAGCAGGTGATACGACGTTCCACTGATGGCAGCAAGAACAACTATTTTGGCAAGGTGTTGGCAATAACTCTCAAATTCTTCGAGAAGGACACCATGGAGTCTTTCATGTCCAGCGATTAATGCTGGCAGACAAGATAGCCAGTGTAATGTCCATCCGAGGGACGGCACACGCATTGATGAATCACCCTGCCTGTGAAACACTGGAATGATAGTTTATAGCTGGCCAGGATTCAAACCCAGCCGATTCAGCTTAGAGGTGAGTGTACCTACCTCAAGGCCATCCTGCTAGCCCCCATGTTAATATTATTATTATGATTCGATTATCATCATGCCCTTATGATTGGACGCAATTGAATGATTAATTTGTGGTTATAATAAATTTGATGAAAAAATCAAACGAGGATGACATCGAGTCTCGACTCAGGATCGGAGAAGGATGTATCAACAATCTAATGTTGCTGACGCTACCACTCCGTTGGTAGAAAGTAAAGAGGGCAAAATGAAACTGCTGCAGACATTGAAGGAGGAGAGTGAAGAGCTGGTCTTCATTTAAGATTGATGTGTTCAGATTGGGAGATAATCACGTGGAAATTTTGGAAAGGTTCATCTCCCTGGGTTCTAAGATTGAAGTGAGTGGAGAGTGTGGAGAAAAAATTTATTGATGATTATTGTTGGGGAGAACAATGTTCGGATTGACAAAGAACTGGAAAGACAATGGCTGGTGAATGATCTGGTGCAGTATATCCAGTTGCAATGTGTGGATGTGAGCCATGGACAGTGAAAAATAAATAAAGGAAGAAGATTGACAGTTAAAATGTGGTTTTGGAGACTGAGGTCAAGAATTCCTTGGACTGGAAGAAGAACAAACAAGTATCGGTACATTCAAAGTACACCGCCCTCATCCCAAATACATAAATAACAATCCTCCACCGCTCAACATCGCCGGGGCACCTTTGGCGCCCGGCGATGCCACCTTGCAGCAATGGAGTTGGAATTGGGAGAGAACAGCGAACAATAATTGATTAATTAATTGCAGAAATAAAATACATAATAATCGTAAAATAATTACTTAATCAATTGCCGAATAGCATACCTAAACCACCACTGTTTCATCCGAATCGGTAACTTTTTGAAAATTCAGTAATTAATCAAAAAATGAATAATTTATCGATTAATTGAATAATCATTCCATCAAAAATACCCTTTTATAGCCAAATCACTTGGTCACTGTCATGTCCAAAGTATCATCTTCCGAGCTCAAAATATGCCTGAGATATTGCCAGGATGAGAAATAAAATAGACTAGCCGAAACCCCGTCACAGACGGATTCCGTTCCATGAGCCCAATATGACAACCAGTGGCGGCTCTTGTAAGAGCCGGATCCCAGTCGATGTACTCCATTGCCTTACCTAATGAGGCCTACAAAACGTCCTTGTACACGACATTTTTGGTGTAGACTACTCCTTGTGAAGAAGTCCCCTGATTTGTGCACGTGTCTACTTTGACGTACAAACACCGTGTCAAAACTTTCAGGTCACAGTACCGAGAAAAACGTGACGCGACCGCTAGGAGGAGCACAAAATTGGTCCTTCAGTATTAATATAGAGATACAATGTTTCTTGTTACATTTTTTTGTGTCAAATTCACATTCTGAGGTAGTCAGCATGTGCAGAAGAGGGTTTTACATTGCAGACGCTATTTTCGAGGAGTGGAATTACACCTCTCAGCGGTGACGGTCTGTCGACGACAGACGTAATGACGTCAGCGAATGACCGATGATGTCATGACATCCTTACGCCTCTCAGCGGTGACGTCACACGTCGCCATGTAAACGAATGTAAAACGAAAAGTTTATTCTGCTTCAGAGTTGAAGTTTGACTATTGCCACTATGTGCGATGCACTCTTACAGGTACGAAGTTTCTTTCAGTCCAGGTCACAGTACGAGAAAAACGTGATGCGACCGCATAGGAGGAGCACAAAATTGGTCCTTCAGTATTAATATATAGATAAGTAATTAATAAATCGATAATAATTAAATAATTAATCAATTAATTGATTAATCAAAAAATAATCACTTTTTGCCAAAACAACATCTTCACTTTTTTCCTCAAATTTCAGCTCCCAAGCTCAAAGGATGGCTGAGATATTACCCGGACAAACAAACAAGAAAACAAACAAACAAACGGAGTAAAACTTGAGTACTCCCTTCCTTCGGCGCCCAGCGATGATGTCATGCATTGCCTTTATATGGAATTGGGAAGGAGCCGTGTACAACAAATCCGTGCTTGAAGAAATTAGACCACCATGGACAGTAGAAACACTGATTCCAAAACAGCGACTGTCATGCTTTGGACACATCATGTGTGCAGAAAAAGAAAGTCTGCAGAAATAAACCATGCTGGGTATGGTTGAGGGAAGAAGGGGAAGAGGCAGGCATAGTATTCGCTGGATAGATGAGGTAAAGGCACAACCAAGCTGTTGCTGCCTGAGCTTCGGGAAGCAGTGAAGGATAGGGATGTTTGGAGAAATCTGATCATGAAGGTCACCAGAAGTCTGCCATGACTTGATGGAACTGGATAATTGTTAAATAATTTTTTTTTAGAATTTTTTTTAGAAATTTTTACAAACAAATTAATAATGAAAAGCTGAAATTGTCTTGCATCAATAATTATTATTCAACCCCTTTTCGATGAAGCTCCATATTTTGCTCAGGTGCATCCAATCTCCTTTTATCATCCTTGAGATATCTCTACAACTTGATTGGAGTCCACCTGTGGCAAATTCAATTGATTAGACATGATTCAGAAAGAAACACACATTTCTGTGTAAGATCCCATAGTTGACGGTGCATGTCAGAGCACAAACTCCACCGTGAAGTCAAAGGAACTGTCCGTAGAACTCTGAGATAGAATATTTGAAGAGGCACAGATCTGGGGAAGGATTTAAGACAATTTCTAGAGTGTTTAAGTTCCCAAAAGCACAGTGAGCTCCATGATTAGAATATAGAAAAAATATGGAACTACCCAGACTCTTACTAGAGCTGACTATCCAACCAAACTGAGCAACTGGGCAAGAAGGACCTTGGTCAGGGAGGTGAACAACAACCCAATGACCACTCTGACAGAACCACAGAGTTCCTTGGCTGAGATGGGAGAACCTGCCGGAAGGACAACAATCTCTGCAGCACTTCACAAATCTAGGCTTTATCGGAGAGTGGCCAGATAGAAACCACTCCTGAGAAAAAGCCCCATGACAGCATGCCTGGAGTTTGCAAAAAGGCATGTGGCAGACTGAGAGCATAAGGCAAAAGATCCGATGGTCTGATGAGACGAAAATTTAACTTTTTGGCCTGAACATAAAGCGCTACATCTGGTAGAAACTGAGCGCAGCTCCTCACCCATCTAACAGCATCTCTACCATGAAGCATGTGGTGGTTACATCATGCTATGTGGATGCTTTTCAGTGGCAGGGACTGAGGAACTTGTAAGGATAGAGGGAACAATGAATGGAGCCAAATACAGGCAAATCCTTGAGGAGAGTCTGCTTCAGAGTGCAAAAGACATTAGACTGCGGCGAAGATTTACGTTCAAACAGGACAATGACCCCAAGCATATAACCAAAGCAACACTGGAATGGCTTGAGAACAATAACATGAAAGTCCTTGAGTGGCCCAGCCAAAGCTCAGACTTGAATCCCATTGAGAATCTGTGGAAAGACAAAAAGATTGTGGTTCACCGACATTCACCATCCAACTTGACAGAGCATGAGCAAATCTACAAGGAAGAATGGGAGAAAATCCCCAAATCCAGATGTGCAAAACTGATGCAGACATCCCCAAGAAGACTCGAAGCCGTAATCTCTGCCAAAGGCGCTTCTGCAAAGTATTGATTCAGGGGATTGAATACTTGGTGACGCAAGACATTTCAGCTTTTCATTTTTAATTGATTTGTAAAAATTTCTCAAAACATCTTTTCACTTTGACATTATGGGGTATTTTGTGTAGATTGGTGACGAAAAATTAAATTTTATTCCATTTTGTATTCAGGCTGCAACGCAACAAAATGTGATAAAAGTCGAGGGGTGTGAATACTACCTGAAGGTACTGAACATCCAATTTTCTCCAACTTTCCCTTAGGTGATTATTAAACAATGCCAGCAACCATTACAAATGGTGTTATGCATCAAGACAAGGTCTCAATTATTGCCTGGTGTTGGCTTAATGGGTAGGGTGGTGGATTTGGGATCCGAGGATCCTGCGTTCAAATCCCGCTCTGCTGTTGAATTAATACCAGGTGGGGTTAACTCGACCTGTCATCATTCCGAGGTTGGCAAAATGAGTACCAGCTTGCTGGTATACTGTGTCGGAGTGGCGACCCATCCAGGATTGGGCCCAATAGCCAAGGAGACTGCTTAGGCAGCACCAACGCTCTGCACAGAGTATAGTCTCAATGGATGGATGCAAGGTCTCAATTTGGTCGTAAGAGTGTCATGGACAATATTGCACATCATACTTGAAACCATGCCTGGGAGAAATCACATATGAGGTCCCAAGATGTGTTATAAAAAATCCATATGCAGTTCACATATAATCTGATAGCGAGAAAAATTGGACAGGCAATGGGATACATCGTTCATGCGTCAGACTCGGGTAAGTAACTTTATTAGCGAAAGATCATTGCGGCCTACATTGAGTCCTAGCAAGTTGAAACGGCTCTGATCTGTCAGTGTGTGGGGGACGCAATAAGCATAAAATGCCTCAATGATATCGGGTTACCTCTAAACTTCTTTCAGTTTAGTGTTAAACAACAGTAGCCACTGTTGATAAGGTAATCATACGTTGGACAGATTTGACCAAATACTGTAGTTTGTATTTTTAGTATTTTTTACTTCCGTAAGTGAGTGGGCTGCATGTGCCCCATAAAACGCCATGATAAATTATTTATACATCTTAACACTGAGTTCTTTCAAGGTGGAAATCCTCCTTTGGGAGTTGTGCAAACAAAGTCATTACAACCTCCTTCCTGTGACTCCCAGTTCTCCTGGCAAGTTTGGTTGAGTTTGGATAAGTAATGACCAAATGTATCACAGACAGACAGACAGACAGACAGTCAGACACTAAATTGCTTATTTTATTATGACTAGTACACCCACTCCCTGTTGGAGTGGCAGGAAGGGTCATGTGATTATCCTCTCTGGGGTATATAGATTACAGTAGCTCGGTCCTCCAGAATGTCTGGTTTCCTCCCTTTCAGTTTCATGTTAAACAGCAGTAGCGACTGTTTAAAAAGGTAATCATACGTGTTTGTGGTTTATAAAAACATTAATATTATACAATTTTCATTTGTGTTGTTATCACTTTGGATATTAGAAGCGGCCTTGGAAAAAAACATCACGATTTAGCTATCTTAACACAGATAAACACCTTAACACGGATTTCACCCAAGGATGAAAACCCCCTTAGAGAGAGGGGCACAGTAAAGTCGCTATAACCTCCATCGTGTGACCTTTAGACCTCCTGTTTGAGATTGTGTAAGTAACAACCCCATTTATCTCGGTCAGACAGACAGACACCAAATTGCCTATTTTAATATGTTTATGGTTTAGGAAACAACAATAACCCTCATATATACAACATACTGAAAGTTTTTCAAGAAGCAATTGTAATCTGGATCAAGAAGACTGTTATTTGAGGATTTTCACAAACCGGAACCATTGTTGTCCCCCGCCACTCCGACAATGTCAGAGACGGAGAACATTAGTAGGAGCTCTGTCCGACTGACCGACCGATCATCTGTCGATGTACTTTTGTGCACGCGATATTTAAAAAAACAATCAATGTCTCGCTTTCATATTGCAGTTATCTATTCCTCATGACATTTTCTCAACCAAGCATTTCTGGCCTCCAAATTATTTACATTTCCAAGCTGATCTCCAAAGCCAGTCGCCCACTGGGCATCCTGCATCGTGCAAAGTCATTCCTTGGCACACCTGAGCTCCTAACCATATACAAAGATTTTGTCTGCAGCCTGATGGAGTACTGCTCTCCCCTTTGGACTGGTGCTCCCGCCTCTCGACTTCCTCAGCTTCACGCTGTGGAAACCAAGGCATTTAGGATCATTGGCATCTTCTGCGGTGAGGCTGAGTCATTGGGCCTCTCACTCTCTCACCGCAGGCAGGTCGGTGGTCTTTCTGTCTTCCACCATCTCCTCTCTGGCCTTGCCCCCCCCCCCCCCCCCCCCCCGCTCTGTCTGAAATATGTACCCTCCATATTTCCGCGGGGCACTCAAGGTTCGGCCAGCAAACCCCTTCTGGGAAAAATACCAAAATCGAGAATCACTGCTCACCTTCACTCTTTCATTCGTCTTTTTTCCCCACCTTTGGACCAAACTCCCACACTCTCTTCAATCCCACTCTTCCCTCTAGGTCTTCAAAACAGCTGTTTACCACCATATCTTATCTTCCCCCATCCAAAACCACAATCTTTTCTACGCCCATTAATCCATCCCAAACTCACCTCCTTCAAATTCCCTGTTTTCCTTCCTGAAAGTCCATGTAGTGTCCATCTTGTTTACTCTGTGTTCCCCACCCCCACCACTTTCCCTTCCACTGATCTCGTGTGTCTGTTTGACACTACTGTCTTTTTCCTTCCCTCTTCCCCCCTCTTGTCTCCTGCAACCCTTGTTATATGTTTTGTCTGTTCGCTCTCATACGAGTCTCGACAGTGTATACAAAAACAAAACAAAACCTGATCAGATCATGGTGGTGATTGGCTGAATTATGTTGCCATGGCAACCATCTCGGTAATTTGGCTTGTTTACGATATTTGGGAGGCTCTTCTTGCCTTCCTTGGGTCTTGTTAAAGTGTGTGTGTGTGTGTGTGTGTGTGTGTGTACTACCCAGAAAGTGAGTAACCTAGAACATCAGCTCCTTGTTACAAATGCCTCACTCACTATGTTCCATTGTGATGGTGCTAAATGCAAAATCTCCAATGACCTTGTTCTATGTACGATATTGAGAGTCTTTTCTAAGAATGTGGGCACACGTTTTAATTACTGTCGAAGCAAAACAAAGCAACACAAAGCAATTCACTCTGGAAACAACCTTCCAAGGGCAAAGGCAATTGTTGAAACCGAACAGCATAATTTCCCATAACTGTTTCCAGCATTGATAATAATTGAATCGCTTTATATATATATATATATATATATATGTTTCCATTGTGGATGCTTATACCAGACTCTGCGAATGTGATAAAATTGGATACAGTGAACGGTGCAGACCTCCAAAGTAATTCAATTATTGAGAATGATCGGCTTTGGAAAAATTAACATGCATCTGACATCGTTGAGATACAGTTGTCGCATAATCCACGTAGTGTGTGTGTGTGTGTGTGTGTGTGTGTGTGTGTGTGTGTGTGTGTGTGTATATATCTAATAACACATTTTAACACACAATATATATATATATATATACTGTATCTGTGTGTGTGTCTTTATATATTATAATATATATCTATATATATTATATATATTACACACACACACACTCTATGGACAAACTGTATATGAGGTGTGTGTGTGTGTCTCCATTTTTCTCAGACTGCCAAACAGATCTATGTCAAACAATGAGACGTTCATTATTGAGTCCACAGGTGTGTTTTAAGCAAAAATAAGTGTTTACAAACTTTTGAAGAAAGAAAAAGTTGGATGTTTTTTTTTAATCACTCTTGGATGACAGCATTTGATCTTGCCATCTTTTCACTGCAAGAGGCCATTCTGGGGCTGCAGTCATGATGTCATTGTGATGGAATCATCACGGTATTCACCATGCTCAGAGAACTTAATTCATTGTCTTCACGCAACTCCCAACCTGCCTGGTGTTGGTTTAATGGTTTGGGTGGCAGGCTTGGGATCCTCAGGTCCTGAGTTCAAATCCCCCTCAGCTGTTGAATTCATACAAGGTGGGGTTAACTCGGCCTGTCATCCTTCCGAGGTCGGCAAAATGAGTGCCAGCTTGCTGGTATCCTGTGTTGGAGTGGAGACCCGTCCAGGATTGTGCCCAATAGCCAAGGAGACTGCTTGGGCAGCACCAACGCTCTGCACGAGTCTGGTCCCAATGGATGGATGGAACTCCCAACCTGCTAAATTTAATGGTGTTGCCTTCTGGTTGTAATTGTGGGTGCGGAAGACAATGTGTAAATGTATCAGATGGCACTTGTTGGTCCGAGATTGTGCAGCAATAGCTGCAATGGGACTCTATCTGGAGTCCTCCCCGATCATTTGTTGGAGGTTTATCAATGACCAGTATAAAGTCTTGAGGCTTCAAAGTCACTAAGTGGATGGAACAGCGATGTGTTATCCTGACGAGCCCCAAAAAGGGTGAACCTAGTCACTCGCCTAGCTTTTCATCTGCTTGGTGACAGAATTTCTTTGTGGCATATTTGCAATGAAATAGGCCCTTCTGGAGTCTCTTGTCATGCAAAGAATAAGCAATTGGTTCCCTTTGTCTGTGTGTGTCTGTCAATCTATGATCGAGAAACTACTTAATATCATTTGAATGTTCTATTTGTGAACACCGTAGTACATGAATCAGACCATGAATCGAAACACCAACCTCACTTTAGCAGTTCTTTGGCTCTGAATTTGGTAAATTAGACAGAATCTCATTCCGATCACACATACGCAGAGGGGGGTGAAAGTGGGTTTACTCTGTCTGGAAGTCAAAATTGAAAATCATTCCAAACACAAAACTGACTGTTTTAGGGATGTCATAATGAACACAAACAGCAGGCATGAAGAACAAATTTAATGTGTTAAATGAGGAGGTGTTAAAGATGTTGCATCAATGGCAGTAAACTTTCCGAAAAAGTTTTTGTTTTTTTCTACAACATTTAAAACTTTTATTTTATTACCCTCGCCGGAGGAGAGGGTCTTGCATTTGGGTCCGTTTGTTTGTCCGCACAGAACTTCAGTGTTTGTCTCCGCAACCGCTTTACAGATTGAGACATTTTTTTTCCCATTGGAGCGGCTACTCGTGTAGAATGTTTTATTGATAATTATGATGTCATAGGTCATGTGGTGTGGCAGCCATGATGGAAAAATAGAAAATTTTTGGACCTCTGTATCTCTGAAACCGCACCAAGGAAAAAATTGAAACTTGGCACACAGCAAGTAATCCTTATGTGGAATAAGTGTGATATTTTTAAAATTACATCAGAGGTGCCTTCGTTATGACGTCATAATTGCATACGTGGAATGTTACATTTGATCAGCATGAAAATTTTTGAGGGTCATCTCGGGAAAAAATGGTCCACAGAAAAAAGTTTGTTGACGTCATCTTGCACGTGATTCGGCAGCCATATTGTTTAAAAAACAAACAAACAAACAAACAAACAAACAAAAAAAACCTTCAACAACCTTTTCTGAAGTGGCTAAACAGATTGAAGCGAAACTTTACACGTATTCTTGCCTATCCATTAGAAACAAAAAATTCACACAAATGACATCATCGGTCACATGGTTTGGCAGCCATATTGGATTTACCCAAAAACCTACAAAAATCTTCTCCAGAGCAGCTGAACAAATTGAGGGGAATCTTCACACAAATGTTCCCCATGCCATGGGTGTACAAGTTTCTTAAGGAATAATTGATATGTCACATGGTTTGGCAGCCATATTGATTTGAAGAAAAGATTGAATCATGTTTTCTCTGGAACCACTTAATCAATTGACGTGAAACTTCAAAATTATGATCTAATCATGATGGGGAATTCCTATTTTAAATTTCACCTTGATCGGACACATGGTCTGTCAGCCAGAATTATTTAATTTTTTGATCTGGGTTCTTTTTGATTTTTTTTTTTAATAAGGCTCACTTGGCTGTGCCTAGATGGGTTTGAGGGTGGAGGAGTTGCAGCTGAAAAGTGAATCCTATCCAGGTTCCTCCTGATGACTTCATCGTTGCTTTTTTGCTGGTTTAAGTTCCTTCTGATTACTTCATTGCAGGACTGTACCTATTTGGTCTTCCATTTGATTTGAATTGAATTTATTTCAATCCCATTCCAAATTAAATTAAATCATAATAAAAAAACGTCATCGGTCAGGGTCAGGTGTCCAATCAAAGCAAGTTTCATCGGTTGACCCGGTCATTACTGCCAGCAGTTATAAAGTGGCAGTTCCAGTTTTGGCTATTATTCATTATGTAACACACTAGTACACAAACAGCACACAAAACTACACAAACACCACACAAAATAAGTCCTGGTGAGGGTCTGCAATTTCTGATTGCTCTTTTTCTTGTTTCAATTGAATTACACATTTGAACACTGTATAACATAAATCAATTTCCATCCATCCATCCATTGGGACCATACTCTGTGCAGAGCGTTGCTGCTGCCTAAGCAGTCTCCTTGGCTATTGGGCACAATCCTGGACAGGTCGCCACTCCGACGCAGGATACCAGCAACTGGCATTCATTTTGCTGACCTCGGAAGGATGACAGGCAGAGTCAACCCCACCTGGTATTAATTCAACAGACAAGGGGAATTTTAACTCAGTATCCTTGGATCCCAAGCCCACCAACCTAACCATAAATCACCTTCGTGTCACTTTAACAAACCTTCCGTTTAGCAATATAGTGCTTCGAAAAACATTTATGGTGTATCATGCCACCACATTTCCCCTTCTGATACCCAATCTCACCGCTGAATGATGTTATACAAACACGTCTGAAGTTCGATTCCTCTCCCGATAATTTCAAGTGTTTTGTTTGCTTTTTTCCAATATGGGACTTTCAAAATGGCATATGAATACAAGCAAGGCCTTTTGTGTGTTTTCAGTGACTCCTTTCCGCTAGTCAGGGCGCTTTTTACCTGCCACTGCTAGAGTGAAATCTGTCAGTGAATTAATCTTTCTAACATAACTTTCAATATTTAACTGAAAGTTTCGATTTCAAAACGGATAACGATAATTAATAGTAAAACAATTATTTTAAGAGTTGATTTTAAACTTATCCTGTGCATTCACAAGCTCCAGATATGACCTTCCTTTAATTGTTATGCACTCAAACCAGATACGGTGTCTCCCTCAGGGAAGTCTGCCTGGTACATCTCGCTTCCACATAAATATAGCTGGAAAAACTTTGTGCATTTTCACGTCGCGAAGATATCCTTTGTCAAAGAGTTGGTCACCATTCCTTTATTGGTAATGATGCATGACATTGTCTTTCCAATTGCAGACACCCATTTAATTAATTACCAAGCTTGCCATGTTCACAGGAGGCACTCCCACAAGATTCAAAGTCCACTCACTGGCAGCAATTGTCGATCGTCTGGTTAGCACGTGCCTGTCCAGTTATTCGGGTCTTGTACCGGTCCACATTGTCAGGAGTCTGAAGTACAGGCAGCTGTACGATCTCTGGATTTAAATTTTATCATTTGTTCGACTAGTACCAACAATGAGCCTTGTTGTACACCATTATATAGTATTTGGGGTCGACTTGCAGTGCTTCCCAGCTGCGCACAATATCATCTGTCGGTCAACAAGGTGGAAAGGGGTCGTATAATATGAGGCTTCAATTTGATGATGTTTCTCTCCAAAGATAATGAGATTCATTGAAAAATGTAATGGCATATGGTTAACGTTGCTAAAATAGAATGGTGTGAAACAATTATTCATGCATTGAACACAGAAATAAGGATTCTGAGGTTACACACCTTAATTGAGATGCAGAGGATGCATATCATCGATGGGAAGGACAAAAAGTAGAGTTTAATCGAAAAGTTTGGACTGTGGAAAGTTGTCTAGGAATGTGTTACAGGGTGAATCCGTGCAGGTTCTTTCATCTGGATAGAGGCAAGAGCTTCATGCTGTTTGGTTTCATGGTAGTGGAGGACTGTGACACGTGATTTGGCTATAATGTGAAATCAGCAGTTCCTGATCTTGGGAGGACTTTTTATCAAGACACCATCAAATACCAAGTCATAAATGGGGTTGAGAGAGTAGTTAATGCAAGGAATGGTCTCCTTGGAAAGGCAGTGGCAGTAGAAAGAGTTGATAGGTTTAAATTGGAATAAGATAGGTACCTAGAAGCATTGCAGATAGAGGGGTTCAGGGATATTGACAGGAGTTTTAGATACTTTGTGTGTGGATGGGTGATAGTATACATGTGTAGTGATTGTGATGTCTTTGGCTGGGTCTCATCCCTGATGTCTGTGGGAGGGTTCACATTCACACCCCCCACGGTCCCTCCCCTCCTCCCCCAAAAAGTAAACCAAAATGATTAGTCTGGTTGAGGTTGATTGGTATAACACAGTCATCATGTCATGTGGTCACCTCCTTCCTATCAAAGTTCAAAGGCCATCGAAGAACAATATGACAGAGAATGTCGAGATATAGAGTGTGAAAAAATTATAGAAAGGAAAAAAAAAGGGACATTCCACAGATATATACTTGACTTGTAAGAAAAGTCAGACATGGCAGGAGATTAGTGAGAATAATAAAAATCTTGAATTTAAATAAGAGGTGAGCTGCACTTTGAAGCTTCTGAGTAAGGAGCATGATTGGAAAAAAAAACAGGATGGTGACTCCACAGGCAGGAAAAGAGAGGAACAAAAGAATACAGGTAAGCAGGAAGTCTGGACTTTGAAGAGCTGAGCAGGAGGGATTAAATTTTGTTAATCCTTTATTATTTTTAGATCCTCGTGGAGGATCTCTAAGTCTTACTCACGTTGTTGTTCTTCTGCTTCTTCTTGTGGACTTTTTTGTTTCACAGCCTAGAGTTTTCATCGAAACTTCCTTAAACTTGGCATATATATATGTAAAAATACCCTGCGCAGACAGTAACCATCTCCGATTTTGAAAATTCCTCCTAGGAAAAAAAAGTTATGACGTCAAAATATCTCCGCTAATGGAAATCGTCTAAAAAATTATCTCCAAAACTAGGCAAGCTTTTTAAATTCTGTTTGCGGGAATCGAACAGGGCATTAGCAGAGATTAATTACCGCACATATGATGCATCACTATGACGTCATATCGATTTTTATGACGTCATTCCTATTTTTTGACATTTTTTGTTTCACAACCCAGAGTTTTCATCGGATCTTCGTGAAACTTGCCACGTATATGCAGAAAGCATCTCCGATTTTGGAAATTCTTCCGAGAAAAAAAGTTGACGTCATAATATCGCCGCTAATGGAAATCGCCTATACCATTATCTCCGAAACTAGGCAAGCTGTTTGAATTTTGTTTGCGGGAATCAAGCCGGGCATTAGCACAGATAATTTATCGCAAACCTTATACATCCCAATGACGTCATATTCGTTTTTATGACGTCATCATCAAGAGGACGAGGATCTTAGCTCATTTGAGCTTGTTTGTTGTTGTTGGAGCTTCAGACAAAACAGCATTAAGGAGTGTAATTTGGGTTTTATAAGCTCTACTTAAGTTCCTCTTGCTTTAAAGAAGGGATCACATCTGAAATGTGGCCTCCTCTTCCCCATGGTGGTTCTCATTCCTTTTTCTCTCTTGCCTGGTGTTGGCATAACAGTTGAGGTGGTTGGCTTAAGATCTTAGAGTCTTGAGTTTGAGCCCCTGTCAGCCGTTGAATTAACACCAGGCTGGGTTGACCCAGTCTGTCATCCTTCAGAGGTCAGCAAAATGAGTGCCATTGTTCCTGGTAACAGAAGGCACTGCATCAGTGACACAATTGCGCCCCCAAAAAATGATGCAACCAGCAGCCACAGGCTGCACATGATAGCTAAAAAAACAAATTCTCCTCTCTCAACATTTGGTTTAGAAGAAGTTCTTATAAGGCCCAGCCTATATTGGAGAATTATTGTACATTATATGAGCTACTCTCTCTATATATTGATTGTCAGGTTGTAAAACAAAGAGTGGAGTCATGGCCAAAATTGTATCAGCAGTTTTCCGTGAATTGGGAAGGTCTTTTGTGTAAATTTAGAACATAATGTTTGTAGACACTATTCTGGTGAATACTGCCATGGAAAAGAAGAGTGTAGGAAATATTTTCCTATCGAGACAACATGTTTTCATGGAGGCATTTTCTTTGCCAAGAAAATGTAGAACCTTTCATTCCAATCCTGCTGCGATAAAATGTCAAACACATCGGAAATCGATGTCCTAAGAGGCATCATAAGGACTGAAGTATATACAGTGCCAACAGAAAGTCGACACCCCCTTTCAAAATTTTCACCTTTTGATACCTTATAACCTGGAATTAATTTCCATTAAAACAAACTTTTTCCACCTTTATTTACACATCATAACCCACAACTTCCAGGTGAAAAACAAATTCTACAAATATCAGAAAATTAATTAAAAATACAAAACGAGAATATCTTGGTTGGA
>CM068957.1:145817494-145830766 GCA_035128595.1 Eptatretus atami
AAAGAGAGAGATCATTTGTTATTCCCGCCCTGCTCGGCTCACGAGGAAGGAGCGATTACTGAGCAGAAGAAGATGAGGGAGTATAATAGAGGAGTCGGAGAGATGGAGCAGTATTATAGGTAGAGAGTAATGGGAGGATAAACAGAGAGAGGAGAGATGATAAATTTAAGGACTGGTGGAGTGGAACTACATGTTGGGAAAAAAATGGACGATTGATGGAAGGAAATATGCGCAGGACAAAACTGGGATTATAATAATTTTTTTAAGTCAGAGGTGCTGTTAATTGTCTGAGAGAGGCCACATATGATTTATTGATGTGTAGTCACAGAGTCGATTACGGAGGATTGCAATCAAAGGAGAATGTACGAGGAAAGAGAGAAAAGAAATGATTCGAAGGAAGAGTTGGAATTTTTGACAGGGATGAGGAAAGGCCTTTAGAAGATTGAACACAAATGCCTTTTGAAAAGAAAAGAGTTGTGAATATAATACAATATTGAGAATCCAAGACAGTGTGACACAGAGGATAGTTGTATACATTTAAAGCGAAGACTTTATATATTTTATTGTGATAAAGAATATATAGAATGAAAAGGAAAGCGTTGAAGATACATGAAACTGTTTGAGTGAAGTTGTTCGGCAAAACCTGTCATGGAGAAGAGAGGCTGTGATGTGGAAGAGAAGAGGGAGGTTTGAGCGGGATTAAATGAAAATGTAAAGTGAGAGGTATTAGAGAATAAAAGAAAGTGTTTTTTTTTTTTGTAATAAGAGATTGAGAAGTGAGAGGGTGAAGAATTGAAACGTGTGAAAGGAGATATACGGTGATGAGGTGTGTTTGCTAAAGTAGTCAGATTATTCACGATAGAATTGACTAGAAGAGGAGGAAGAAGTCAGTAAGATCACATGATTAGTGTGCAGGTGTTATGTGGGGGTAAATATTTATTATCTTTGTCGGTCTATGCATTATAAAGTTATAGACATTTGAAACTCAAGAAGGGGTAGAGTTGAGAGGGATAGAAGGAGGGTTGATGAAACAGGCTGAGAAAATAAAACTGTAGAGAATAAGTGTAGAAAATTACAAATATAGGGCACAGATAGCACATAACAATGGGAAGAAGGGTAAGGACTCAATGAAACGCGATGTATGATAAAGGGCAAGAATAGTCATCCAATATTAGCAGGACAGTTTAAACACAAGAAGAATAGCATACAAAACACAGAGATAATTATCACCACTGAACAGATAAATTGCGGTAAGAATGACTGAAAAAAGTGGATGCACGCAAAAAAAACGCCACGCCATTAACTCCAAAGACTGGAAAATTTCAGGGGCAAGTCCAATTTCCATCGTACCATATGAGTGTATAGTGTGTGTATTATACTAATTATATGTTATATTCACAAGTATTGTTTATGTGTATAATAAAATTACACTTAACTTCGCATTGTGCTCTTTTCCCAGCTGAGAACAACTTAGCATTTTAAAGAACTAAGAAGAAGTACAGCAAAGGGATAAGCCTTTGGGCTTGTTTCAAATCCTTTCAGAGTTTCACAGTTTACGCGTTGCTAGATAACATTGTAGGAGGGTTTCCTGGCATTGAGAGGGGTAGTAGTACAGAGTTTTTTTCTACTCTGTGTACTATTTGTGAATGTTTTGCAATAGTTGAATTTTTGCAAGCACACACTCTTCCTGGATAAGTTCACTTGTTCTGCCTGTATCGGCTCTGAGGATGGGGGAGTAGTGGTGAACCTGAATTATCCACGTTGACTCATCTTTGCTCTCAATTCATACGAGTTCTCTTCTGTGATTTTCATTGCAATGCTTATTTCGCATGGGGAGTAATGTGGGACACAATTTGAGACGTTTAATTTTTCCATGAGGTGTCTCTGGGACAAAACTAGTAGTTGCCGTAGTGCGTGGCGTGATACTTGCAAAAAGAAAAAAAAAACTTGATCTAATTAGCACATTGAAAATTGCATGAAGAGATGTGTCCTCGGATTTCGAGAAATTGTCCTTTGGACAAAACAATTTGCAGATAGAAGTTGTTATTTTCATATCGCTAGAGACACTCGGGAGCTAATCACGAGAGTGTGACACTTTAAATCGGACACTTATGAAGTAAATAAAAATGAGTCACACTGATGAGAATCAACAATTACATAATCCATCGATGACAGGTTGTGTTCGATACCATTTCCTGTTAACTTAATTCCTGGGCATGGTGAGATATTGACATGGAGCATAATTTCAATTTTTTTCACCAGACAGAAGGCAGTTTCACAGGAGGTGCATGGGAAAGAGTTTTTTTGAGTTGTATTAAATGATGGACAACATTACACAACGTGACACCAATGATGTATAATATTTCATTCTACAATCTATGAGGAGAGAGGTGCAACTATGGAACAAAATTCTAGTGTAATATGGACCACAACACTCTCAATACATTAATTCACCAACAAACCACACCACGTGGAGGATGTTACCCAGGGTCTAAGCGCGCTCGTCTGTCTTTTCTTATTTGGTCTATCATGGATAAAATATTCATGAGAAAAAGAAAAAGAATGTGACACTATTAGTTGTATTTTGGGTGTGTGTGTCTCTGTCTGTCTGTCTAGCTCTCTATGTCTGGGTAGCGATCAAGTCGAAAAAAAATTTTTTCAAAAATAGAAAATTTTGAAATTTGTTCTACCTTTATATCAGTATTTCTGTCGATATGTTTGTCCTGCTGTCCTCTGTTCGGTCCATGGTGCTTCCTTAATACGATGGCCGATTTTCGAGAAACGTTGGATGTGGTATGGGTGTGCATTATCATGAAACTAGTGAGTGTGCTAAATATGAGATCGTTGCTATAGTGGACCCAACCTGGTTCTAATGAAAATAGAGGCCACCTGGACTTGAATTTTTTATTGAAAAATAATCGAGTAGAGTGAAATTTGTATTTTACGAAATCATAATCGGCCGCTCAACGCTGCGACTGTGGTAAGTACAATTCAGCCATATATGTCTAAAAATTTTTCGACCAGCGGGAGATCCTACTGAAAACTGTCGGGAGAATGAGACTTTGAATGATAACGCCTTTTGTGGTCGATATAACATAAAGAAAACGAAGTTGTTATGTTTCAGTATATTAGTAGTTAGAGATTATCATAAACTCTCGCGTAGGTAGCGCTTCATGCTATGGCTCTCACTAGTTTTGTGGTGAGAGACTCTGGTCTATTGGACCCCTCCGGTTGCTTAGCACCGCCGATACATGTCCGCTCGGTTGTCTTGTCTGTCTGTTCGGTCAGTTGCTCCTCCCGCTTATTACAAATTGCGATTGATGTAAACTTCGTTGGTAGTTCATAACCATGATAGTTGATCGTGCATATTGAGAATCGTCTCGCTGAGGGCACCAGACTTGGAGTTGCCTTATTCAACCGCGGACATCTTTTGAAAATCTTTTATCAGAAAAATCATAAAAAATTAATTTTTCGAAAATCAAAAATCGGGCCATGAGCGACTGTGGGGCAGTACAATTCAGCATAATTGTCAAAAATTTCCAGCCGAATCTATGGAAAACTGTCGAGAGAAGCACTTTTAATGGAGAGCCGGAGTCGTAAACATATAAACAAAAGGAGATCGTTAAATAAATGCTCAGAGACTATGAGTCAGATTATACATTACACTGAGTATGTAGGTTTATCGGTAGTCTAGTTATGTTGAATAGAACAGTTGCCTTATGGGACCATCGGGGGTAGGCACGGCGCTCGATTAAACTCACTCTTCTTAAATCTGTTGGGGGTTTATTTACGTAAACAAACATCACGCTAAAACTTGAGTCTCGTAGTAATCTATGGTGATGGGTTTAGGTCTAATCCTCAGGTCGGTCCCCATCGAACGGAGAGCCCCATCGGCGTAGGGATTGGGGGGGGTAGGGTGACAACATCGTCCCGCTGACCGGCTGCGTCTGGCTGGTGCCTCTGTCCCGGCGCATAGCTCTCGTGGGGGTTTTTATCGGTTTGCGCTGTTATGAGAGGGAAATGTTGGTAGGAGGTTATATCATGGTTAAGATGTGTATTACCTGAGAATAAGAACGGGTAGCGCTTCCATTACTGGCGGTAGCATGTGCAAAAAAGTAGTTTTGAGCGGGTAGCTGCGTTCAATTTGCATCTTCTCCTAGGGTGGTTCGAATCTGACAGGGTTTTCGGTTTCCCGTGGGTTAGCCAACTCGACTGGCATAGCCCAGCCACTACGGGGAGCTCGATTTCATTTCGTCCCAAGGTCACAGTTGTCACGAACTTAGAAAAATTGCGATTTTGACATAAAAAAAATATTTTCCGAGCGGTTTTCGAATCTCTCAGCTGGGTTTTGCGGGTATTGAAGTGGAGGTAAATGGACACCTTGTCATAGCCACGGAGCTAGGATTTTTCATTGTCGCAACCGCTAAAGTCACAGGTCACCAAGGTCAGCGAACTTGAAAATTGCGGATTGTGTTTTTAGGGGCGTAAGCTATTTCATTTCGCATCTCTCCGAAGGGGTTTTCCAATCTGCAGGGGTTTCAGTAATTCCTGGTTAATCAATTGAACCAGGACATGGCGATTGCCATTCACGGAGCTCCTGTATTTTTTTTCATTTTCGTACAAGGTGCTAAGGTCACAAGTACAAACTTAGAATATTTCGACACTCTCTAATGACATTAAAAACTCACGTACGGGGGCCTGAAAGTGTGTAGAGTATGATGGACAATATTTTTTTTATGCAATCTTGAGGTCATTCCCATCTCTTAAGTCTGGAAACATTTTGACATACTCGAATTACATATTTCCGTGCGCCAGCCCTTTCAAAGTTTGTTTTTACGCTTGATTCATAAGGTGGATTGATTAATAAGTGATGCGAAATGTCCATAAGCTAATATGACTTTATATTTTACTCTCGTTCCTTAGAATGTTGCAGAGCGAATTATTTGCACGAGGTCATTATCATAGACACTTGATTTTAAAGTTCTCAACGGGTCACACTTTATCAAAGTGTGGGAATCACATTACTCTCGGTGTTTTTGAACTTTCATTCGACGAACAACTTTCAATAAGCTATAGCATGTTCTGTTTCCTTATTTTAAATGTCAATATCATTGTTTTGTGACCTTGTACAGGCTTATACTAAAAGGCAAATTATTGAGAGTTGATGCGAACGCGAAACTCCAGTTGTTGTCACATCTTTGCATGCTAATACAATTCGACAAAATATGTTGAATCATTTTTATAACTTGGTCAACATATACACATTGTCTATCTTGACTTTCTGAAAACAATCTACGTCCAAATACCGCTCTGACCATGGTCGTCTTCAGCATTGTTTGTGGTACACGTTCATTTGAACGTCTATTTCTCATTATTCGTGAAAGAATTCGATAAACCAATTGACAGGCATATCCTAGAACATATGCGCAACCATAACTGAGCCAAAGTTGGCGATCTCGGGGCCGGAGGAATGGCTCCATATTTGTCCATTTTCTATAAAATGTTATTCTGTTATTAGTGAACATGAAACAAAACAACGTAACAAGGTATAAGGTATTCTAGAGACCATTCCCAGGAATAATAGCATCAAAGTGCGACTTTCTCAGGCCATAGGTGCAAGAACGCGGAGAAACCGGCTTAAGGCCATTTATCTATAATGTGCTTATGAAATACGATGAAGGAAAAGAAGAGAACACAAGAGCAGGGGCTTAGACACCCGGTGGGTGAAAGAGTCCTCACACCGGAGGAGTAAAAAAATAAATAAATAGCCGCGGGGGGTCGATGACGCGCCTAACGCAAATTAGTTGCAAAAGAGTTAATGAATACTCAGCCTCTACTCTGTGAGGTGTCTCTGGTTTTCTTTGTTTGATGCTCGAGTGAAATCTACCTAAATTTCAAAACTAATCTGTCATCCGTGCTATCGAGCTCATGTGACTTGAGAGTTATTAATCACGAATGAACTCACCACAATGTGGTACATGCAATCATGAGTTTCATTCGATACTGTATTCACATTAAGCGTGATAAGTTCTTGTCGAATTGATGACGTCATAAAATGGTACAATAATGAGATCATCATAGAAACTACATCTTATTGCCATGGGAGCTTACTTGACAATTGAGCAGAACTTTGTCAATGTGTAAATTTTTCTCTATGGAGGGAGATATTGGGAGGGTGCATTACTTTTCAGCTTGTTCCCGAAGATGTGTGACATATAGTATCTGAGTGCCACGTGCAAGTGACGTAGATTTAGTCGACAACAACACTATTATAGAGGTTCGAGGGGAGGATCTATTTGTGAAGATTTTGTGAGTCACATCTAATTAAACTGGTTGCATGAGAAATGAATTTTTAGAAAAAATGTCAGGGACTGTGAGTAATACACACAGTTTGTGACCTTGAGGCTCGATTGAATGTGAATTGAATGGTATGGTATAAAACATTGGAGGCGTTCTGTAATTCATCATAAACCAAATGAGAGTACTTCCATTTGGTGATGTCTAGATTAATATATTTGCTAGTCTGAAGGTTGTATGAGTGTGTCTTTTTGGAACACCGCCCACTGTATTCGTCGTTATTTCCACCTTGCCGACGAACTGCACGGTTTTGTGCACCTTACACATGCGGGTCACCTCTGACACCAGTAGATCAGACCACCTAATCATATCAAGGATATGCGAAACGGCGTGGAAGATACAGTCAATCAGGTCCGCTCATCAATATGCCCCACTTCGTCGCTCGTCACACACCAGCCCCATTTTTTTTGCTGAATATGGCGAAGGAGGGGATCTTGGATTCTTCATACATTTTATGGCGTTTGTAATCAAAGAGGGCACTAACGTGCCCAGGGCAGCATCTCAGGATAAGGCAGAGGAAGTAACACAGACAAGATTTGTACTTACATCTCGGAGTACAAAACATTTGACGCAGCCTTAAAAATAAATATGAAAAAAATCGTAATGACAGAAGATCGTCATCTTAAGAATTACCAATTTGGTTAACAAGCAGTCAGTGCTAAAATTAAACTCTCTTGGGTCACTAGTTTTGGACTATTTCATTGGATGGTGGGTCGATTAGATGGAGGTCATAAAGGGATTGTATAACTAAAGGATGGTGGGAATGGGGAGCTCCGAATGGCATTTCTTATGTTTTTCCATTGGTGCATTTATGTAATGGGGTGACGTTTAAGTTAGGACGGACAGATAAATCGTTTAAATTTAACATTTTTGAAGTACACTGAATCAATGCTAGGATGGCCGAGGTGTTTAAGTATTAGTGGAGCTTGTGCGAAATATGTAAAATTCTTGAGTCGATTTTGGTGCAAAACCATTTCTAAGAACATGCCTAAAGGTAGGGACGCTATATTAATGGTAGACATTAACTAAAACAACATCTCACTAACATAATCATTCTAACGAAACATTGTGGAAATATTTTATGACCTTCTAATGATAGGGACTAAGTAGTTTCTTAAGTTCCGGACCCATTTTGTGCTAAAGACCCGTTTTGATTAAGAAGTGTACAAAGTAATATCAAATTTATGGTCAATATTACCTAGTGAAGGAGGAAGTAGATTGGTGGTACCTCATAAGGAACCTCAACATTTGCTACAGTTATAAACTATTAGATACTACGCCAATGGAAGATTATGCGCATAGGAAACATTGGGTCACGGATGCTTAACTGACACAGGAATAGTTGTGCGCAAGTGCTCAATGTATTATTGTACCATTGGGCTGATTACAAGGTTCTGGGTCACACATTAGTGGATCGTGATTTGGAGACAGTGCATTCAAAGGAAAACCGTCGCTCTAACGATGTTCGAGCTACTACAAGACTGCATTTTGTACAATAGAGCTAGGACAGACTTGTGCGCATTGCCCAGGATCTTCTCTCATATGCTTCACGGGATTCGGGACTACGTACAGGGTTTGTTTCCAGAAAGGGATAGGTTACACTTTTGCACAAACACTCGAGGAAAAACAATCCTGACTACTAGCAATTCTTCTCAGAGATGAAGCAACAAACACTATCGTAATTCTAGCATGAGAGAAGCCCTCACAGCTAGTCCAGCCAGGCCGCACGTGTAATGGAAAGCTATAGGTATCAATGACACAAGCAGAATTGGTAGGGTAATCCAAACAATTTCATGAAAGTACGGAGCGTAGAGGCAAATGCATAAAAAGACTACTAGACAAATTATAAGGGCATGATGCAAGTTGACATGCCCACTGCGAAAAGATAGAGCTCAATACATACACTATTGATGCCGTGCGCCGTTGTTTGCATCATGTGGGCAAGATGCAGATACAAAATCATATAGAGGGAGAACATATCTCACTGAAGAAAATGGCTGGCAGTTAAGTTGATGACATTTACAAAACGAGGGTGGGGTGGAAGGGGTTCAATGCCCGAAAAGCCTCACTCCAATAGACGAGGAAATCAGAAGACAATAGGACAGAAAAGAACACTGAGAGATGGAAAATAGATCATCAATGAAGATAACCAGTTCTGATGAAGGAATACAACAACTAGAATCTGTACACGCACCAGGCAAGACAGCATAATTATTCAACCAAGATGGCGCACACTAGCTTACTCAGTGCCAATACACTATACTGTAGTTGGAACGTCATAATTGAGTGGGAACGTTCATACTGGGGAAATAGAATTTTTGGCTTGCTTGTTATCGTTATTGGACTCATAGCAGGTTCTTTAAGTTTTGTCTCGTAAGATGGAGGGATATTCACTGAATTCAATGTTTACAAATTTAGCATGATAATGGTATGACATCAAAAAATTGATACATGACGAGAAATTTTTTTCAAAGAGCAGAATGACTTTGCCCAAAGAATATTCAACGTATAGTGTTCTTTGGGCACCATAATTCAATAAAGTGTTTTTAACAACGGTAGCTTACTTGTGGAAGGCAGCGCTTCGTTGCCTCTACACAGAGAAAAACTGTTTATTTTTTCATTTTTCACGAGCCTCTTGGTTCCATCATGCACTGACACGTGTCGGAATATATGAACAAGTCACAAATAACTATTTACTTAGAAACTTCCTTGGACTCGTGCTCCTCCTTTGCGCCAATAGTATCCAGGATGCCATAACTCTCACATGTTCACTTGACATTTTGTTATTGAGACGTAAAAGATTAAGTTGATAGTAAAAGTTTAAAATGAACCTATTTCTTTGTTTCTTCTAAAGATTGCAAATTTCAATGCAATTTATTAAATGTTTGAAATGTTGACATGTCTTTTACAATATAATGGTCTTAACTGATTTGGTTAGCAGAGGTCCATAATATTAGGATTTAACCTAATTTTATATATAATTTGCCTTAATTTATAAAAATTGTAATGATAATGTAACCAAGCTTTATATCTGATGGAATTTAGCAATGTCAACTGTTTCAGAGCTTTTGTGATTACTTTGATATCCTGATATGATCCTCAATCTGACTGAGTAGATATTCAACAGCCTCACCTAGATAGCTATTTAATAATATTGCAGCGCACCGTATCAAAATAATCCACTAATTAGCTACAAACCATGAAAGTTGACAAGTTTTCCGATCTATCAGTTGGAAACAATATTCCTCTACGACTAAGTGCTGCAAGACATGTGGTAACATCTAGCATGCTGGCCGCACGAGTCGAGTGGGCTATGTCGGGCTAAGAATAATGTAGTTCTTGGGTTTACCTGTCTTTGTGATCTTAATACACAGAAAAAAGGGTATTTGTGCATCTGTACACATTTCTTAAATGGGGTTTTGCAACCAAATGATCACTTAAGAACTAGTGATGCTCTTTTTATTATGAAGGTCAAATTAATTACTCACAAACGTTTGGTTTATTTAACTGAATAGTGTGTTTTAAATGTGCTAAATTGATAGCGCGCTCTTTAGGCGTTTCTTAGTCGGTTATGCACCAAATATCATTCATTTCAAAGAATTTTCTGACTCATCACGAGTCTAAAATATCTAACTTATACAAACGTTTCAATAGATGTCTCAAATGCTCGATGGTAAACGGTACAGTTGTGGCAGCACCTTTAGGCGTTTCTGATATGTTTTTGTCACTCCAAATCGTCTTTAAGGAATTACATATCCGGTAAGCGCTAAGGTCACAAATGCGACGGGTCGTAGTGGATCTCCAAAATCTGGCGGCACTAGCAATTCTTACTACTGCCATCCGGCAGTATCTTCCACGAGATCCACATATAAAAGGTTCAATGTTGACAGACTATCATAGAGTATTATTTATTTTCGGTGGTAGATCGAACGGCGTTATTTTATACGAAGGGTCTTTGGAGTGAAAACAGGGGGTGCCGTACGGTCCTTATGGTATTTCGATGTCGCAGGTGACCTTGGGCGTCAGCTGTCGGCGTCCAGAAGAGATTTCTTCATAGGGCAGACGCAAGAGCTGCCTCGCAAGAGCGAATCAGGTCAAGGCGGACTCCGCAGGGGTACCGCTAAGTGTTGAAGGCGTAGCGGGTGAAAATACATGCGAATAACAAGAGTGGGTGATATATTACCGTTTCGATTTTTTTATGAAATACAAAATATATCGCGCCAGTATAGAGATACATATGTGATAACTTATAATATAATATATTTACCGTGATTCACTCGCAAATTCGATATCGGCTCCCATTGTTTGTACACCTGATCCGGAACAATTTTGGTGTGAAAATTGGTCCTAAAAAACAAACATGTTCTTAAAAAACCGAACACAAGGAGCGTTCACGTCTTGTCAATGTGAGTCTCCTCCACCTGTTCGACCGATCTCGTGCATTTGTTTCGATCTATCATGTCTGTCGAGTGGAGAGGTCCCTCGTTAACAAGCATCTCCTCGTCGTGATCGAATCGAGCCTAGTCTCTTGGGTCCTCAGTCACATTTGCTCTAACGTGCGCGCGACACGCGCGCTCACCCTCTGATTTGACAGTAACAAACCGCTCAATACTGTGGTCGCGGCCCAGCAGAGAGAACTGTAGGTCGGCTCTCAGCTTGGGGCCCATGGCCGTTAGGCTCTATAGTATTTCGCAGGTCGAAAGGTCCGGTACGATAGACCATTATACTACTGGGTAGGATGATAACTTTTCATTTCTACGTTCGCCGTAAAATTCGAACATCTACCAGCTGCCTTTCTAGGCCGTACACAAAAGAACGGTAATAAAAAATACAAGAAATTAACCATTCGTTATCCCTGTCCGTTTTGCAAGCCATCTGGGCGCATTCGGATAGAGTTTAGGGGTCCCTGCGGTTCCGCTCTTGAGCGGGCTCCTTTCAATTATCTGCATGAAAATTCTAATGGCGCCACACCTGACATGCTCTTCAGTTCAGCCGTCACCGTGCGACATAATCAAAGACCCGTGCACATCTCATGTTTGTCTGGTCTCTCACAATTATAATACAAGTAACGTGGGCGGCCCTCCGGCGAGAAGATTCAACAAGGACAAAATGATGTCCAAGAGCAGCCGTTAGACTCCTCAAACCTAAAGGTTTTGTCGGTTTTTTAAAAAAAAAAAAATTAAAATTTTTTTATTAACAAACAACTCTTCGACATTCTCGAGTCATAGTGCCTAACTCAATTAAGCAATAAGCACGAGAAACCTTCATAATGTTATTACGTGTATTGGATAAAGCTTAAAAGCGTTCGTAATTTTAACGAGAATATATAATGTATATACGATAGATTACAGGATACGATATAGGTGGAATGAAGTCTTTAAAATAGTGAGAGGGTCACTTTCGTTAAACTTTAAACAAGCAAAGAAATGTACGAATATATTTAAAAGTTCCATGGATAGACCGCTCTAACAACGGCCAAGTCTTAGTGGAGGGATGGCTGTAAATTAGTTCTAGTATTTTCAAGGCGATTTCGGTATCTTGAATATGCTTAAGAAGCCGAAGTTCCCGACGCACATTAAGGATTTGATCTTTCACAAGTAAGAAGAAGAGAAGGAAGAAGTAAGAAGGAACAACAACAAGCCATGGAGCTTCTAATGAGCATTAGTAGAGC
This sequence comes from Eptatretus atami, assembly GCA_035128595.1. Classification (NCBI taxonomy): domain Eukaryota; kingdom Metazoa; phylum Chordata; class Myxini; order Myxiniformes; family Myxinidae; genus Eptatretus; species Eptatretus atami. The sequence continues at coordinate 145,829,523 of CM068957.1, forward strand.
GGTTGCGCTAGCAGGCGCTTGCCAGACCGGGCTAAATAAACATATGTGTGCTACATTGTGTGACAGTGTAGGGGAAACTCGGGCGAGAACCTCCTTCTAAAGCTTTTAATATGCTAGTGCCACTGTAACATTTTTAGACGTCCTCCGGGCCGCCAAGCAATATGTGACTTAGGCCTTTTTGAGTCATTCGTGTGTTTATCCCTAATTCCAAAATTGGTGCACTTTTGTGTTGTTTAATGCATCTTGGATTGAATGTTATCTAAGTAACAAGAAGCAAGTGCGCGAACGTACAGGTGGTGTGTCGGACTGTCTGGGACCAAGGATTGAATTTCCAACAGCATAATACACCGGTTTGTAATTTGGAATATTATGGTATTATCGTCAGCCCGATTGCGTTTGATTGAAGAGTATTTGTGGTTCTGCGGCACATGTTCGAGCATGAGCTGCCCTGGGGACTAGCAGGCTCTCGCAGAGTGCGCGAGTGCGGATTAGGAACAACCGTCCACGGCTCTCGGAGCCACGTAGGCCTGTCTCGGTACCTTGGGATCATTGGTGATTGTCACAGTGTACAGTACATACACAGTCGCCACGATACGGGATCAGTATTCTACCGTCATCTTAGTTTATCTATAAACATGGGGAAATTTCAAGTTTTACACGTGTATTGAAAGTGGGTTCTCTGTTGGGTCCCACGAACCAGGATTGATATTCAAGTACATATTTCTTATTGGGCAAAATATTTTTGGAAGTCCGAACTTTTGGCAGATCCGAACAGCCTCGACGGGAAACGACATTAAATGGGATTCTGGGGAGGGGCAACGCAATAAGGGTGTACTAGGGCAACAGCGTATTCGGCCCGATCCTCTAGCAGAAGCGCACGGTGGAACGCACGGTCAGAGGCGGCAGAGCTGGACGGACGCGGAGGCCGCTTGTAGGTCAACGCCGGCTGGGCGTAGGGGAACCGCGTTTGGGCGTGACCTCCTTGCCGTTGACCCGCAGGTATGATTTAATCGTACCGCAATGCCACCCGTTACGGCGACGTTTGGAAATATGGTGCGGCCGCGGCGCGCTCGTAATTTTTTGAGGGAAGGTGAAAACACGAGGTAAGGCCTGTCACATTTGGCTCGGCGGCCGGAGGGTCTACAAAATGTACGGCACTAGCAATTATAAAGCCGCCGCAGTATTTCCACGGTCACACAATGTAGCAGTCACATATGTTTTTAGCAGCGTCTCGCGTAGCGAAC
>CM068957.1:145831588-145842337 GCA_035128595.1 Eptatretus atami
TATCCAGTATAAGAGTGAATATATTATAACTATAATAACGGGTGCGCTCAGCGAACCCATTGTGGTGACAATTGGAATCCGAACAATTTTTCGAGATAGAATTTTTGGCCCTAAAAAACTAATAACATTTAAAAACCGAAACACGTCGTTCATAAGTTTGATTCAGTGTTCCCACTGTTCGAGCGAATTCGGCTTTGGTTCATTCATGTTTGTGGTGGAAGTCTCGTGCAAGCATCTCTCGTGTGTCGATGCGATACTTTAGGTCAGTCACTTTTGCTCTACGGCGAGGATTCGGCAGCCGTATCGCTCTGAATGACGAACGTGCGGCGGCGCTAGAGAACTGAGGTGGCAGGGGGGCTCGGTAGGCTCATATTTTTAACAGTGGTGGTCGCCGGAATTTGACGGCGGAGTAATACCTTTTTTTTCATTTCTAAAAGGTTGCGTAGATTCCGAGCAAGTTCGAAAAACGAACTGGTAAAAAAAATAAAAAAGTAACCATCGTACGTCCGGTCTACGGCGCACGTCGGCTTCAGGGCTCCCCGGTCGCCTCGCGGACACTTGTCTGGCCTTCAAAATCTATGCGCCCGAGGAACGCAAGGTTGTGCGAACAATCAATCAAGACAGTGATCGGACCCAAGTGTGTTCCGTTCCACAATTTAATAAATACGCGTGTGGCTACCGAAAAATAAAAGCAATGGTCAAGAGAGCGTCAAACCTAGGTTTTGTCGGCTAAAAAAAAATATTAAATTTTTATAAAAACTAAAAACAACAACTTCGATATTGTACGTGTGTCATTAAGCAATAGCGGAAACCGTATAATGTATTTAGGTATTTAGATATATAGGATTTACGAAATAATGAATATTTTACGAAAGTTCAATACGATAATGGAATAATCTTTATGTAACGTCAATTTTCGAAACTTTTAAAGATGTCGAAATATATTTTCAAGTTCATGTAGGACGCTCTCAAAAGGCGAAGTCTATGGTGGAGATGTGTATGTGGCTAGTATTTAAGGCGGATCCGGTATCTTGATATAAAAGCCGATAGTCGAGAGATTAGTTTGGCTTCCAAGAAGAAGGAAGAAGGAGAGAAGAGAACATAGTCGAGCTTCTATGAGCAGCGTTCGTAGCGAGACGGATGTCAAAACATATGTGGACTGCTACATTGTGTGACGTGGAATACTGCGGCGGCTTTTATAATTCTAGTGGGTTAAATTTGTAGACCTCGCCGCGAGCAAATTGACTAGGCCTTACTGTGTTACGCTCATTTGTGTTTGTGTTAAAATCATCTTGGTTTTACTTATTAAAAAAAAGCAAATCCGATCACGGAGGTGTGACGGACTGTCGGGCAATGGATGAATTCACAGCAAAACTGGTTTGTATCTTGAATATCATGTAACGCACTAGCCGATGCTGATGAAAGTGATTGGTTCTGGGGCATCCATGTGATGAGCTTGCCCGGGGCAGCCTCTTGCCGGCGGAGGCATCGGAAACTCAGGCAGAGCATGCTGTTGCTGGACCTTTGGATTGGATTTAACATTACATACATAGCACGCACGCGAAGGGCATTTACTCATTCATTTTACTAAACATGGGGATCTTCAGTTAAAGTTCTTGAAAGTGGTTTTACTTGGTCACGAACGATTAAATTCACTCATTATTCTATGGAAAATATTTGTGATCACGAACTTTGACTTTGCAAACCGAAACAGACCTCAGGAACAATTAATTGGATTGCTGGGGGGCAACTGTTGGACATTACATCTCTAGAGCCAACGGTGGACGAGCGAACGGCAGACGCAACGGATCGTAGTAGGTGTGACGGGCGTAGGGGACGTGCGTCGCCATAGCGTTGCGCGCAGTAGTCAACGAGCGAAGCACGAGTATAGGCGACGGTGAAATAGTGCGGCGCTGTAATTTTTTGGGGGTTGGGAAAATGATTTTTCATTGAGAAGGCTTATCGGCAGCCGCACTGGATACGCAAGCCCACCAAATTCGGTGACGGTGAAACATAATGTCATGCTGTTGTCGAATTGCTACGGCGAAAGTAGAAATGAAAAGTATAATAGCGTCGTATAATTGAACGGCGCCGCACGGTTTAAATTAGGCAATCGGTCGTAAGGGCTTCCTGAGGCATCAGTTCTCTCTGCGGGCGTCCGACGTTGTAATCTAAGAGAGGTGAGGCCGGTATCCTCGGCCGTAGAGCAAATGGACATGGCCTGACAGACATGAGCTTGTTAGGACACATTCTGCACTGGTAATATTTGCAGTCCTTATTCCAGAAATATGAATGCACAGATAAGGGTCTTCCGTCAGATAGTCAAAGGAAGGTTAGCTCAAGCAGATGATTTATAAGCTTATGTGTATTAAATAACTTTAATGATGGTGAATATTGTCTGCAGCTATATCCTTTACGCAGTAAATGCACATGACATTATGTTACGGTTGCTGCTTGTTTTAAGAGGTTAGAAAATGGATACGCACACATATAATATATATATATATTATGTATTATAGATTACATATCTATTATACTACACATATATATTATTATATAGTTATTAATTCATTATTTTGTTACGGTTGTGGAATTCCAGAAACGGATTCAGGGTGTCGCCGAAGATCAGTTATGTCGATAATTGTGTTCCGAGATAGACATTTCCCACGATGTTAACGGGTATTTATTACGTAAGAGACGGCTGATGCATCTTGATGGTGTATTATTTTTTTCTATCTTTATATTTAGAAACACATTCTCTACTATAATCAAACAACCGCCAACATTGCCTAACTCAACACAGACCGCACTACTCTCACCGACCTTTACAACAACACAACATACTCTCAACTTGCGTGACAACCGCACATCGCATCACAACATACAACAATCAACGTCTCATATCATTCACGACGCCGCTCTTTTCGCCAGCAAAGCATTCCAGGGCGAAGCGCATCTTCCGCGGAGAAGATGCGGGGATCCTTGTTGGGGCGAGGCTGTGATTTGACACGTCTGCTTTCTCAATTGACGGCAGGATGGGATCAAAATGACAAAGGGGTGGAGCCAGCGGGGGGTGAGGTCTAAAGGTGAAAGACCAAAACCCCCCACCCCCGCAACGCCCATAAAGGCGGGGCTGTCGGCCGGGAGTGCGTTGGTACGAGTCTGGGTTCGTGGTCCATTGAGGAGTTGAGTGTCCCTGGAGTCTGGGTCGTGCCAGTCTGGGTTGTGGTTGGTTCGTTGATGGACTCGGAGTCCAGCAGCTGCAGTGCCGTGGAATTGTGGGTCAGTGAGGCAGTCCGGAGAAGCTCGCCGAGCCAGTGACATACGATTCGGGTTGTCGGGCCCACGGGGTCGAGCAACGCTGTGGACAGTGAGCGGACTCTTAAGAGTCATCAACTTAAAAGAGCAAGCCGTTCGCTCGTCTGAGGCGTCGTCAGCTAGGCCGATCGCAGGCGGCATGTTTCGGACGTGGACAACAGAGCTGCACATCAGCTGCTGATGTTGAGACGGACTCGAGGGTCGACCGCGAGTACCCGAGGGTGGCAGGTAAGTGCAGTCTCGCGGGCTCTGCGGCCTACAGCTCGCGAATTAAAGGCCTACGGGCCCTGTGTCTCTCCCTCTTGTTTCTTTTTCTTGGGTTTTTTTGCGTGTGGTAGTCTGCGGCGCCTTGTGCCGTAAGTAGATTTGTGGTTAAGTGCATGCCAATGAGGTAATATGAACAACGGGCTGTAAGTCTTTTTGCTCGTGTCTTTGACCACCCCCATTGCTTTCTTGACTGCTATGTGCTTTTGAATAATGTATTTTTGAATATCACACTGCTTCGTTGCGATCCTTCCTCATTGAGTGCAGTAATATGCGTCGGTGAATAATAGCGGGTTTTTAATAGCGAATAAATAATGCGAGTCGACGGGGCTGTGGCGATAAGTAATGTCGCATAAATGGGCGAAGCTGCTTTAAAGGGGCTTCGTGGCGTCAGGGTCCGTCGAGGTGTAATCCCGCATTTCTGGTCTGGGAGAAATTGGTAAAGTGACAATATCGGCGATCAAAACCCTGGTTGGCGTGGACAGAAGAGTTGGCTGATTTACGGTGTGTTAAAAACACACCGTAGCTGGATTGGCGTTGACGAGAAGCTGCGCTTAGGGATTGCCAGGGTCGGTGGGCGATGGACCGCAATTGTAAGCGGTCGACCGCGACGCGGAGGTGGTGAGATTCACACACTGTTGTAGGAGTGGGATTTCCGATTCAATGCGCCTCCAAACGATTTAACGGAATCGGATAAGGGTGTGGTACGAGAGCCTTCGTTCCCATTAAATTACGGGTATAATGATTCCGATACCGTAAATGGAGCTCAAGGGCGAGCAGGGTAGGGTGGATTGTTTGAATGTAAGAATCCATTGTCGGAAACGGTTCGTTTTTTAGCACACCAACTATTGTGTCAGTGGGAGCTGGGTGTGCAGGAACTGTTGCCGGCACAAAAGGGAGTCGCACAATGGCGAGCTGCGACATCATGGCACGAGGTGAGCGTGTTGTGCTATTTAATAGGCTGAACGAGTCCGACGGCAGGGGGAAGGTGCTGCCGCCCACGCGTTTCAAGCCAGAACGGCATTTGGATGCGATGAGGGCAACTGGATGCGAATATGAGGCATTCAGGAGCGATAGTGCGAACAATGCGGGGCGAAGACTCACGCGACATGGGGTTTTGAATCAGGAGGGAAAAGGCGAGTGAGGGCGAATTGGACGAGGGTGAAAGCAAATGGAGGAAGGCACGATAACGAGGAGGAGGTGATCGTTGAAGGGAGTGTAAAGGTGTTTGTGGACGTAATGGAGTGGGCAAGAAGGACGTGACAGCGAAATAATGAGCGGTTGAGGGGTGAAGAAATTAAAAAGAAAAAACAACTGAAAAAGAAAGCAAGCTTGAGTCGCGGAGATATGTGGAGAACAACGGTATGAAACAGAAAGAGATAGCCAATTGAAGGAACTTGAGATGGAGAAGGAAAGACATGAGAAACAGTGGGGAGAAACAAAACGATATGATTGTGAAATAACCAACTCAGGAGAGAGCAAAGTTGGAGTCACGAGATGGAAAAGCTCCGGAAAGATAAGAACAACTAGGGCTAGAGGGAAGACCGACCAAGTGGAAAGGAAATTGGAGCAGAAGAAACGGAAAAATACGAGTGACGGAGAAATTAAGGGGTAGAGGTGAGATGAAAGAGACAGCGGGATAGAGGGTGAATTAAAATGAACTGAAGACGGAAACACACACATGCAGTAGCGATGGGAATGGGGGGACTGGGGATGTGTAGTGCCGGTGCAAGAGAGCAGGATAATGGCTTCTTCAGAACGAGGGGAGGGAATATGCTTCCTGAAGCGGATCGAGCCAGTGAGTCCGTCGAGCTTTGGAGTTAGAGGGGGAGAGTGATGTGAACGGGTACACGGGAGTTGGGGGGTATGGAGGGCCGGGACCGTTGTGGTAGGCGAATTTCAGCATGGTTTGTTACGTGTGTGTGTGTGTTTAGAAGTGGTGAAATGCGTGTGAAACGCCGATAAGGTGGGTGAACTAGGCGTGTGTTGAGAGAATATAGGTTGTGAGGTCGCTGTAAGGGTAAGGGAGATGACGTGTATGCGAGAAATGCCCGCATGTGGAGTGAGAGTGTTGGGAGCTGTGAAGCGTCATGGACGTGGGGGTGCGTGTGTTGATGGAGACATAAGACGACTAGACGAAGGAAAGGCAGTAAGGCCGGTCTATTTCGAACCGTGCGGATTCGCCGGAGGCGGTGGTCGGTCGCTGTGTGGTCGCCAGGCGCGCGTGCGTGGCGTGCGCGAGTGAAATACGGTCGGAACGCTGCGGTGAATTACAAGCGATCCGCAACGGACAGTAAGCTAGCTGGAATAGTGATTTGATAGGATGTTTCCAGGCGAGTCATGCGTTTAAGCTCATAGCAGTGATCATGATGCTCACGTGGGGAACCCTCGATAATCGCGAGCTTGCTTGGTGATGCACGCGGTGATCGGGTGGAGTATGGTTGGAATCCGGCAGAATGGGGAGTCTGAACGGATTTAGTCCTGAGAAGTGAGGACGAGGTGCGCGACCGACAGCTGCCTGAGTCATGAGAAGGCGCGTTGGGATTGCCGGCTGGTGTGCTCGAAAAGGGGGAAAAAAGGAGAGAAGCAGCCTCCTCCCCAAAACCCCCCTTTGTCAAGGTTTGTAAACAGGATTACTAGCGGGTGGAAGATCTCTCTTTGCTTTTGGCCAGGAATAGCACTAGTCTAGGGGAAGGGTTATTAGTTTAGACCGGCTTCATGGTGCAGGGACAGTCTCAGGGACCGGTGAAGGTTGCTAGTGGAATGTCAGTTTAGATTTATAGTGGATATGGATTTTGGAGACAAGGACAGACTTGGTTGTAGAGGGGAGGAGTCTTGCTACGTAGTGTTAAAGATTGCTGTATTTGTAAGGGATGACGAGGGAGCACGGAGTTAGTTGAGGGATTTAGTGAAAAGATGGAGTGTTAGCAATGGAATGAGATGGATGGAACCAATGAGTGAGTGAGCGGTGCTGAGTGTTGACGAATGTGGTATGATGGTGTGCGAGAGTGATTTGGGGGGGGAGTGATTCCCGCAAGGGGACCCGGGTCAGGAGTATTATGTGAGTTAGTGGGTTGTCAATTGAAAATGGAGGTCGTTTGCTGTTGGTTGGAATGTAGGCTGAACCCTTGGAGGTTGCAGGATTCCTGTTGAGGGCTTGGAGCGTGGTGCGAAGGTTAAAAACTCCGTAGTGATTTTGGCGTTGATCCGAGCTGCGCTAGGATTGCACGGTCGGTGGGCACACGGCAGATTTAGCTAAACGGTCGCCGTAGCCGGATTGTGGTGATCAAAACGATATATAAGATATACATATATAGTATAAATACATACTATTGATATATTATTCATATCTTTGGATATATTATAATATATAGTATATAATATATCATATGATATATGATATACTCGAAGCTCAAGGAACTACCAATTGTTTGAAATTGTATATAAATTGTAACGTTCAAATAAAACAACAATTGCTATATATATATATGCATTATTATTTAACAATTTATATTATGATTATATATATATATATATATTATATTTATATTAAGTCATGCCGTTAGGCCTAGGTACATTGCTTACGGCGAGGATACTGCGGCGGCCCTCTGAGCAGAACGTGCGGGTCGGCGCAGAGACTGAGGTGGCCTAGGGTGGCTCGCGTTGAGCTATATTTTACCAGGGCGTAGGGGCGTGGAATTTAGCGGGGTATATTTTTTGTTATTTCACTTCGCGAGCGATTCGAACAGCCAGCTATTGAATAGATGGTCAAGCGTGACCGTTTGGTGGGCTGCGTTTCTGCGGCTGCCAGTAGCTTGTCCATGAAAATGATTGTCCACCCACAAATAGGGGGCGAATTACCGTGGCTACCTGCTGGAGAATAGAGATAGGTGTTTGCTATACGTGCCCCAATCATTGTTAATTCGTTTCAGGGGCTGTCGTGCAAAAAATATTTTACATAGAATTAAGGATGTAATCCGTCGGCCCCCGAAACCATTTCAGAAGCTTTAAACTGAATTCCATGTTAAGGATAGAGAGAGAGTAATGATTCGTGGCGGGTATTGTAGATGTAAACTGTACAATCGACCAATCCAAGGTCACAGGTCGTGTCGCCTGGTTCGATTGGCTGTGGCACTGCGTGTGCTGCCCCCAGGGCAGCTCTCAACATGTATGCGCGAGAACCTAAATCTTTCATAACGATCGGAGGTGGTATCTGATATTACATTATCCTGGTTTGCTGTGAATTTCATCCTTGCCCGCAGTGCAGTACAGTGACGGATTGTTTTTTGTATTAATTAAAATACAGATATTAGAAGAACAACTAAAATGAGTGAAACACGAGGTAAGGTGTAGTTTGGCTCGGCGGCCGGGGTCCATGTACGGGCATAGCATTTAATGCGTCCGAGTGAGTTTCAGGTCCGAATGTAGCAGTCTGTTTGTTCGCTGCGTCATAGAGCTGGCGTGTTGTTGTTGTTCTTTCTTCTTTTCTTCGCTTCTTTCTTGGTGAGAACAAACGTACTCGGATGTTACGTGATATACAGATCGGATAGTAAATACTGAGCGATGTAAGTCAGAGCGGTGCTTTTGAGAGGCGTTACATGAACTGTTAAATATTTCGCAATTTTTATTTCAGTAAAAAAAAAGAACTGGTATATATACCCACTCGTTACCGTCCGTCTGGCCGCACGTTAGCCTTCGGGCCCCCCTGCGGTCGCCTTGAGGGCACCTTGCGTCTGCCTTGAAAATTCTATGGCCGCCGCAGCGACGCCCTAAGGTCACCATGCGACATCAAATCAAAGACCGTACGGCACCCCCACGTTTTCGGTCTCCACAATTTATAAATACGCCGTGCGGCTCCCCGTAAAATAAAAACATATGTGACTGCTACATTGTGTGACCGTGGAAATACTGCGGCCGCCGTATAATTGCTAGTGGCCGCAGATTTTGGAGACCCCACGGCCGCCGTGGAAAATGTGACCTAGGCCTCACACAAATGCCTTGTCTATTGCCTTACTGCAACACTGTTTGTTGGACACCGTTTTGTAGTTGGGAGTGTACTCTGCTTGCGGTGTTTTGAACCATTGACCATAATGCTCGATTCACACCGTAAGATGCCCCCTGGGGTTCAAAATATATTGTATCATGAGGTTGACTTCCTAGTGATGCCATATGTTGGAGAACAGAATATAATCATCTTTATTCCCAACTGCAAAACTGAGTCCTCCTGTGGCAAAAAAAAAAATAGACAACACAATTTTGTGTCGCAGACGATACTTCTTCATCATAAATCATGCAAAAATGGCTAAAATGGCAAATAATTCGCTGTATACTTACTAATCACAGTTTGAGGGTCACAGCATTCCCATTGTGTTAATTCTTAATAGATGGCACCTGAGACTTTGTTACTTTTCTGCTATAGGTGTAACCTGTTATCAGCATGGCACAATGAAACAAACAACAATGACTAAATTAGTTGTGAAACTTCTGTAAAAGGAACAGCGGGGGACAGAGTGGAAGGAAATTTGCAGTAGACTGGGTCATCCGATGGTTAAACCTAATGAAAAGAGACAATTTCACAATCAGTTGTGTGGAAAGTTAATGATTGTGTTGGGAACAGTACTTTGGACATTAAGCTTATTTAGAAAGCATTGCATGTTGAAATGAGCTGGGTAATGTTACCAGATAGATGTAAGAAGTTTTTTCTGGAAACAAAACATGACTACAATGCTTAGATAAACAATATTTGTGTTAAAAATCTGACTGGGGAAATATATTCACTTCATGGAAGCGTTTATAACCTTCAAACTCGGTCTGCTCTGTGGCAGAATGATTAGAGCATCTGCTCTGAGTCTGGGTGGTCGGGGGTTCAAACCACAGTCTGAGTCAAACGAAAGACTTTAAAATGGTATTTTCCACTTCCTTGCTTGATCCTCTTCATTTAAAAGGACAGAGCAGAGGCAAACAATGCTGGGAAGGCAATGGCAATGCCAACAGCAAACCACCCAGTATAACCCTTGCCAAGAAACTGCTTTGGCAGCACCAGCACTCTGAAAAGAATATGGTCCATCAAAATCAAGAAATACAGTATATGCATCTGGTACAGATCTTTAAAAGTTAAGGAATAGATAAAATAGAGTAAGAAATTATCGTAAAATGGTCAATATGATTGTATGTGTATATATATATGTATATTTATACATCTATATATATTTTAATCTTATTAATTATTATATAATTTTTATACTTTTAAGCTGGTGTTTGGGTTGGGTTAGGTAGCGGCTTCAGATCCAAAAGGTCCTGAGTTCAAGCCCCGTTGGCCGCTTGAATTACTAACCAGGATGGTTGACTCAGCCTGCCATCTTCCTGAGTCGCGAAGTGAAGTACCAGTGTACTGGGCCGTGTGTTGCCCTGGTTAGATAGTTGTACCATATCCCTGTGTCGTAAGAGGCGCAGGGTGCGTCAGGAGGGCATCCAGCGTAAAACCTGTGCCAAATCATTATGTATCATAACGGATGATCCGCTGTTGGCGCCCCTAACGGGAGAGCCGAAAGAAGAAGATGTATATTTTCTACATCTATATATATATTATATATCTATATTTATATTTATATATTATATTATTATTATATTATATATATTTTTATATATATATTTTATATTAATAATATATATATATTTTAAATATATATATATATATATATTATGTTCATATCTTTCATATGCGACCTCGGGTTCCCACCAGAGCTCTTCTGGAATCACGGCCATCGCACACTATATCTTTGTGACGGGGCTGGTCACTGTGACTGTGAACTGTGAACACCAAATAATTTGAACTGTGAACTGTGCACCAATTCGACTGTGAACACCAATAATTCAACCACGAGACTTAGGGGTCCTCCGTTTGATACCGTTTACCTAAAAATCACGTGGTTTAATTACCATGGGACACGCCCTCAGGACACCTTGTTCAAATCGGATCACCTTACCGGATCAGATGCAGCCAAGCGTAACTGCCAAGGATGTACCAGCTAGAAAACAGATTGTTGGGGGATAACATCCTGGCTAAGCTGGAATACGAACCATGCTGGACCAATGAAGGAAAAGACGAAAATGAGCTTGGAACATTTATACACAAACATTTATTTACAATCAAGTGAGGAAAGGTAT
>CM068957.1:145854516-145865590 GCA_035128595.1 Eptatretus atami
CACAAACTGCAAGGTTTATACTATATTGTGTTTCCTTTTCATTGATGGGGAAATGGGCCATATTGGAAACTTTTTTTTTTATAATGTGGTACTAGCATAATCAACTAAGTGTTATATGAATGAAATAATGTAATTGCAAAGTGTTTTGTAAACCCCATTGAATTTCATGCTAAAGAGATTTTGTAATAACGTTTCAATCTTTATGCAGGTCCTTCTCTATGAATATAAACCGTGTGAATCAATCAAGATTGTTGTTTGCTAATCAACATTAGTCATTGTGTAAACTTATCCAAAATTATCTTTTACACATTAAAAACAATATTTCACAAAAATGCCTGGTCAAAAAATAAGTCCTTAATTTTTATTTACACAATTTTTCTAGAACATACTACAGGCAAGACATGTTTGCTTTGTGCCATGTATACATTCCCCCCATTTGACAGGATCGTGCGGAGATAGCATATTTACATTTGAACTGTCTATTCTGGGTTTGATTTCTGGGCCGACCGAACATGTGCCGTCCCTCGGATGGATGTTCAACTGGGTGTCCGGTCTGCTAGCATTAGTTTGTGAACATGAAAATCCCACGATGTCCTTCATCGGAGAGTTATTGCCGGCATGCCGAACAGATTCAAAGTTTTTGCCTCAATTGTTAGTCACAACCACAGTCTTCTCGGCTATTTCTCATTAGACTGCTTGCTGTCTCAGAGTGTGGTTGCTGTTCAGGCTGCGCATCCGATAACCTAAGCAAATGGGTGTGCCCAGGTGTTGCAACATCATGTGCGAACGGCCATTTTTGGCTATGAATGACATCCATAATCTTAACATTTGGCCCACAGCGAATACCCAATGAGTTTATCCCAGCTGCAAAGCAAGGACATTTTTACTTTAACGGTTGCAAAACAAACATTTAAACAATTGGCAGGTAATGAACTGAGCCGAGCACATATTTATCATCGTGCGGAGGAGAAATAAGGTTTTGCAAAGCTCTAAAATTGTTGGAAAACTGTGTATACACACAAAGAATCTTCTTGGGATTGCCTTATACAAAATAACACATTATTGTAGAAAAATCGTTTGGAGAAATAATATTTTGCACAAGGATGCATGGTGAGTGTTATCAAGTTATTTCTTTGAACCTTTGATGCATGTTCTCATAAAGACAGATGAAACAGAATCAATTGCTGTGAGAAATTATCTCAGCTGAAATTATGTGCTTTGGGCTATTTCACAATGCTCTAAGTAATATTAACAGGCAAAGTGAAAGAATGTTTCAGAATGTTCCCCAAAAGGGCTCCTGGGACTGACAACATCGGTCTCATCATTCTTTGTTTTTCCATTCCATTTCCCTACAGATTTCTCAATTGTTGCTCTTCACTTGTAGGTATTTGTGTTAATTTTCGTATGGTCACATTAATGCATAACTTAGTCCTTCAAACGTTGAAAAGGAGAATTTTCTTGTTTAGTATTGTGATCATATTAATTTCATTGCCCAGGAGAGGGAATCCAGCTCTGGCAGCAGTGGCTCACTTCGGCCTCTGTGGCTGTTTATGGCTATTAGGAATATTACAAAACAGGATTGTTACCAGGGGCCCTTTAGCGGAAACATTTAAATTGTCTTAATGGCAGCAGGTCATTCTGGGAGAAACGATGGCAGAACAAATCCATGTGGCATATAATGTCCTTGAATGCCTTGACTTGAATTCTTACATCACTAATAGACTTTTCATTGCTCATTTAACCCCTCTGTAATAATCATTGCTTCCTACCTCGTTCACATTGTAACTCCACACATTATTCAGACTGACTCTCTTTTGCAAGTTTCCTGAGAATGAACAACAGCCCTCACATTATCAACATACTTTATTAATCAAGAGAAATAGATGTGAAAAGTAATTATTTGAAATATTCATTTAACGAGATGAAAAAAGACCAAGGAGGAACGGTGGAAAACTGTTTCCCATGAGCTTTCGCTTTAATTCCAATGACAGCTGTCCTTACTTTCCTCTGCTGTCTTGGCATTTCTACCTTATTTCTCAATTTTCAAGGCAATTATAGTAATGGCCATCCCATACAGCATAGTTGCTTCTCAAATTAGGACTAAATACCACTGTATTACTTTCAGTCCTGTGTAATTAACTTCATCACGCTGGAGATCCAAGGGTCTCCTCGGTATGTGTGCAAGCTCACCTCTTGCCAAGCTCTTTCTCATTATATTCATGTGTTTATTCATCGGTTTCTTTATCTGCGCAATCATTCTGATTGGAAAGGAAAAGTGTGATCTTTTGTGAACTTTATGTGTCCCACATGGGTTTAAGACAAATTCAGATAAAAATGGCAATTTTGTTGTTTTAGTGATCTCACTTTTCATCGAACCAGATGCATTTGTTGCTTACATTGAAAAATCACAAGGACACCAAAAAGAGACACCAAAACGCAGGTTCCTTCAACCATTGCATTTATTTGCATTTACAGAACAAATACATCATCTTTTGTGGATATGAAAATTCTTCTTCAAAAACAATGACTATATTAAATGCTAATCTACCAAAATAAAGACCAATTACCACCAGACTATCGATGGTTCCAAGCTAGCTGGAAGGTCACTGTAAATGTCACGCTATTTCAATTCACAGGGGCACACTTTCAAAATGTTCCTTCAAGTTTCGTTTTTGTTTTAACTAATTTAATACTCTGACAGCGGAACCCTCATTATGTTGAACTTTCCTTGTGTTTTCTTTTGCATCCACATCTGCTATTCTACATGCACATTCTCATTTCTATCCTCCTCTTCACCTGATTGTGGATTTGCTTATTGACCTCCTTGTATGTCATGTTTTATGGCATCTTGCCTGTCCGCAGCTTATAAAATAAGGTCTCATGTGATTTCTTGGTGTCTCTGGTCAAGACAAATCCTGCCCATTCATAGTGAATTATTATTCACTGGATTTTCAATCGACTTAAAAAAATATATATATATTTGTGTGGATATTTCAAACGTGCATCAACTCATGCAATGCAAAAATATATCTTAAATTTTGAAAGTTAGTCAACATAATGATTTTTTTAACTGCTGTTTCAATTTCTAAATAAAGAAGAATTGTTTTTACTGTTTCCCACACTCCAGAGATGGGTGTTCAGTGCACGACAATTTTGTGTCTAATTTCATCTTACGTGAAACATTGATTTGACTTTTCCAATTTGCATATTACTTGATGACCTGTATAAACATCGTGATATTGAACGTACTTTTTCAAATGCGAAAGTTAATGTCCCATTTTGCAAGTCACAACATTTGAAACAAAAATTGCTGCATTATCATTGTAGTTTTAATTTGTAAGTTTCGAAAAAATTGACACGTCCAAACATTAAATGGGTAAACTGGCTCAATGTGATAAATACAGAACCACCCACTGAATAGAGCAGTGCCGGCTGCTACATTGCTAACTGCACCATCAGTCAGCCTGCATAGACCTTGGAAGCCTTTTTTCGTGGGATCATCAAGACACTTGCAGCAAGTGCTGGTTTGGCACAAGATTGCATGATCACCATTCAATTTTTAAGAGCTCCATGAGTAAACCAGGAGGGAACTTGGGAGAGCGCATCCCTCCACAAGGCTGATTAGTTTACGTTTTGTATCCCACTGATAGCTAGGCCGCATCTGGATTCAGACCTGAACTAAAATTTAATCAGCTTGTTCTTGTCACCTATTCAATTCCTCCACCAAGTTTCGTCCAAATCCGTGCATAACTTTTTAAGATATCGTGCTTTTTATCATTTTAGCCCCATCACTACTCAATGGTGAAGAATCACTTAAATAATTCTTGAATCTGGATCTGAATTCAGATCTTTACCAAAATCAAATCAATTCTTCCTTGTTCTTGTTACATTCCCAACCTGCCCACCATGTTTCGTCCGAATCCGTCCACATATTTTTTGAGATATCCTGCTATATGTTGTTTTTGGCTCCATCTCCCAATGTTGAAAAAGATAATTGAAAAAATTATCGGATTCAGATCCGGATTTGGATCTTCACCAAAATGGAATAATTTCGTCATTGAAACACCCAAAATTTCCACCAAATTTCGTACGAATACGTCCACAAATTTTTGAGATATTTTGTTCACAAACAAATAAACAGACAAACAAACAGACAGACAGTGAAATCATAACCTCCATCCACCCTTGGTGGTGAAGGTAAAATTGAGCAAAAGCTAATTTACAAGAGAGAAACAACCAAAGGGTAACTAAATAAGCAACACAAAATCACTTTAAATGATGCTTTTAACATTATCATGGAAAGTTTAAACTTCATACTTCGAACCGAAATTTTAAATTTGAATTTTGAAATTCATCAAAAATATTTGATAGGAAGGGAGAAAAGGGACATGGGAATAAGATTATGGGAGTGGAGGTTAAGGGAGATGCTTTCAATGGTGTTGAGGATTTCATTTCACGTTATTATTTTGTCACTTCATTTAGATTGTATATCACCACATAATAATGTTTTTTTTCCATAGTTATGTGAAGCTCTTTATAAAAGGTGTTGCAGTGTATAATATGATTCAAAATGAGGAATGAAATTGCTGAACAGAAATTATTCTTCCAGACACATGTACACCTGGATAAGGGAGATAGCACACTTTTCCTGTCATCGTCAGTTTGCTGATCACAGCATTTTTTTGCCTAAGTTGTACTCATCTAACCTTGAGGCCCATAACGTTCTGAAAAATTAAATTGCTTTTCAAACCCTTTTCTGAACCCTAGATTTATTTGGTTTCAAATGAAGGTCTCATCTGCCATTTCTTATGTTGAGGAAGGAATGTAGTTAAAGAAATCTTTGATCAAGCCCCCACTCCCTAATCTCTCTTCCTCCATTTTTCGCTTTTTATGCTAACTCCCCTCCCCACCTCAATTTTCCAAACCCATTCATCCTTCGTTTCTCTTTTTAAGCTGAAACATCTTGCCACATGTTATCAACAGCTCTGTGTCATAAGTTTCCACCTTAATTAATGTTATATTCCACTTTTATGTGTTTATGCACATTTTCAAGATTTGTGATATTTTTGGATGTTCATCACAAGTATTTTTGTATTCCCATCTCCATCAATGGATTTGCATGTGGCTTAATTGGTAAGCATGCTTACCTTTGAGCTATTACACCGATGTTACATTCTCATCAGAATTATATCCAACTGAAACTGCAGCCATTTGCACAGTCAACAGAATATCTCTGCATTGCAGAGATTACATCCCTCAGAGGACACATTGAGATACTCTGCATTGAGAATACTTAATGGTTCCAATACATTGTTCACAAGTTTAGCAGTAAAGGTGAAGTAAGGAGTTGGCTGAAGTCAGAGGTGACCCAAAGGCTCCTCTTTCATTGGCTTCAACAATTTGGGTAGGGTGGCATACCACTGCTCTCCCCAGATCAACCGTCATTGATCTCTCATCTCTGCAAAGCTGGTTCTCATCTTGCTGACCTCAAAAGGATGACAGGCTGAGTTGACCCTTTTTTATATTATTTTGGCATAGATGGGGTTCGAACTCAAGACTTGAACAAGCTAAATCAACCCCCTTTACCATTAAGCCACCGACAGGCCAATTTGGATAATACAAAGGCCAGCATTTCCTGTTTCGATTAATTGTACAAGTGAATGTTAAACGTAAATTTGGGTTTTACATGTCCCTGAACCATGTGTTTCTCCGATTAAGCTTCACCATCGACTCAGAACGACTGATCTAACCTTTACACAACCAAACTCAGTGATGCAATGGTTAGAACATCTGCTCTAAGTAGGCGAGTTCAGATATTCGAAACCCAGTGGTTTACTCTGCGTACATGTCTGCACATGATCCATGTCAATAGCATTCAAACCTTGGCCACCCATGTGATCTCAATCAGTTCAGTAATTGCTCAGAGTCATTTAACACCAAATATGAGTTGGCTCACACCATCGAGATTATTAGCCCCCTTTGGACTTAGGGGGCTTATGGATTTGGTCTTGATTTCCGTGTGCGTGCATGTGTGTGTGTGCGTGCGTCCGCAACCATATCTCGGACATGTACGGACCAATTTTATTCGTACTTAGCTCAAAGACAAAAAATGATGGCTTACATATGCACATCGTTTTATTTCACGATGCTATCAAAGATGGCTGGCTGACGGCCATTTTAGTTGTAAAATATCCTGGTGTTGAACACATCCTCAACCATTTCTCAGACATGCATTTACCGATGTTGTTCAAACCTGGCACACAGATAAGGAATAATGGCTTCATACGAGTGTCATTTATTTTCGAAATCAGATCCAAGATGGCCGACTGGTGGCCATTTTGTTCTTTAAATGTGTCCCCAACCATTTCTCAGACATGCATAATCCGATTTTGTTCAAACTTGGCAAAAACACAGTACCTGATAGCATACACTTACACTTCACATCATTTTGCCATCTGATTAAAGATGGCCGAATGGTAGACTGGCGGCCATTTTATTTGTAAAAAAAAAAAAATAATATCGGTGTCAAACACATCCTCAACCATTACTCGAACTTGTGTGGACTAACCAATTTTATTTGGACTTGGCACAAATATAACAAGCGAAGGTGCACATATGTATGCATGGTATTGGCTTAATGGTTATGGAGGTGTGCTTGGGATCCTAGGATCTTGATTTCAAATCCTGCTCGGCTGTTGAATTAATACCAGGTGGGGTTGACTCTGCCTGTCATCCTTCGAGTCAGTGAAATGAGTTCCAGCTTGCTGGTATCCTGTGTCGCAGTGGCAACCCATCCAGGATTGTGCCCAATATCCCAGGAGACTGCTGAGGTAGCACCAACATCTGCACAGAGTATGGTCCAATGGATGTATGGATGGTATACATATGCACATTGTTTTGTTTGCGATGCGATCAAAGATGACCGACTGGCGGCCATTTTAGTTGTAAAATAACCCGATGTTGAACACGTCGTCAATCATTTCTCAGACATGCATTTATGGATGTTGTTCAAACTTGGCACACAGAAAAGGAATGATGGCTTATATGCACGTCATTTATTTTTGAGATCAGATCCAAGATGGTTGACTGGCAGCCATTTCGTTACTTAAATGTGTTCCCAACCATTTCTCTGACATGCATTGTCCGATTTTGTTCAAACTCTGCACAAGCACAGGACATGATGGCATACAGTGTACCTCATATTATTTTGCCATCTCATCAAAGATGGCCGACTGTAGACTGGCGGCTATTTTAGGTGTACATAAATATGGGCTTACCCTTTAACTTTTCACAGCAAATACTAAAACAACGGGGGCCATGACATTTTATGTCTTTTTTACTTGTTGAAGGGAGGATGACTCTGACTGCTATTGCTTCCCATTAAAATGTCGATCGCATTGTCATTTCTACGGCACTGACGAGTTACACTACCGCTCAAAAGTTGTAGAACACCCCCATTTTTCCAGTTTTTACTGAAATTTAAGCAGTTCAAGTCCAGTGAAAAACTTAAATGGTACAAAGCTAAGCGGTAAACTGCCAGAGGTTAAAAAAAATAGTTTAGGTTCCTAAAAACTGAAAAATAATGTAAATTTCAGAGTTGTTAAAAAAGGCCCTTTTCAGGGAACAAGTAATGGGTTAGCAACTGCAGCTGTTCTGCAGCAATGGAAGTAAATTAAGCCTTGAAAGTTGATACAAACAATTCCTTCAGGTGTCCCAACTTTTGTTGATTAGTTACAAACCCTCTGTCTGAATAAAAGCAGTGTTGGAACAGACTGTGTTGCTACACCTCTGAAGCATTATTTGGACATTATTGCACTGCAGGACGTAGTATATTGCTTTCATAATGGCGAGAAAATGACAATTAACAAAGGAAGACAGACAGACCATTATAACCCTTAAAAATGTAGTCTTTCCTTTAGAGAAATTGCAAAGAAGCCAAGGTGTCAGTTAGTACAGTTTCCTGCACCATCAAAAGACACTTGGAAACTGGAGGAAACTGACAGGAAGAGGTCTGGCAGACCCAAAGCCACAACACAATCAGAAGACAAGTTTCTGAGAGTCAACAGTTGCGTGATAGGCGGCTCACAGGACAGCAGCTTCAAGCACAGCTTAACACTGGTCGAAGTAAGGAAGTCTCAGTTTCAACTGTGAAGGAAAGACTTTGAGCTGCAGGTTTGAGAGGTGAGTGGCAGTAAGAAAGACATGCTAAGATGGCAAAATAAGAAAAGAAATTTGCCTGTGCCATTAAGCACCGCCAGTGGATGACTGAAAACTGGTAGAACATCTGATGGACCAATGAATCAAAATTTGAAATCTTCGGTTCATCACGCAGGGTTTTTGTACGTCGTCGAGTAGGCGAAAGGATGGTTCCTCAGTGTGTAATACCAACTGTCAAACATGGAGGAGGAAGCATGATGATCTGGGGCTCTTTTGCTGGATCCAGAGTCGGCGACTTGCACAGAGTGACTGGCATCCTGAACCAAAAGGGCTACCACAGCATTTTGCAGCACCATGAAATACCCTCTGGGCTATGCCTAGTTGGTCAGGGGTTCATCCTACAGCAAGATAACGACCAAAAACATACCTCCAGGCTATGTCAGAATACCTTTAGAAGAAAAGAAAGACGTAGGCTTAAATCATGGAATAGCCCACACAGCCTCCAGACTGAAACCCCATCGAGCTGGTTTGGGATGAACTGGACAGTATGAAAGCAAAGAACCTACAAGTGCAACACAATTTGTGGGAACTTCTGCAACAGTGTTGGGAAGAACTTTCCAACAATATTTGATTTCATTGTGGAAGAATGCAGAGTATGTTCGGCTGTTATATCTGCAAAGGTGGCTACTTTAATGAGTCAAAAATTTAGATTAAATTTTGTTCAACAAAATGATTCCTGATTCTTTTTTATCTGCAATTGTTTATTTGTTCTATGCTTTAATTTCAGAGTACACTGAAACATTAAACTTCTTAAATTTCAGAAAACACTGGAAAAATGGGGGTGTTCTAAAACTTTTGTCCAGTAGTGTACGTTCAGACCGAGAAGTTAATGGAGAGACTTCGTTCAGGTTATCCAAATGTTACAACCCCTCATCAGTATCATTGTCCTGTTACTTTGCCAAAAGGAAAGGCTTTTCCAATCGCACAGTCCTCCTAGAATGACCTGCAAAGAGCAATCAACCATCAAGAATTGAATCAGACAGTTCAGACAAGGTGTGTTGAAATTTGCTAATTCTTCCATTATGCAACATTTGGGGGTATACTCTAGCATTCATATTGACTAAATAACTTATCCTGCCATCATCCACAGGAATGCTATAACTGCTGTAAGATAAAGGAATTCAATTATTTTGGCTGCAGTCATCCTTCTTGTCCAACAATAATGTCCTAACTTGACTCTTATGGATGACAATCCTCATCCACACCACACATGTTGAACTTCAGGACCATAAAATCACTTGTCTTGACTACTGGCATGCCGGTCTCCAGAATTTAATTCAATTGATCATACTCTGGATATCCTGGTGAGACAAGTTTATGGTCGCCGAGTCTGCCCACAGTGTCTTGATCACCTGTATCTGCTTGATGTATGGTCTAACAACACACAGCGAGAGCTGGATAATCTGATTTCGTCGATCATAAGACATGTACAAGCTTATATTGGGGTCATTGGTCGTCACATATTTTAATAGCCACTTCTGCCAAGTTAAGTTTGCTGTTATTAGTTCTCGACTTAGCACCGTTGCCAATTTGCATGTTCATTTCAGCCAACCATGTTTTTTTGGGGGGTTTTTTTTCCACATAACAACTTTACTCTTGGCCCTACTGACATTATATTTGTGATGGAGTGTACATACTAATGTGGAGGTCCTCTTTAACCGGAATATGAACACTTTATCAATAAATTGATACAAACTCCAAAACTCTTCTTGCTTAGGTTTGTGTGTGTGTGTGTGTGTGTGTGTGTTTTGCTGGGACTGTTTATCTTTTCATCATTTCATCCAATTTTTACATTTCATCGAAGGCTCGTATTGGAATTTGTACATAAATCACGTGCAGGAGAAGCACCTGATATACAGTTTTATTCCTCTTGAGCTCGGGGTTCAGAAGGGAATGCTAGCAGCTTTCAAGCAATTATAACAATTATATTTTAATAATTATCATTATTATTTTAATATAAAGTATATTGAATGTATCTTCATATGCAGATATTACCTGAAAATTATGCACAAAACAAAGGTGGATTAATGAGAAAATGGCCATAAAATTTGCTTTCCTTTGATGTCACATGCCCTTCCCCTTCTCACTCGACCCCCATCACTGAAAAAAAAAAAAGTAATTTAAATGCTCCAGCAAAAGCAGTGCAGTGGGGTGATGATGCATGCACTAAATGGGCAAACACATTACGTGGGAAAATGAAGCACTCAATTGACATCTTTGGGGAATGCCCTGCCACAGAAGCAAAAATAACTGACGTGCCCACCGACGGGCACATCAAAAATTCTGAATACGTGTAAGGTAAGGTCAATTATTTTGATGGTTTTAATTCTTATCCACTATGTTATGGTTAGTATTGAACATATTATGCACAAGTATGTTGAACCATGTTATCCAACCTTTAAAGCAATATGTCACCAAACATCAAAGGAACAATGCTCTTTCAGGCCTTAAGATAATAAGGCACAGACCTCAGGTATCAGTATCACAGCACAGATATTTAAGCAACACAAAATAATATTAGGAAGCCATTGCTTACCAACAAAAATGATCGAGATCCTGGAGATTGAGTTCTAAGAGCAGAGGTTCTTTCCTTTGTTCATATCTGCAAAGTCAAATGCATTTATTCTACCCATTCATACATGCTTATCCCTCACACAGCTGGACTTCCTGCTTTATTTCATTCACAAAAGCTTGATGGTCCAACTCATATTGTGAATGAAACTCCTCCTCACATGCCAAAACCTTTTAATTTGGTTTTATTTATTTTTTTGGATACTGATTCAAAGCTCCTGGAAGAACTAGTACACTGAATGGATCAAGATGTAACACGACAAATAGAACAGAAAAAATAGGGAGG
>CM068957.1:145865604-145883924 GCA_035128595.1 Eptatretus atami
AACAACAGATTAGAAGGACAACACAGAGGGAGCCTTGGACAAACAATGGTTGTGGTGAGAAATGGGGGCCAGGAAAAGATGCATGGGGTTGACAAGATGGATACAGAAGGAAATTCTCAGGAAGGAAAAACTGGAAATTTGCAAGGAGGAGGTACTGAGGTTACCAAGGGTAGAAAATGTCATGGTTTTGGATTGGGGATGATCTGAGATGGTGGTGAGCAGCTGACATTGCCACACTTTTGCTTCACTTTTGAACAATTTTGAAGCAAATTATGAAGAAATGCACAAACCAAGATTTGCCTCAAAGTCTAGGCATGTGGAGGAGCTCAACAACAGACACCAACAGCTTTACAAACTGACAGAGGGCAAAAGAGAACTGGCAAGACACAAACGCATGGGCACAATGCAGATGAGCAGTAGTTCAATGGCAGGAATGGAAAAGGGTGAGGGATAAAAATGTATGGGGGGTCAGGGAGATTCGACAAGATTGGAAGTAGGTGTGGGAGAAAACATGAGACGATGATGGGCAGCATTCTTGAAGACTGGATGGAAGAGCATGAGACAACATACAAAGAAACCACATTTCACCGGCAAAATAATGGAGGGATGAAGGAATGGTGGTGAGCATCCAGCTTGTTGTAATTGGGGAGGGAAACGAGGTTTGGATTTCTGGAAAAGATGTGCATCCAGGATGGCTGAGGGTGTACGAAGTGTAGAGAGGGTGGGTGGAGCAGGGCTGAAAAGAGGTGATGGAAACCTAAGAGTCCATCAACCTCCCTGTGGTGGGTGAGAAGCAAACCCTGGGACTCAGCTTATTGACAGGATATGCCATTATTACGACAATCCTTGGAATTGATGACCTCCAGAAGATCAATTTGGGAAGTACCTGCACTAGCCCATTGGGAGCCATATTCCATCATCCTTCGTATAAAGGCCTTGTATACTGAGAAGAGCTATGTAAGGCTTTGAATATAATAACATTAATCATGATAATAATAATGAGTTCCTTTACATGGAACTTCACTGGAGGAGGAGGACATTAGGCCCATCAAAGCCTGTACTATTTTTACCAACCTATAGTTGTTTGCCCATTAAATTATGAACATCAAGCAAGGAAGCAGCACGTATCATTTCTAAAGTCTTTGATATGACTCGGCCAGGGTTCGAACAGCCGACCTCCCAGACTCAGATTGTACACTCTAACCATTAAGCTGCCAAGGCTGGTGACTTGTCCCATGGAGAATACCAAGGTTTCAGCAGCCGTAGTGGTAGGGAGTGATACTGTGGAGCATCACTACCAGGGGAGGGTCAGATAAATAAATTAGAGGTTTAACAGCTGAACCTTTCAGAGAGATATTAAAAAACATGTGAAGAGGCATTGAAAGTGACATTGAAAGTCATGGAATACTCCTTTCAGAGGGACATTGAAAGACATAGGAACTTTATTGCATTGAAAGACGTGTTCCAGGTAGCTGAACAATAACTGCAATTTCCCAGATCTGTCGACAGGGATGCCATGGCAGTCTGCCTCTCAGACTGTGGTGTCCTGTTCTATACAGGGTGGAATCATCAACAAAATGTTCTTCCAGGGAAGTTGAAAGGTCACTGATGTCGATCAAGAATAACGTTAGTTTTAAAACCTTGCCTTGTGGCACACCATGCTCAAAAGAAATATCACAAGACAGAATATCATTAAAAGCAACCCATTGCTTCAACTTGCAGAGAAAATTTGATAGCCATTCAAAGAGGGTCCCCTAAATACCATTGACAGACATCTTGGAAAGTAAGGCTGGGTGTCATAATGTATCGAAGACTGGAGAGATGTCCAGAGAGATTGCCTTGACCCCTCATTTGAGTTTTAGAGCAGCCACCCATTGTTTAATTTATAGACACAACCCAATAGGTCCATGTTTTATACAACCAGGGCAGAAGCCAAATGGATGGTTAGATATTGTATAATTATTGAAAAGATAATGCCATCACTTTGCACATAATGGTGAGAAAGCCCACAACAAGTGTGTGTCCACACTCAGGAGAGCTAGAAAACAACTTCTGTCCAATCTCAAGAATGAACTTTCCAACTTGTCTCCCTCCTCTAAAACCTGATGGTGCATTGTTAAGTCTGTCTCCAGAGTATGCTCTCCCTCCATCGCACCGAAGCATTGTCATCCCTGTCCTCTCTCTAAATGGCACCGCAGGTGAATCTGCTCATGAAAAGGCTGAATGCCTCAATTCTGTGTTTGCTTCCAATACTTGTGTCCCCAACTCCTTGATCTCTGGTACCCACTCTACCCAGTTACACCAAAGTGCTCCTGAATTCTGTATATTTTGCATCTGAGAAGGTTGAGAAGTTTCTGGCAATCCACAACTCTGATTCTGCAACTGGACAAGACGGCATCAGCTCATATGTCCTAAAAACCTGCTCCACTGCTCTTGACCATCCTCTTTCTGCTCTTTTCACCCTCTCATTTGCTGGAGGTCATCTTCCACCTACTTGGAATTTAGCCAACATCACTGCATTGCAAAAAAAAAAAAAGGTTAAAAAACCGATCCCCATAGCTGCAGACCCATTAGCTTATTTCCAGTCAACAGCAGGGTCATGGAATCCATCATCGCAGTTGATATGAAATCCTTCCCTTTGCCAAGCAGCCTCATCTCCATCACCAATTTGGATTCAGACCAGGTCACTCCTCCTTGGACATGCTGCTCCAACTCACCCAACAATGGAATGAGGCCTTCAATGTCAGACATGAGATCAGGGCCATCTCTCTGGACATATCCCAAGCTTTCGACATAGTGTGGCATACCACCTTGCTCTACAAACTTTT
The DNA here is from genome assembly GCA_035128595.1 of Eptatretus atami. Classification (NCBI taxonomy): domain Eukaryota; kingdom Metazoa; phylum Chordata; class Myxini; order Myxiniformes; family Myxinidae; genus Eptatretus; species Eptatretus atami. Next base: position 145,868,433 of record CM068957.1, read on the forward strand.
CCCATGCGATCTAAGGTCAACTACACTCTTGGATTACTGATTTGCTTTAATCTCATGGCTAACATGTGGCTCTCAATGGATTCCTTTCATCTGGAGTGCCCCAAGGCAGTGTTTTGCACCCAATCCTGAACCTAATCATCATCAACAATCTCCCCGACTCTCTGGAAAACCGCCTTTATATATTCGCTGACTACTCCATTCCTTTGCCATGACACCTCTCATTCCTCAGACAGGCAGGCTGCACCTTCTCTCTCTTGAGACCTTGCCAAAATCACAAGCTGATGAAACACTTAGACGATGTCTCTCAATCCTGAAAAACCTCCACACTCTCTGTCTTTGAATGGATTGCCCATCAAACCCTCCCATTTACTTTCTTAACAATCCTCTTGAAGAGTTTCAGTCACTCAAACACTTGGGCCTCACCATCAGGCATGATCTTTCTTGGGCAAACCACATTTCAAAGTTCGTCTCCAAAGCCAGTCACCAAGTTGTCATCGCTGCATTGCACAAATTCCTTCCTCGACACACCTGAACTCCTGTCCACCTACATGGCCTTCATCCGCAGCTTGATGGAATGCTGCTCTCCCATATGTGATTGCACCCTTGCCTCACTTCTTGCTCAACTGAACACGGTGGAAAACAATGCCATCAAGATTATTGGAATGTCCCCCAATGAAGCTGAGTCTATGGGCCTATCACTTGACCATCACAGGCAGGTCGGTGGTCTCTGTGTCTTCTACCACCTCCTCTCTGGTCTTGCTCATGGTCCACCATCAAACCCCTTCTGATGAAACTTTTAAAATCCAAAATCACTGCTTGCCTTCACTCATGTGTTCTTCTTTTTCCCCCCCCACCTGTGAAACCAATATTCCACATTATCTTTATTGTCATTTGACCATCGGAGTCTTCAAGACAGAAATTCAACACCATCTCAGATCATCCCCCATTCAAAACCATGATCTTTTCTAACCCTGTTAAACCACATCCTACCTCCACGGCCACCTCCTTCCAAATTTATTTCTGAGAGTTTGCTTCTGTATCCATCTTGTCCACCCTATGTATCCATTCCTCCCCACACCTATTGTTTGTCCAAGTATCCTTCTATTTTGTCCTTCAACCCCGCTGTTGGCATTTCCTCCTCTCTCTCTACTGTTGCTTTTGTTCTGTTGCATCCTGATCCATTCAGTGTACTAGCTCTTCCATGACCCTTCACCTAGTGTACAAAAAATAAATCGATGACCAGTTTGTTTCTAAATCAATAACACTTGAATAGATTCCACCACTTTGATTTTGATCGGAGGAAAACTGTCCAGTCTGTAATTGAGTCGATCAGACTTGTCCCCTTATTCTGAATATGGTGATGTTGGTAGCTTTCCAGGATGAAAGCAGGCTACCATCTGGGAAAGAAAGATCTGCCGAAGAGCAATGAATAAGAAGAGGACAGGTGTTGAAATACCATTTCCAAGAATTAAATCAGCAAATCCTCTGGTGCAATTGAGGTGTTGGTGTCACGATGGATTGCAAGCTTCTCAACTTTAATGGGAGAGAAATCCACAAGCTATAGGGAGAAATCTGTGATTGGGGAAAGTGTAGCTGTGGAAAATAATGGTTTATTGGACTTTGGCCTTGTTTCAGTAAATAATTAATTAATATTCAGCTTTGTCAAGGGCAAGATACAACTTGACTGTCCTGTAAGTGTGATAGTACATAAGGGAATGTCTTCCGGTGATGGACTTTTGTATTTTCCGCCAGGATTTGGAGGAAGCTGAGAGGCTTCAAAAGATTGGCCTTTGTGGAGCTTCGCATTGCGATCTGACTTGTTGAAGGACTTCTTCTTCTCTGTGCCTTAATTCAAACAGTTATGGGTCAGCCACCTGGATCCAACTTCTCCATTCCCTTCTGTCCTCCTCATCTTCATCTCTCGATCTCATGCTCTTCAAATCTCTTTCCACAAACTCCATTCGTGTATTCTTTGTCGGCCTCTTGATAGTCTTCCTCTAATTGGATCATTCCATGCTTTCTTTATTGGTTCTTCATCCTTTTTCCTCATTGCGTATCTCCTCATTCCTCAACCACTCTCTTCGTGATACTTTAAGAATGCTCCCAAGCATTGTCATCCCTGTCCTCTCCAGCAACTCCTCTTCCCTTTTTTTTTCAAAGCCCATGTTTCTGCCCCATACATTTTAACCATTGAAGGACTGATATGCACTAGTTGCACACAAAGTGGATGGGTTGTAGGTTCCAAACAGTTGGGTTTGCCTTCCAGGTGGATAGCACCAGCTGATTTTTAAAGAACCTGCTTTTTATAGACATGAAGCATTTTTGAAAGCTTTTTAAAGATTTGAACCAAAGCACAAATAAAAGCAAAAAGTGCAGCACAAACAAAGTATGAAACAATGCACAAAGGAAAGCACAGAGCAAAGTTTTAATGAGCTCACCAGATGGGAAGACATGGGACAGGCCAGCCAGGACTGCATTTGACAAAGCGGAGGTGTTCGGAATCAAAGTGGGACAAACAAATGGAGTAAATTAAAAGCAAATGGCACAGTTACCACTAAATTCACAAAGAGCCAAACTGAACTGTGTAAAGGTGAACGCTAAAGCCAAACGGACAGAGCAGAACGCTGTTTCAGCCCAATGTGGCGGAATGCTATTCGGATGAATGGACAGAGCGAACAGTTTTTCAGCCGAATATCGACATCCAAATGCATGGATGCTTGTTAGCCAAATGCTGTTTGCCTTGTGGAAGTCCAATTTATTGTTTACTTCCTCTTACCCTGAGTAGGTATTGATGGGACTCCAGTGTACCGGCATGTCATCATACTTGAGAAACGTGTCCTTCCTGCGTAAAACATCATACACCATTTTGTTTCCTGCCTGATATTTACTTATTTTCGCAAACAGGAAGTGCGAATTGGAAACAGCTGTTCAACGCCTTCGATTTATTTTTTCCTCTGCCGTTTTATTTAGAACAGCAACCACCTTGCCACTGCGGTTTCACATAGGTTCCTTCTTCGGCCATGTTCGATGCAGATAATAATTATGAAATATATTTATTTTCACGATTTCAAAATGTCTTCGTGTAGCAGCTTATCCTAATTTATATGCAATTTTCTCCAAAAGTAATGTTACTGAAGCTGTTATTTTATTGGACATTTTATACCGCATCAGGCTGTCACATTAAAAAAATATATACAGGGGGCAGCAAAAGTAGGTATACAGTAATGAAAAACAAAATGAGTGCACAAGACGTATTTTATTGATTATACAAGCATATGAATAATAACATACCAATAATAAACATATCAATAATAAACATATTAATCTAGTATTAATGAATGAATTCTAGTATTAAATGAATCCTAGCATCACTATTATAATACTGGTAATACTGGTATAATCCTTACTGTATACCTACTTTTGCAGCCCCCTGTATATCCCATCAATGACGATGGCCCCACACAATGGACAATGATAAATTGAAAACATTCATTGAAAACAATGGTGCATTTTATTTGGTGTGATCAAATCTCATGATATTAAATGAGGAATAAAATATGAAATACTACTTGAACACAAGGCAATCAGGTTATTGTTAACTATAATCTTTATCTACTGTTTTGTGATAGACAGTGAGAAAACTTCATTTGAAGAGACATGAAAATGCAAATCTAAATGTCAACAATGATATTGATTTTCAGCAAATATTTACAGGGAAATATTTAAGCGTCATACCAACCAGGCTTTGCTTCTTCCATGATCAAGGTTTTTAACCACTCCTGCGATGGTGTAATATTTCACATATTTATTAATCACCTATTATTTTTTTTATCCAATCGGATGTCACGGGCGATGTTTATCCAATATCCAATTTGATGTTTATCCAATATGATCAATCACGACCAACTACTACTACTACTCCTACGACTACTACTTTAAAGGCTCTAATGTTTCCCACCTTCCTTTCTGTGATAGTTAGAAGAGAACGTTTTTGAGCGGGTTGACTGGAGCACGTTTTTGGCCCAAAACGTCTTTTTCCATGACCCGGCTGGTCAAGCCTGACGTTCAACTGACTGTGCAGGAATTTGTGATTTGTTGAGGGTGCTAGAGATAAGGAAACTACTCATAACAAAAAAACAACATGGTGGGATCTTTAATGTCCACCAAGGACTAGTGCCAGTAGACGAGTCCTCTGGATTGACATCATGCCGACGGACTGCACGTACGTCGACGCTTCGCCCTGCGTGCCCAAAAAACAGGAGCTGGGTCGTGATTCAAACCCAAGCTAGAGAGCTCAAATACAAGCACACATACCTCGAGACTATCCTGCTGGCACATGCGTTAAACAAAGAATATATTTAATAAAATAATTTTGTGCATTGAATACGACATAAAATACCGTTTGCATGCTGGCTTCTAAGCTGTCGAGCCTGGGTTTGAATCCCAACCCAGCCATAAACTGTCTTCCCGATGTTTCATAGGCTGTGTGTGTGTGCCGTCCCTTGGATGGACATTAAACCGCCGTCCCATCTGCCGGCATTGGTTTGTGAATGTTAAAAATCCCACGGTGTCCTTCATGAAGAGTAGGCGAACTATCGCTCGGGCACCATGGACACATTCCAAATCCCTGCAATAGCTACTGTTAGGAAGGCAATGGTAACCCTCCCAGTCTACACTTTGTAATTTATTCAGGGTGCCAAGAAAAGAAACTGCTTGCAAACAATAAAGAATCCCTTGCCAAGAAACTGCTTTGGCAGGACCGACGCTCTGTAACAGAGTATGTTGCATCACAACTACGATCACAACACTTTCAATTAGATTCCCAAGTTTCTTTTAAACCATTTTTTGTTTGTTTTTGTTTTCTGATAAGGGAATTGATAATTATGCTTAAAAGATAAAACAGTACCAATGATTTGCAATGGAAATTGTATTGTCCATTTTATCTCATGTGCCAAATCGTCACATTTACAGATGTAATTGTACAGAAGGCATCACCTCCGTCAAAACTCGAAACAAGTGAAGATATTGTTTAGTTCCTGTGGAGGAAAAAAAAAACTCTTATTTATTTTTTCCATTTATCACGCCCTTGTACACTGATGCCAAGCAATTAGGACGATGTCTCGAGTAATTTCACTTCTATTTCTCACGCCGCTGACCTCGGTTCACTTCCCTTGTTCAAACCTCTAGTGGCTAACTTTCCGTTTTTTCCCCCTCTTCTCTCTGCCTGTGGGCTATTTGTTACCTCTACCATTTGTTTACTTTTTGACAGTTCCAAATGAAGTGTTACAATCTGATATCAACGTGAAAGAAGAAAGGGTTAATTAAATAATTTATTTATTCATTTTTAGTGCATCATCTATCGGGTGCCCTTCGTAAAATCGTTTATTTCTAAATGACTAAGATGTTAAATCAATGACTGGCACAAACCTTCCATTGCTCGAGATACCTATATTGTAACAAAATCTTAATCGACTAACTTTTCTTTCATTTGACAAACTGATAACTGACTTAGGACGAAGGAGAAATCATTCCTGATTTGGAATTACAAAAGAATAAACTTTGTTGTGACGAACATAAACAAAAGAGGTTTGAGCAAATAGTTTGTTCGGCTTCCTGCTACCTTTATATAGATTTAGAACGAAGCTGATGATTAAAAAGCTTTCAGTGAATAGATGCTTTATCGACTTCAAGTGCACACAAAGCTGACTTCAGCACCCACGTGGAATTGTAGGATACAAACTTAATTTAGGACAAAGAGCCATTAAACTGCTCCGTGAGTATCTTGGCACCAGATCCAGCTTTAAAGATCCAAATTGCTTCGCTCATTGCCTAAATACCAATCATTCTTAATCTATTATTTTCTGGCTAGTTGGTTTTTGAAACATGGCTTCATGTTTTATTTATAAAGCCCCTGAAAGAGGGCCCAAGCTATTTTCAAATAGAATGCTTTGGCACCAAACCTTCTTATCTGAACTCACACCTTTCCAGGGCCTGATTCCAGTTAATGCCTCCTGGACCCATCTTCTTCACAAACACTTTCTTTCTGGGGAAAGAGTAGACGAGCCAAGGGATGAGCAAAAACTTGGATAAAGGCTTTCAATTTAAACAGTTGTGCTCCTGTCAATCACTCAATCTACATAAACAACAAATTATATTGACTTTGCTGATGCCATTTATTGTATTTTTGTAATGAAGCTTCACTTAACCGTGAGACACAATGGTACTTTCGTACACGTCAATGCGTTTGTATCGATCAGCGTGAGCTCCATATGTTTTTGCATTGGTTTCAGAAATTAAAACAAAATTGAAATCTGTGAAATGCTAAATCTTTCCATGATTTTTGTGATTTTGTAGAAATGTAATGAAAAAAATTTAATGAACAATCCAATAAATCAAATCAAATCAAATTAAGTAATATGTTAGATGATATCCAACTCTATTTGCAGTGATGTCACAATGAAAAGTTCATTTTGAAAAGTTCAATAATCCAGGGTTTGGGGTTCTCGGTTGGGGTTAGGGTTAGTGTTTACTCCAGTTTGTGTCACGCTCGCTGTAGATTAAAACACTACATTCCTTAACACATACTGACACACACTTTCTGCATCCTTTGTGTGTGACCATACTGAGCATATCTTTCTCTTCAAGGTGTTGGGCCTGTAAGATGTTGGGGTGTTGGGCCAGTTCTATTGATGATCGCACAGTGTTACGAAGTTTCTGGATTCTATCCCTGCATTTCATGAGTGGTGTCACAATTTCATTCATGAGATCTGTCAAAACCAATCACCTGTTGTGTGATAATTTGGATGGTCCTAGTTCAACCTACAGAAAATAAAGTATGCAATTACACAAACTCCTACCATATTGTTCCATCTTGGATCTGACCAGCTTCCTGTTTCTAATGTGCAGTTGATTCAAATTTGTTGGTCCATCACTTCAACATTTAAAAAAACTTTGTTTTAATTTGTAATGCATGATTATATCTGCTTTCTTATGGCCACACTAGCTAGCATTCCAATGGTTTGTTTTAAGCTTTTTTGACACATAGGTCACCATTGTTACATTTTCTTTGAACCCTAGTTCAGATGAGTGACTACCACAAACTTTCCGTGCAGCATCGAACAAACAGTTTCAAACAGAGCACCTCGCTGTCGTTAGAGCATTTAAATTGCATGAGATGTGGAAATAAATACGAATTGTTGCTCCCAGCTTTCCTGCTCGATGACATGTTGGCTCTCTCCATCGCTACCCTGTTTAGAATCGCGTACGGGCATCGGCAACTTTCTCGTGCATACAATTGTTAGAAGTTTTATTACATGTCCTGTGGTTTTAATCTTCATCTTCTCGCAACTGCAATAACATTTTTTTCTGAGAAGTTCCTCTACCAAAGGCAAACTTGTGAATAAGTTGTCAATTATCCAGGCTGATGGCCTGTGCCATTGGCAGCCTATAAGAGGACTTGCATGGTTTGAATAATCCTCCAAAAGAATTGTGAGCTTTCTGTCCGCAAAGGTTTCCGAGCCACAACCATTTTCTGCTAACCCATTCAACTTCGATGAACTGTCATTAACCCCACAGTGAAACAACAAAAAATAATGACACTCAGTGGAGCGCATACCTCCGCCAGGATGAACGGTTTATGTGTTGTATCCCACTGATGGTCCGCATCTGAATCGGTCCCTTAACCAAAATCGAATCAGCTTGTTCTCATCAGATACTCGACTCATCCCACAAGTTTTGTCATAACCTGTCCACGTTTCTAAATATCGTTCTATATATCTTTTTTGGCACTAATCTCTCAATGGTGAAGAATCACTTAAGAAATTAAAACATGACAGCATCCAGATCCAGATCCAGATCTTCACCAAAATTGAACGAATTCGTCCTTGTCACACACCCAACCTGTCCACCAAGTCTCGTCCAAATTCGTTCATAACTTTTTGAGATATCCTGTTCACAGACAAACAAACAGAGAGGAGTGAAAACATAACCTCCATCCATCTTTCGTGGAGGAGGTCGCAACACCATGAACACACTGGCTCAAAAAATATAACAAATCAACGGACAAAAATCATATCTAATTAAATATTACCAATTGAGAATCATGTTCAATTCCAGATTCAAAAGACTGACATTCATGAAAATGAATCAATGTAATAACCAATGGGGAGGGGGGGGGGTGGCATGATTTGAAGGAAATTTTTGAAGATAATGTTCACTTGAGGGTAAGAGTAGATTGATAACAAAAAAAAGACTTGGGTTATCCCCCAATTTTGTTTCATAAGGTTAAAGTATACATTGAAAAATACTTACTTTAAAATAACAATTCAGGTTATACTTTTAAAGCAATGCATGTGTCATTGTTTATCTCCATATGTGGGTTTCAGAAGGTGGAACAGAGCTCTCCCAAGTCTCAAAGTATCCACCTCTGTGTTTGTTTGTGTGTCTCAGACTATTATTTTGTATATGTATATTCTCAAGGCTCGTGGAAGAGCAAGTTCACTGTTCGGATTAAAAGTTAACAGGACAAAAGGAACAGTGGAGGTGGTGGGAGTGGATCTCTTCTCTCTCTCTCTTCTCTCTCTCTTCTCTCTCTCTCTTCTTCCTCCTCTCTTCTCTCCTTTTCTCTCTCTCTTCTCTCTCTCTCTCTTCTCTCTCTCTTCTCTCTCTCTTCTCTCTCCTTCTCTCTCCTTCTCTCTCTCTTCTCTCTCTTTCTCCTCTCTTCTCTCTCTCTTCTCTCTCTCTCTCTCTCTCTCTTCTCTCTCTCTCTCTCTCTCTTCTCTCTCTCTTCTCTCTCTCTTCTCTCTCTCTTTCTTCTCTCTCTCTCTCTCTTCTCTCTTCTCTTCTCTCTCTCTCCTCTCTCTCTTCTCTCTCTCTTTCTCTCTCTCTTCTCTCTCTCTTCTCTCTCTCTTCTCCTCTCTCTTCTCTCTCTCTCTCTCTCTCCTTCTCTCTCTCTCTTCTCTCTCTCTTCTTCCTCTCTTCTCTCTCTCCTCTCTCCTCTCCTCTCTCTCTCTCTCTCTCTCTCTCTCTCTCTCTTCTCTCTCTCTCTCTCTCTCTTCCTCTCTCTTCTCTCTCTCTTCTCTCTCTCTTCTCTCTCTCTCTCCTCTCTCTCTCTCTCTCTCTCTCTCTCTCTCTCTCCTCTCTCTCTCTCTCTCTCTCTCTCTCTCTCTCTCTCTCTCCACACACACACACACACCTGAGTAATGCAATAAATCATTTTCTTCTTATCAGCACAACTTCATTCTAACTATATATTTCTTCTGACTAACTGAAAGTAACCAGCTTTACCAACCATCAAACTATGAGGTGCTTTTTATTGAATGCATCCCAACTAACATATTCTGCAGCATTTTTTTTAACATGAAATGGTTATACTATCATCACAGGTCACAAACTAATTCTACCCATCATCCTTTGCTGCTCTTGTGACTGCCGCATGCATTTGTTCTGTGGTTTCTCCTTTTCCTTCCCCCTTCTTATAGGTGCAAAGAAGGCTACTATGGACAGAGGTGTATGGAGACCGAACCTCGAACTGATACAGTTATTAATGGCAAAAGTATGTTGAATGTTATATTCTTACCTGGCCTGGATTTTGAGAAATATTGACACTGCCAGGAAGGTTTCATTCCACCTTTCATCATCTTGTGTAGTGAAAACGAGCCTCTATCATTCATTGATGAGGCAATCAAAACCTTATTCATAAACATTCTGGAAATTGCTGGAATGAATTATAATGCCACGTTCCAGAATTATGGAGCTAAATTATGTTTGATTGCGATCACGTGTTTCTTCACCTTTATCGTAACTACGTTTGCAACTGTTTTGCTGAATTGTCCTGGCATTGCATTTTCTCCAAAGACCCAGGTCATGCTGCATGGTTTGCAATGTCATGACATCTTTTTTTGCGTTCAACTTTGTTGTTTCTTTTTTTTTCTGTGATCTGTTTCTCCGTCAGGTGTCCAACCGACTTTACAGGCCACCGCTGTCAAACCTCCGTAATGGCCAGTTTCTACAGTACGTCTGGTTCCTTTCACTCCCTTCCATGTTAATTTTGATCTCCTCTTTTCAAATCCAACATTCTTTTTTCTTTAACCAATGCACACTCCAGGCTTCCAGTTACCTCATTCTACCTCTCCCTAAATTTTATATTGTTTCCAATGGCATGCTGTCAGATGCCCCAACTTGCTTGGTCCCACAGCAGCAGCACTAATCATAAGCTGCATGTTTGGTTTTTCGAGCTATTTCCTTTTAGCAATAAATCTCAAAAACTGTTTCCCATTTTGGACGTCCTGCCAGAAATAGGCTTTTAATTTGTAAGGGCCACATTATCCAAAGGTTTGATAGTGACAGATGTCTGTCTTCATTGCGCTGCTTAATGTAAAAGCGTATTTTGAAAGAATTGCTTTGTCTGAAGTTGTACCTTCTTTCTTTTCCTTTTATTTTAATTTATTTCTTTTTTTATTTCTTTCTTTCTTCTCTCACTTATTCCCCCTCTTTTCTTTTGGGTTGTGGTTCATAGAATGTCCTATTATTATATTGGACTCTTGTTTCTAAATTTGATCAAAACTTCCTTAAAATCTTGATCCTTCTGTATGTTTTGTCTAAAAAGAAACGTATTTCATACAAAACTAGAAAATCCTTAATTTGTATGTCATTTTCTGTTAGTGTTGTGATTTACAAACTGTGATCTTCCTTCTCTTTTCACGTCCCTTTTTATCCCCCTCACCCCCAGGTACAGTATCTTATATCATCATACGTATAGATGATTATAATGTAATACAATTCAAAAAGCCTCACACCGATGATGGATCGTTCAATATATACATACCTGAATATATACATCAATGTAACTTCGCCATTGTAAGAGAGAAACTCTGAACATCAATTTTGTATGAGAACAGATATTCCAAATGAGTTTGATGTCTGATTCTCACAAGTACATTTATGGTAGTTTTATTGTGCTTACAAACTGGACATGAGGTCAGCCAGCTTGTTGCCCGGGTCATGAGGTCTGTTAGAGGTCTATGTCAATCTGCCCTTTATAGTTTTGACAAAACTTTGAGTTAGTTGTGTTTTTGTTCTCCACTCTGCATTTCATGTACATTTTCTGAATATATGGATTATTTTAACTACAAACTGTTCTTTGATAAGGTGAGATATATACAGTATATCTGAACTACCCGGTGTTGCTAAGGGGAATTCAATGCAATATGTATTTAAATATTTCCTGGATGACAAATTGGGGAATGTTGGCCTTATGGTTTTGTATGAATTACCAATCTTGGGCATTGCAAAATGTGCTTGGACTTGTATTGAAATGCTTCACCTTCTAAGGATGCCCAACATGCTGCCCTGGAGGCTCCTTGTTTTGCACGTTGATCCTCAACCCGAGCTTGTGTCTGCTCTGTAGTCTCAGGTGACCTGGAGGCTGCTTGTCTTGCACATTGATCCTCAAGCCGAGCCTGTGTCTGCTCTGTCGTCTCAGCTGACCAGGAGGCTGCTTGTCTTGCGCGTTGATCCTCAAGCCGAGCCTGTGTCTGCTTTGTAGTCTCAGCTGACGTGGAGGCTGATTGTCTTGCACGTTGATCCGAATGCCGAGCATTTGTCTGCTCTGCAGTCTCAGCTGACCTGAAGGCTCCTTGTCTTGCACATTGATCCTCAAACCTAGCCCGTGTCTGCTCTTGCGTCTCAAGTGACGTGAAGACTGATATTCTGTTTGCATCCGATTTGTTTCTGCCCATAAGGGGACTTTTTTGGTGGCATATGGCAGTATTTATAATGCAAGTAAGGTAGGTTAAGATATTTCTTGACAGAAGTGTTCCCTTGGGAGTTCCAGAATTGCTCTGCTGGGTATCTCACCATGTAGATCTTCATGACGAGGTAGATTAAATTATAAAAAGCAACACACACATCCCACAGAGATAGGGAGGATGAGAGGTATGGGATACATGTACCGAGGAAATACACAGTTTCCTTTATTAGCTTGCATACATAATATGACCTCAACATATGATATTCACAATACATATTACTCGATCGCATCAGTGTGTAAGTAAGATATTCGCTCGATCAGACCTAAACACGGTGGTGTTGTACCAAACCTGTGTAAAGCAATATTTTTAATAACATGTGCATGTGTAAACACGATGATTACATTTGTATCGTTGGCAACAAATCACGACAACCTCAACAAATCACTACAATCTACATATTTATCGACTGGTTATCCGACCACCATGCCTCAATTACCTCTCAACTGGTCTTGAAGCGGGCCAAACTCATGACTGTGGCTTGTCCCCACATAGAGGTGTGGTGCAGGGTGTGGTTTTATGTGGGGATGGTGGAGGACAGACAGGCATGTTGACCTCAACCCAGCTTACCAAGCCCCACACAGACACTTATGCAAGCAGTGCAGCCCAACAACCACCCCTGCACATGGGTGGATGCAGCCCAATTCAGAATTGAACACGCTGAGCCAGGTTTTAGTTCCTACCCCTCAGTCCATCTTCAACCCCAAAATTCAAATTACAACATAATTTACCGTCAACCGCTTCTTCATTGCTGAGTCTGAGGATGCAAGCTTGACTGCTCACGAAACATCAGCCCCAACAAAGTATTCTCCTTTTAATGCTCAGTGTGCCTTCTTTCTTATTTAATATGATTCCTGAGATGCACAACTTCCATTGTGTGTACACACATGTAATAAATATATATATATATACACCCACCCACATCTCTCACCTGTCAATGGAAGGAATAGCCAATCTGCTCTCACCTAATCGACTACACCCAGGTGGCTTGTTTTGGATTATATATATATGATTGACCCCTCCCACACTCCTCCAGCCAAAGTAGCTGCATAAAGCAACTCAAGAAGACTTACACAAGGTAACTGCTAAAGCTGTTTCAAACCCTTCCCAGAGTTCAACAGCTACAAAGATGTTCACACATTTTACGAACCCTCACACATAAAAAAAAAACTTTTGACGTTTGCACGTGATACATGCTTGAGAGCCTCATTGGTATGCATTGCTGTCTACACTATCGCTGATGATTCGCCAATAAGTGAGGAAAGTGGTCCGCTAGCTGAAGGGGTGTATAGCATTGGGATTCTCATGTTTGTATGATGTGTGAACGTCTTTGTAGTTGTTGAGGAACTCTGGGAAGAGTTCAAAACAGTGTTAGCACTTACCTTGTGTAAGTCTTCTTTAGTTGCTTTATGCAGCTACTTGGGCTAGAGGAGTTTGGGAGGGGTCAATCATATAAATATACATATATTCACATAACAAATTATATAATTGTAATATGAACCAAAAGCACCTTCAAGAGATTTCCATGAATTCTTAAAGGGGAACCCAAATGCTCAGACAACCCCAACACTAATACATTAATCTATCCCTTGATACCCTACAAAATAGATGTCTTTTTCCGATTTCAGAATTATAAAGTAGGTAAATGTCCGATTAAAAATCTAAATCTTCTTCTTCTTCAGATTAGCCATGATGTGGCATCAGGAAGTTGACCCTCATATACGTATTGTCCCTGGGTTGCATGGCCGCATGATTTAAATCAAGGTTTGCACATGGGAATAATTTTTGATTTTCCACAAGTCTGCTGAATCGGTGTCAAACACTTGGAGACTGCTTGAACAGTCATACAAACCGAGATGGTTTCATGCTACACTGATGGCCGAAAGACCCTATGTTTGCCAGAAATTAGATGAGGTTTGTGCGAAATATCCGAGTGTGGATCGGGCCTACAAAACGTTTGGTTTTGTGCTTGGAAAATTTTACAGAGCACCATTATGAAACAGCATAGATGGCTATAGGTTGTGGTTATCCGCCACGATTGAGAGAGGATGTCATACCCATGATTATATGGAAGAAACAGCCATCATTTGAAAATGTACCATCTCTACCGGGCTGCCAGCACATGTACACGGGCAATTTGAGCAGTGAATCAAACACTTTTTACCATTGCCTGGCCGATACAACAAGAGCACCTGAAAATATATATCTATTATCAACAGATTTTTGTAAATCAAATGAACCACCATCAACTCAGAGTGGAGCGAAAGTACACTACATTTCCAAAAGAATGTGGACACCTGCTCATCCAACATCCCATTCCAAAATCATGGGCATTAACATGGAGTTAGTCCACCTTTGCTGCGATAACAACCTCCACTCTTCTGGGAAGGCTTTCCACTAGATGTTGAAACATTTCTGCAGGGATTTGCGTCCATTCAGCCACAAGAGCATTTGTGAGATCGGGCACTGATGTCGTGCGATTTGGTCTGGCTCACAGTCGGTGTTCCAATTCATCCCAAAGGTGTTCGATGAGGTTGAGGTCAGCGCTCTGTGCAGGCCAGTCAAGTTCTTCCACACCGATCTCGCCAAACCATTTCTGTACGGACCTCGCTTTGTGCACGGGGGCATTGTCATTCTGAAACAGGAAAGGGCCTTCCCCAAACTGTTGCCACAAAGTTGTAAGCACAGAATCTTCTCGAATGTCATTGATGCTGGTGCATTAAGATTTCCATTCACTGGAACTAAGGGGCCTAACCATGAAAAACAGCCCCAGACCATTATTCCTCCTCGAACAAACTTTACAGTTGGCACTATGCTTTCGGACAAGTAGTGTTCTCCTGGCATCCGCCAAACCCAGATTCGTCCGTCGGACTGCCAGATGGTGAAGTGTGATTCATTACTCCCGAGAACGCGTTTCCACTGCTCCAGAGTCCAGTGGCAGTGAGCTTCACACCACTCCAGCCGACGCTTGGCATTGCGCATGGTGATCTCAGGTTTGTGTGCCGCTGCTCGGCCATGGAAACCCATATCATAAAGCCCTCGACGAAGTGTTTGTGCTGATGTTGCTTCCAGAGGCAGTTTGGAACTCCGTAGTGAGTGTTGGAACTGACGACAGATGATTTTTCTGCACTACACTCTTCAGCATTCGGTGGTCCCATTCTGTGAGCTTGTGTGACCTACCTATTCATGGCTGAGCTGTTGCTCCTAGACGTTTTCACTTCACAATAACAGCACTTACAGTTGAATGGGGCTGTTCTAGCAGGGCAGGAATTTGATGAACTGACTTGTTGGGAAGGAGGCATCCTATGCCAGTGCCTCGTTGAAAGTCACTAAGCTCTTCAGTATGGCCCATTCTACTGTCAATGTTTGTCTATGGAGATTGTATGGCTGTGTGCTTGGTTTTATCCACCTATCAGTAAAGGGTGCGGTGAAATATCCGAATCCACTAATTAGAAGGGGTGTCCGCATACATTTGGCCATGTAGTGTATGTATGTATCATATCCTCCTCCAAGAGGATTTGACTGAGGAAGCGAAAACTTTCAGGGTCTCCTCCCCTCCTTCACCCCCCACCCACAGCAACACTCCGTCCTCCACCATCCCACATTAACAGTCACCCCCACAATACCCACCACCATCCGACACACCTCCCCAAAATCCCCACAATCACACATCAACCATCACCCC
>CM068957.1:145888645-145936219 GCA_035128595.1 Eptatretus atami
AGAATGGATCAGGATGCAACATAACAAAAGGAACAGCAGGAGAAGAGGAAAATGTCAACAGCAGGATGGAGGGAGAAAATAGTGGGAGACGGACAAACATGGGATGCGGGTAACGATGAGGGGTTGGGGAGAATACAAAAGGTCGATAAGATGGATAGAGAAGCAAAATTTTGGTAGAGGGTGTGGGATGGTTTAATGCGTGTGAAAAATATCATGATTTTGAATGTGATATGATTTTAGATGGCGGTGAACAGCTTGCTGTCTTGAAGATCTGAAGGGAAGAATGATATTGAAGAGAGTGTGGAAGTTGGTTCCACAGGCAGGAAAAAAAAGAGAAACGAATGAGTGGAGGTGAGCAGTGTTTCTGGATTTTCGTAGTTTCACCAGGAGGGGGTTGCTGGTAGACCACGTGCATCCTGCAAGAACCTGGGGGGGGGGGGCACAAAGCATGGAAAGGGCAGAAAGTGCAAGACCAGAAAGAAGGTCCAAGACGACAGAACCAACAACCTGTCTGCAATAGTGAAGTGATCGGCCCATAACTCTTAATCGCAAGACAATTCCAATAATCTTGAAAGCCTTGGTTTCCACGTTGTCAAGCTGAGCAAGGTGTGAGGCAGGGGCCCCAGCCCAGAGCAGAGAGCAATATTCCATCAAGCTGCGAATGAAAGCCTTGGAGGTATATAGGAGCTCAGGTGTGCCAAAGAAGGACTTTTCACGACAAAGGATGACCAGATGGCATCTGGCTTTTGAGGCCAACTTTGAAATGTGGTTTGGACAAAAGATCATGGTTGAGAGTGAGGTCCAAGAATTTAAGTGACTGAACTTCTTCAAGAGAGTTGTTGAGAAAGTTGATGGGAGGGTTTGTGGTTCAGAAGGAGAAATTTTGCAGTGCTTGGACTATTGTGAGGGTTTTGTGGGATTTCTCAGGGTTAAAAGACATACTCCAAGTGTTTGATTTGAGCAGTTTGTGATTTTGTTAATGTCTGAAGAGAGGGAAGAACTGTCTGTCTGAAGAATGAGGAATGTCATGGCAGAGGTTGGAATCATCAGCAAAAAGATAAAGAGGATTTTCCACAGAGTCAGAGAGATCATTGATGAAGAGTAGGAATTGGATGTGGCTAATAACACTGCCTTGATTGGGAGAGGTGAAGAAAGGGTTCCGTTGAGAGTCACACATTGTCTACGAGAGTGGAGGAAGTCAGTAATCCAAGAGTGGAGTTGGCCTTGGACGCCATAGGCAGACAGTTTGGAGATCAAGGCAGGATGTCCAGAGAGACATCCTTGATATTGTTATTGCATTTCACAATCGATTGTGAGTAATTCATTCTGACAACTTTTAGAATTTGACTCGTATCAAAAGAGAAATCCATAATATTGTACTCATTCACACTTTTGTTTGTATACCTGTTTCCATTTTGTGCATCTGTCCCACTGACTTCTCATTTTATACACTTTACTTTTGTATCCAGATTTCAGTTCATTTGTCCTCCAACAGTCTGTATCCATCAGTGGTGTAACTGGATATATCATTGTATCCATCATATTTTATCTGGGTAATCTCTGTGCAAACCTTCAGTCTCCAATCTTGAACTGTTTTAGTTAATGTCTGTAATTTCATTATCACCAAAGAAAGTGGTCTTCATTCACTCAACTATACACTTCACCTTATTTAATAATACAGCAATTCAATTAAATCTTCATCATTTTAAGTAAGTGCTGACTTTTAGTCGATAATGATGGAACATACGAAACAAAGAATATCCTTTTCTTTCTTTTTTTTCTTCAAAAGCTGAAAATTTTAATTATCAAAACAGCCAAATCAATTGAGTAATATCTTCTTTTTTTCTTTTTTCTAATGTTGACTATTCAAAGCAAAATTTACTTCCCTGTTCGTGAAATCATTAATTATGAAGTGACATTCAATTATGATGCCATTTTCAGTTCCAATATACATGAAATAAAATCTTTCATCAGGATCATTGTGATTCCAATTCCAATATTCTTGGAACAATATAGCATTAGTTATTTAATTATTTTCTGTGATACCTCCGTGCCCTTTCTCTTCTTAATCTAAATGCCAGATGAAGCAGTAACAAATGATAATGAAAAATAACCTTTTTCTCCGACTGACTGACCATACTGATTTTATGCAATGCAACATCAATCAAACTTTAATAGTTGGACCTCATCTAATCAATCTTTCAAATCATACTTTTGTTAGCATTTACTTTTGCTGAAGTCATTTTTTCACTAAGCACGTGTTTCACAGCATCATAATCGGGCCCATCAAGAGGCTACCGTTTTAATCACCAAGCAATGAAAACAAAGCTTTACTCCAAAGTTCTATTTTAAACAGTCACGGTGTCTAATTCATTTCAGCCTCTTGTGTCTGCCCTAATATTTAACTCGACCCATTTTGGTTTCCTTGCATTCCCTCTTCCTCTAAAATTGCTTTCAGCTCTTTTGTGAATCAACTCAACAAAGGACATAAACTACTATACTCCCTGGACATGTAACTTACTTAGAGTGGGATTATCCAGATTTCAAAAAACAAATTCCACAAATATTCATTTGAACAGTTAGTTTGTCATCTTGGCCGAATGATCTAGCAATGTTGATAATATTGCAATTTTATCAGGAGCTGTTTTGTTTGCACTGCACCAAAGTCCAGATGGCATTACAAAAGGTCATTATGTCAAAGGTTATTTTGAATTTATACTCCACACTCGATTAATGATTGTAACTACTTGCTGGCATTCAGATGATTAAAAGGGTGTTTCCTCCAGTAATTTACATTGACTGTCAAAGGGACACGCATTAAGGTCATCCATCCTTTGTTTTGTAGAAAGTGCTTTTCCGCTATCATCCAAATAGCTCGTTCATTTTCTCAGCAGTCTTTGCCATTACACCAAACAATCGACTGAAACGTATTTCAATAAGTGGTTTGTGAAAAGGTCAGTAGTTCAATCTGCAATTGAGCAATGCTGTATTTAACAATAGTTCAGTTCCTTGAAGAGTATGTGGCATCTTGAATATCACCACCACTCAGTGAACATAAATAATATTTTTGTTGAATAAAAGCATTCAGCAACTCCATGAAGTATCATGAGTATCTAGGCTCAGAGATCTATCTAAAATATTAAATATAAGCTTGTAATACAGCAATCGATGAATTGTTCATCATCATTATAGTGTAAATATATTATGGTTAATATGGCTCTAAAATATATTTAACTTCCTTGTATTTCAGATTGATAGCTTCATATACCTATCCAAACTCATGATCTCTTCTACCCCAAATTACCCCATTCCCAAACACTCCCTTTTTTCCAGGTCACTGTGATTACCCCCCCACCCCATCCCCTACTCCTTTTACTTTCTGAGTTGTCAGTTGGTTCGTTTCATTTCTGTTTCATCCCTGCTTTCCCCTTCTTCTTCTTGCTATGTTTCATTAAGCGTGTGTGTAGTTTGTCCTTCTCAGGTGTCCTTCACACCCTCCCCTTGAACTCACTCTCAATTTGACTTAGCTATTGGTGTCTCCAACCCCCCCCCCCCTTTCATTTTGTTCCCTTCCATTCTGTTCCAGCTCTTCCATGAACCTCGATCATGCTTACAAAACAAAAAAAAAATCAAAAATAATTATTGCTGCAGAATAACCACTCGCCAAAATAAATGAATCTGCTCCAATACACCCCAATTACAATGTTTTTATATTGCAGCAGGTCACTGCATGCTGATTGTCCTCAATAGGTATGTGTACATACAGTGGAGCTGTAGCAGTGAAGAGCATTCACTTCATAACAAGAATAAATGAAGAACATTCTTAATTTTTACAAAGAGAAGTCTGATGATGGTGAGTCATTGCTTTTGACAAATTTCTTCCCTTCATTGGCATGCTCACTAAGCACTGTACATTGTGTAATGGCTGTATAGTCCATAGTGCAATGCCCCTGCTCCCCCCACCAGAAAAAAAACAAAAGCGGAGAGACCTGTCAAAGCCTGACATTGTGGTGAGGGCATTTCTCGTGGGAAGAGACATCAGGATGAATGTGGTGGGGGGGAGCAGTATGGGGGAAAAGTGAGATATTTGGATTGACACAGGGAAGGGGGGGGCAAATTTTCTCTCTCCTTCTCGCCCAAAATATTTGGCAAACACAATGACTAATTTGTCAGTCAGCGAAGTGACGCACCACGTGTCTTCTCGTCTCTTGGTTTTCATGAGTGGGAACAATTGTCTGGGTGGCAGACAGACTGTTGTTATTTGCGAATTATGTGGTTTTTTACCGTGTGAGACATAATTTGTGCCTGATGCTCACCATTAAATCCAGGAGGTACGACTGTAAAATATACGTAAGTCCTCGCTAACCGGAGTTCGAACATATCGATGTTTCGATATTCGTAATTTAGTTTTATGACCAATTTTTCAATTATCGCAAACATTTTATGCCGACGTAATGTCATTGCAAGGAAAAACGCAAAAAAAAAGTTTCAAACTGCCTGCAAAAAACAACAATCACACAGGATGCGCATAAACACACTTTCACCTTTCTGCGCATGTACTGTACGCTGTACTGTACTGTATTCTCTTCACGCTCGCCTGCATACCTTCCAGTATGAATCCACGCGACCCGCAAGTCTTTTGCCGAGCACACCTCGTTTCAAGAGACAACGAAAGGCTGTCACATTGAAGGTGAAATTGGATATAATTAAGGCAAGAACGAGGTGAAGGGACAACGGAAATCGGCCCGCGCACATACAATCGCTGCATCGACTGTACATTTCGATCGTTCAAGTTCGGCAAAGATAAAGAAATATCACAGATTGCGCCCAGTTCGAGTGCAACGATTAACGAGAATGAGAGATGGTGCCATGCACACATGGAGCGTTTATTATGTGTGTGGATAGAAGATCAAACGAAACGTCGCATGCCTTTATCTCTTGCTGTGATAACAAAAAAAGCGCGTAGTTTGGTGGAACGATTTAAAGAAGAAACAGGAAGCTGAAGGAAAGGGTGAAGGTGCAGAGACCTTCACAGCGAGCCGAGGCTGGTTCATGAGGTTTGTCATCGCGCCAACCTCCACAACCTGAAGTGTAGCGGTGAGGCAGCAAGTGCGGACCATGCTGCCGCATCAGAGTTTCAGCAAAGTTGAAGATGATTGAGGAGGGGGGTTACTCACCGAAGCAAGTCTACAATATTGACGAAACCGGATTGTTTTTGGAAAAGAATGCCTCCCGTACATACATCGCACGAGAAGAAAAGACTGCTCCAGGGTTTAAAGCAGCAAAGGACAGGCGACCTTATTACTCGTGGAAATGCTGAAGGGGATGTAAAACTCAAGCCGCTTCTTGTTTACGTTTCTGAAAACCCACGAGCGCTAAAGGGTTGCCTCAAGCCACAACTTCCCGTAATATGGCGGTCAAATACAAAGGCTTGGATGACTGGGGCATTGACCACGATTACGTGATCAATTACTTCTCCAATCATGTTGAGAAGTACTCCAAGGAGAACAACATTGACAATAAATCTTTGCTGCTTGTAGACAATGCTCCTGCCCATCCTCAGCAAATGGAAGACTGGTGTGAAAACGTGCAGGTATTTTTACCACAAATACTGCCTCACTTTTACAGCCTATGGATCAGGAGTTATTGCTGCTTTTAAGCCTATTATGTTAAGCATACCATGCTGCAGCTTATCAAAAAAACTGATAAGGACAGCTATCAATCAAGGAGTTTTGGCGAACATACAACATAAAAATGGCTTTGGAAAACATTAAGGATTCATGGGCGGAGGTGAGTGCCTCCACAATGAACGCTGTGTGGAAGAAATGTGGCCTGAGTGTGTCCACAATTTCACGGGGTTTGCTGATGTTCCATTGATTACAAGTCAAATTGTAGACCTGGCGCAGGAGGCTGGTTTTGAAGAGGTTGACGAAGAGGACGTGGATGACTTACTGGAGTCTCATGCAGAACCTTAAGCAATGAAGATCTTATGGAGTTGGAACAGCAGTGGGCTCTTGAGGAAGAAGAAGATGCTGTGACACCTTCATCCAAGCATCTCACCATGAAAAACCTCAGCCAAATCCTCAGCTCGTTTGAAAATGCCATAGAATTTGTTATCGAGCAAGATCCAAATCTTGAAAGGAGCACTGATTTTAGCCGTGTTGTTATGATGCCTTTGTTGCTACAAGGAACTTTATGCAAGCAAGAAAAAGAAAGCCATCCAGCCACTCTCCATGCTTTTCAGCCAAAAGATGCAGCACCCTCCATCACCATCCAGGATGCTCCTTCAACCAGCTGCCAAGAGACCGTTCCCGCTGGTGAAGAAAGTGACAGCACAGTGTCAAGTGAAGAGGGGGACGATTCTGCCACTCCGCAAGTGTGACTTGTCCCACGCAATCAACTCCGTTCCTCAACCTCGGGTAAGTCGCCACTACTCAAGGAGTGTGGTTTGTTTTTTTGTTTATGTCCAAAAAATTCCGAGCCAAAAACACATCCCCCTTTACACAATTGGTTTCTATGGGAAATATGTTTCGTCTAACACAGTTTCGCTTATCATAAGGTTTTTCCAGGAACGCAACCCTTGCGAAAAGCGAGGACTTACTGTATATATATATATATATTATATATATATATATATATATATATATATATATATATATATATATATATATCTATATATATATATGGTGTCCCAAATGTACTCACTCTTTAATGATAATAAATGCATTGTTTATTGACTTAGACAAGATTAATGGTTAAATGTATAAATGGATAAATGTATAAATGCATGTTTACAAATGTTCACTGACGACCATCACGTTCCAAACACAGCCGATAACGCCGCATGGATTCCAACAGCGTTCGAATCATTTAATTTGGAACTGCAAGACATTGTCTTTCAATTTCCTCTTTCAGCTCATCAACTGTTGCTGGTTTGAGCCGTAAACCTTATCTTTGAGATATCCCCAAAGAAGTCCATTGAAGTGAGGTCTGGGAACGCGCAGGAATTCAACTACCTCTCCCAATCCATCTGTTCGGAAAAGTTGCTTCGAAATAGCCCTTACATCACGGTGGTAGTGAGGAGGTGCTCCATCTTGCTGAAAGTAAATCTCTTCGTCACCAAATATCTCTTCGACACGTGGACCGACAGATTCCTGCAGCAAGTTTAAGTAAACATCCCCAGTGACAGTTTGGTCAAAAAAGAATGGCCCGAGGATGCCCAATGCTGAATCCCACACACACAGTAACCCCTGGTAAGTTTAAATGGTGTTCATAGTAACATGTGGATTTTCAGGAACCCAGTAGGTGAATTGTGTCGGTTAATTGAGCCATTTAACTTGAAGCTGGCCTCATCGCTCCAAACAATTTGGATGGAAATGCTGCATCTTCTTCCATTTGCCCAGGTACCACTCACAAAATTCAGCTCTCCGGTCAGGATAGTCTTCATTTAGAGCGTGGATTAATTTTGGAATTTAACTTTTCCAATTAATTCCTTCAAAATGCGATGGGCACTTGATTTTGGGATTCCTGTCTCACGAGCCATTTGTTGTACAGATTTCCGTGGGGATCGGTGGAGGGTTTCCAGCATGGATTTTCCTTTGCAGGGGTGGTTGATGACCGTGGTCTTCCTGAACGCTCCTTATGGACGTCATGCACAGTTTCATCTGTTTCAAACTTATCTCGGATGCGAGCAATGGTGCGTCGCGTTGGTGGATCTTTGTGAAAATGTCTTCTAAATTTTCTTTGCACTTCCATGATGTTTTCGTGCTTCAGTAGCACTTTATGATAAATTTTCTTTCTTCAAAACCTAGTCTACTTGTGCCATTATTATGGTCAATTTGATCTGAAAAAAATGAAAAATTCAATGAGTTATGAGGAGCCAAAATGTGAGTACATTTTTGGGGACACCCTGTAATATATATAATATATTGTTGCGAATTCGCGCCCGCCGGCGTGCGAACGGCCACGTGACTCGAATCGCGGCACGTCACCCACCGGACGGACAATTCTGTCGTGACCCTCTCGACTAACGCCGGGAGCTAGTCCGGGTGGCCTTTCGGCCTGCACGATCGTGCCAATCGGCCACCCGCGTGGGATAGGGTTGTTCGCCAAACTCGACCTACCTAATTACCCACGCGGATGGTAAACCGGGCGATCGCACCTCGCCGCAGGTCGACTCCGGACGCGAGCCGCTTGGGGCCCGTTCCGTACTATCGGGATAACCGAGCGGTGTTATCGTCGGCCTCGACGGTTCCGATTAATTATCGGGCGTATTAAGCCCACTACGAACCCTTTACGTGAAGCAGGATGGAGATTCATTAAAGAAAAGACGAAGCGAAACGGGAAAACAGTTCAACACAAAGCACATTTATTACCGCCCACGAAAAGCGCACATATACAGTCAACAGTCAGATGCACATATATCAATTAAAAAAAAACAACAATGCAGAGCTACTACCGAATACGCGAACACACGGCAACACTTACACAGTTTTACTCACAGACGACTTAAATAAATTGCCGGCGCTAGACAGACATGCGGGGGCGCACTCATATTTACAGTACAATACATCTTACCTTATAATTTACACTAAACCATGGCCCAGGATCAATGGACTCTGCAGGCAGAAAAAGTTAAAAGAAAACTGGTGCACGGGCGCCACTGCAGGCCCCTGTTGTAGCTGCCAACAGGACAGTTCTTGCAGCTTGCAAACTGTTGCTTGATGATCCTGGCGCACATGGCAATGAACAAGGGGGGACAAAGCAAAATTGAACGGGGCTGGTGCACATGGGCAGTGGGCATGGATGGCAAAAGCAAACAGGCAAGGCATGGCATGACAAGGCCGCTGTAGCAAACACAGCCGGCAGATGAACTGGCCGGCACAGGCCTTGAAGCAAAAACACGCCAGCCAATGAAGTTGGCCGGCACAAGCCTTGCAGTAAAAACAGCCGGCAGATGAATGGCCGGCACAGGCCTTGAAGCACAGCAGCTGCAGACGATCCGGCCGGCACAGGCCTTGCAGAAAAACAACAGCTGCCGATGAAGTGGGCCGCCTTTGCCTTGCAGTGGAGGTTGGTGGAGGGAGTGCGGTGGTGCTGGCCACTCGGAAGGCGGGCTCGACCTACCCTACGGTCTCCCTCCCAACCTATCGCCTTTGCCTGTACTGTACCTACCCACTCCCTTAATTTCTAAAACCCAATTTAGCCCCAACTTATTTTTTGTTGTTTTTATTTTTACTTCCCCACTATAATTTCGTCCCCATACCCCTTTATCGTCCTTGTTCGCTAACCTATCTCGTCTCCTAGCCACTCCAACCCCACGTCCTTCCTCCCGGAGGGGAATGAGGGAGGGCTAGCGTCCTGCGTCGAGGCCCAATAAAGCCTCAGGATGGCCCTCCCAGACTTCAGCGATCTAACCCAAATGGGTCCAGCGGCCCACAACGTGAGCGAAGGGATGGATGGTGCGGAGGGGTACACTTCCTATCTACCCTATCCATTCCTTTAAACTCCCCAGGGCTTTCACAAAGCCCTCTCGCTTAAGCTATCGGTTCTAACAACCAAGATTCCCGTCGCCTGTGTTGGTGTCCTCACAATTTCGGGCCATGCCCCCAATTTTCTTCCGTGCCCTCACACGGTCTCATGGCTGGGATGCGTGGCTCCCCTTGCAGGCACGACCCTCTGCCGATTCTCCAGCTATGGCACCCCCGGGCACTACACTGCCTCCGAGCCTACCAGCTCCTAAACACCGGGGAGTGCCCTCCCTGGCGACTCCCAAAACGCTCACGTGGCAGGCTGGCTTCCCGGGCCCCTTTCCGAGGGTCACCCGTGCCCACAACACTGCCACGCGGCTAACGCGCCCGGGCCCCGCATCATGCAGGCGCACTCGTGCCACTACGCTATCCCGGCCCCCTATGGCCTTGGCCTACCGCGGCGACGAGCCCGGTGCCCGGGGTACCCACTCAGCGATACTCACCTTTCGCAGCCACGCTCCCAGCCCGTCAACAGGGCTCCTGCACCCCTCCAAACGGGTTTCGAGCCTACTTCCCCACCAACAACAAACGACCTCCATTTCGTCAATTTAAATAACCCATCTAACTCACTCTACACTGACCCCGGGTCCCTTGGGCGGGAATCACTCCTCCCCCAATCACTCATCGCACCATGCATACCACATTCGCTCCATACATACAGACCCGCTGGCTCACTCACTCAACCTGTTTCCATACAATTCTTCAACTCACCCATCGCTGATTCCTGCATCCTGCTCACTAAATCCCCTAACTACTCGTGCTCCCACGTTGTCCCTTAAACTACAGCACGTTCCTTTTAACACTACGTAGCTAAGCTACGTCCCCTCTACCACCCACAGTCTGTCACTGTCCTCAATCAAAAAAACATTTCCCATCCTAAAGCTCACATCAATCCCTCTACCTAATCCATTCCACGGGCCCCATGAGGACTTACCCCTGCCCCATGGAGCCGGTCTAACTAACACTAACCCATCCCCTAACTAGTGTCATCCCGTGCCCTGGCCAAGGGGATCATCCACCCTTGCCCAGGGAATCTGTTCACCGAAAGCGAGGCTTGCTATTGTTAATTTTTTTTTTTCAAATTTTGCGCAGCACCAGCGCGGCAACTCACAGCTCGCGCACTTTGCACCTTGCCCGTGACGTCATGCAGCTGCACGTGTTCCTCGTCCCTCTTGGACGGTACCATCCGGCAGGATTCACCCTCTGCCGGATTCCAACCCTACGTGCAGCCATGACGTCACCCTGCGCACCCCAAAACAAACCTCGCACTCCGAGGGCGCTCCCCCGCGAACACATGTGCTCTGCCCGTTGGAGCTTAAACAAAGCTCGTGTGGAGAACCCGTCCGGTCCAAATCCGTTGTCCTGCCTAAACTTTGTCCGCCGCGGGATCGGCAAATCCACCGCGTGCGTTTCCGGACCGGCTTCACTCCCGCAAGCGAGCACGTGGCGGCCTCGTGCGTTGCACAGCACGGACCTCGCGCTCGCTGCTGGGTGAACCCGGCGCGGTCCCCATCCAACTACGGCTGTTACCCGGCTTTTGTCCCTCTGTCGCTGTCGTTGTCGCCATTCCACCCACGCACACCTGCGTGTCACGACACACACACCACGACATACATCTCACACCCGGCAGACGCGGCTGCATGTTCGCACATGCCCACCATCATCTCCCTTACGTACCGCTCTCTCACACACACTGTCTCTCTCACACTCGGCCGTTCACTCACGCATGCCATCCATCCCCTTGCACACGTGGCTCCTTCCACACACGGTCGTTCACCCGCACCCATGGTTTGTTCCACACACGGTGCCTCTGTAGACACGGCGTGTGCTGGGAAGCACGCATCCTGGCACAATCGCGACCACACCACTCACACACGGGGTTGCACTCACACCTGGGGTCTCATCCACACACGGGATTTTTGTCACCCACCCGGTCGCTCTCACACACGCCTTGCACCCGTGCTATGCGTCGTTGCAGCACGCATTTCGCCACACTCGTGAACACACACCTCGACACCCACACGCCGGGACCAACACGCTGGGGATTCGTGCCACCACAAGGGGTTCCGGGGCCTCTATACCCCCAAGCTCGGCGTGCACCCGTTCGCAGCACTCATCCCCTCGAACTCGCAAAGCACGACCGAATCACCTGGTCGTGACTCGCCTCAAGGGGGCATACTCCCTCCCCTCGTTCCTGGAGGAGGCCATCCAACTGCTCGCACCGGGTCCCCACACGTACTGCCAGCTCACGCCCCATTATCCTCCACTACCTCCTGTGTGTGTGTGGCGTCTTTACCCCGTCCAATTCACCCTCTATCTCCCGTGTCTCTGCCAATTCAGTCACCTCTTCACCCATTACCTCCCTTGTCTCCACTATTTTTATTTCCTTTGTCGTCACCTCGTGTCTCGTCTCACACGTTTCGGTCACCCCAATTAGTTTTTCCCTCTCGGTCACCGTCACTTTTTCCGTCACTACCCTCGCCCAACACGTCCCCCAAATTAATTTGCCTCACCCGCTTCCATTGCGGGCTGGCAACCGTTGCACCCCTCCCAGCTCGTTCGCTCCCACACGTGGCGTCGCCATTACGCACTCCCCGTTATTGCCTTCATGCCCGCCTGCAGGCTTCGGCCCATTTGCTGCATCTCACCCGCATTTTTTCCATTTTGTTTTCCATTCCATTCATTTGTTGCTTATTTCCATCATTTTTCCGTTCATTGCCGTGTTCATTGCTCCCATCAATGCTTCCAACATCCCTCTTACTTCAGCTAACCCCGTGGTAGTCGATTTGCCATTATCGGGCGCGGATCCGCCGGGGGCTGGGGAGGGGATTTGACGGAGGTGGAGAGGAGGGGCGTCATACTCCGCGGCCTCTGCTGCTGCCGCGCCCATTACGGGTTCTGGGTTCGTTGGGGAAATTCATTCCTGCACCATAAGCATTTCCTGCACGGGATTCCGTCCTGGACCTTGGATTCTAAAAATGCTACATCCATATCTACCCCCGCACCCCGCTCGCCTTGAGACTCCATCTTACTTCTCGTAACGGGTTAATTTGGCCTGGCGTAATTTGGAGGGAATCGGGGGTCGCTCAATTCAATGAGTTATGAGGAGCCAAAATGTGAGTACATTTTTTGGGGACACCCTGTATATTATAATATATTGTTGCGAATTCGCGCGCCGCGCGTGCGAACGGCCACGTGACTCGAATCGCGGCACGTCGCCACCGGACAGACAATTTGTCGTGACCCTCTCGGACTAACGCCGGGAGCTAGTCACAGGTGGGCCTTTCGGCCTCACCATGATCGTGCCAATCGGCCACCCGCGTGGGATAGGGTTGGTTCGCCAAACTCGACCTACCTAAGTACCCCGGAGGTGGAAACCGGGCGATCGCACCTCGCCGCAGGTCGACTCGGACGCGAGCCGCTTGGGCGGCCCGTTCCGTACTATCGGGATAACCGAGCGGTGTTATCGTCGGCCTCGACGGTTCCGATTAATTATCGGCGTATTAAGCCCTACGAACCCTTTACGTGAAGCAGGATGGAGATTCAATTAAAGAAAAGACGAAGCGAAACGGGAAAACAGTTCAACACAAAGCACATTTATTACCCGGCCCACGAAAAGCGCACATATACAGTCAAACAGTCAGAATGCAACATATATAAATTAAAACAAAAAACACAAATGCAGAGCTACTACCGAATACGCGAACACACGGCAACACTTACACAGTTTTACTTCACAGACGGCCCAACACATTCATTGGAAAGCAAAGGAAAAGGCCACCCTAAAGACAAGGGGGCAGACGGGGCCGTGGGCCCAATATGGGCGCGTGACCTGAAGGAGGGGCCAGGCCTGCGAGACCGGGGGGTCCTACCGCATCCTCGTGACAGCCGCAAATGTGGCTGCGCAGCGGTGCCCGACTTCGTGCTCCTTCGCGGGTTTCGTTGGCACCGCTTGGAGTGGGGTGGGAACGGGGCCCCCTTTTTGCACTTTCTCAGCGCGGGGAAAAGGGGGGAAATTGTTGATGCCCTGGGGGAGGAGAATGGCTGGCTGCTTGGGTCCCGCGACGAGCGATCCCACCGCGACCTCGTCGCCGACCGCCGTCTTCCTGCCTCGGACCCGAGCTCCTTGGCCTCCTCCCAATTCTCCTCAGCCGACTGCAGAAACAACCTCGATGCCTTTGCCACCCGACTCGACTCCGCTCTCCAACCCGACTTGACTGCCCAAAACTTCGGCTCCACTCGGCTCTCCAGACCCGACTTGACTGCCCAAAACCCTCTGCTATTCTCTGCGTGCGCTCGGCGTTTTATAGGCCGGCAGGAGAACCCATATGCAAATTCCCGGATCAGGATCACCTCGGGGGCGGAGCCAGCTCGCCGATTGGACGGAGGAAAAGGGGCGTGAATCTCCCTTGATCCTAGAATTTGCTATCTCGATTCCACACAGACCGCCTGGAGGCGGGGCCAAGCCGCCCCGCGCTTGCTAATTGGACGGATCAGAAGTGGGCGTGTAGCATTCCTGATCCGAATTCTCCCTGGAGAGGCCGCTATTTTGCACTCGCAGCTCGGTGCGTATCGCTGAACAAGCCCAGGACAGCCCGACGCTCAGTGTTCACAGGTGCTGCGGGAATGGCCGTAGAAGGAGAGAGGTGAGGGTGGTGGAGGGTTTTTGGTGGTGCTTTGATGGTCATGGTGCGTTTGGGAATGGCATGATGCGATGATGTGGGAGCGAGTTGTGACGGTAAAGGTCGTGGCTGTTGGCGTTGTTGTTGTTGTCTGAGGGTTGGAGCGTGGTTGCAGTTGGTGACGATGGCTGGCGTGGTGGTAAGGTGGTTGCGGTTGAGACGTGGTTGGTTCAAAATAAGACAGAACAGAAAAATGGCTATCTGAAAGCGTCGCAGCCCGAATGAATCACATAAATTCCCTCTAAACAACGGGTTTGGGGTAACTACACATGTACTTAGAGATATCTCACCTACGGGCCCTGAATGGTGTTTGCGAATTTCCACAGCCGTAACAATATATATATATATATATATATATAACAGTCATGCGCCACTTAACGACAGGGTTACGTTCTGAGAAACGCGTCGTTAAGCGACGTCGTCGTTGTGCGAACATCATTTTTTTTTTTTCATTTTCGTTTCGAACATCATTTTCGAACATCGTACTTACACAAACCTAGACACCTAAGCTATATAGTATAGCCTATTGCTCCTCAGATACAAACCTGTACAGCATGTTACTGTCGTG
This sequence comes from Eptatretus atami, assembly GCA_035128595.1. Classification (NCBI taxonomy): domain Eukaryota; kingdom Metazoa; phylum Chordata; class Myxini; order Myxiniformes; family Myxinidae; genus Eptatretus; species Eptatretus atami. Next base: position 145,903,426 of record CM068957.1, read on the forward strand.
AATACTGTCGGCAATTGAAACACACATCCAAGAGACAGAAGACACGTTAGATTCATGTGCATTCACCTTTGTGCAGTTCATGACGGCCATCAGTGTTGTTAGCAGCAGCTTACACATTCCTCTCGCATCGATTATAGAAAGGTGAATAAATAGCGTTTGGATTTTATAAATCCGTAATCATTGCATCATGTTATAATTTACAAATGAATAAACGAGCTCCTGTCAATTGTGATATATATTTTCGGAACAGTGCGATTGTTTTAACAACATAAAAAGCTTCACTGAAATAAATTTGTGTTTAATTGACGAACAACAACGATTTATTCGTGGAATTCTTCAATTCAAAGGTAATTTACTTGCGAGAAGGTAAACGTGGAAACATTGGTTCAGTTTGAAAGCCGATTTCCTTGAATCCCGATTTAGAACGACCCTGTTTTTTTAGCGATGACATTTTATGGACCTCAACGATCGCATTATAACAGGGCCACACTGTCGTTGTTTATTATTCATTATGAGGTATTATGTACTGTACAGTGTACATAATTGTATGTGCTATTTTTATACGAGGCTACATCATCGGCGATAGGAATTTTTCAGCGACATATTTTTTTTCATTTTTTTATTTTTTTTTTTCAGAACTGGCAGACCCGTCGTATATGCGATCCGTCGTTGCCCGGAACGTCGTTAAGCGGCGCATGCTGTATATTGTAGTGTGTGTGTGTGTACATACATATATATATATTATATATATGTTATATTATGTGTGTGTGTGTGTGTGTGTGTGTGTGTGTGTGTGTGTGTGTGTGTGTGTGTGTGTGTGGTGGTGTGTACATATATATATATATATTGTATATATATGTGTGTGTGTACATACATATATATATATAATATATATGTACATGTGTATAATATATATATATATATATAATATATATATATATATATATATTATATATGTACACACACACACACACACAAGTTTGCTTAGCCAATGTGGAGAAGAGAGATACTGTATGTTATCAAATAAACACTGGATATTATTTATACCACCTTCTGGAAACACTTGTTAATGTTACTCACATCCTTCAGGACAAAGAGGGTTCAGCATATCAATTGTGTTCATTCATTACCTCCACCACTGACGGTGAAGGAGGTTATGTTTTCCCTCCTCTCGTGTGTTTGTTAATTGCAAAATCGAAGATTTTCAAGTATATTGGTCAGTCGATTTTATTATTCTGTCTGTCTATTTGTCTGTCTGTCTGTGTATGTCTGTCCGTTTGTCACCTGCAGGTCACAATTCCAAACCGATCTTTACGAAACTTCCCCACATGGTTGAGTTTGTCATAAGCAAGAAGCCTATTGTTTTTGATGTCAAAAGATCAACATAGGCCAAAGGTCAACAACTTTTGTGAGATTCTAAAATCCTCAATATTCATCCGATTAACTTGAAATTTAAGAGGATTATACTTCAGGTTATTGAATTCAACCACCAATTATTTTTGAGGTCAACATCGACCAAAAGGTTAACATAGGCCAAAGGTCAACAACTAAGGAGGTATTTATAAAATCCTCAATTTTCATCCCATTGACTTGAAATTTGAAGAGGATTTATATTTCAGGTCACTGAATTAAACACCAATTATTTTTGAGGTCAACATAGGCCGAATTTATAAAATTGTCAATTTTCATTTGATTGACTTGAAATTTGAAGAGGAGTTGCATATTTTGTCATTGAATTCAACCACCAATTATTTTGAGGTCAAATTTGTTTTTTTGGATTTTGCAAGTATTGTGCTCTGCACGACGTCTTCCTCTTGTTTATTACTTGCAAAATCGAAGATTTTTCATATATTTGGTTATCGATTTTGGTATTCTGTCTGTCTGTCTGTCTGTCTGTCTGTCTGTCTGTCTGTCTGTCTATCTTATTTTTTTTGTCGCTGTAGGTCACAATTTTAAACCTATCTTCACGAAACGCACCATCGTGGTAGCATTTGTAATAAGGAAGAAGCCAATTGTTTTTGAGGTCAGAAGGTCAAGAAAGGCCAAAGGTGAACAACTTTGGTGAGATTTCTAAAATTGTCATTTTTCATCCGAATGACTTGAAATTTACAAGGATATATATTTCAGGTCACTGAGTTCAACCACCAATTATTGTCGAGGTCAACATTGGCCAAATGGTCACATAGGCCGAATTTCTAAAATTGTCAATTTTCATCCAATTGACTTGAAATTTGAAGTGGAGTTGCATATTTGGCCATTGAAGTCAACCAACAATTATTTTTGAGGTCAAATTTGTTTTGTGGATTTTGAAAGTGTCGTGCCCTGCACGACATCGTCCTCTTGTTTGTCTGTTTGTCTGTCTGTGTGCAGGATATCTCAACAAGTTGTGGACGGATTTGCATGAAACTTGGTGGACATTTTGGGTGTGCAACAAGGACAAATTGATTTGATTTTGGTGAAGATCCGAATCCAGATCGGGATACGAGAGTTATTTAATTTTTGAAGTGATTCTTCACCGTTGAGAGATAGGGCCAAAAACGATATAGTACTGTATAGCATATTTTAAAAATGTATTGGGCCCTATATGTTCTCGTGGATCAGTCATTGTGTGGTGGAGCTATGCACTATACTGAGTGCCGTTGTGGTTAATATTTCTTTTTTTCACCTTTTTGGTAGTTTCATTCAGTAATTTGTTCATTCAGACTGTGTTTACCACTTATTGAGGTCCTTTATTTATGTTGGAATCTATAATATGCAAAAAACTACACTTTAGCTGTTTAGGATAAAGTAACTAATATAAGTGGGGGTTGTAACTTGTCCAACAAATAATGAAGAATCATTTATGAAAGAAGAAGTTGAGTTGGCCTACTTGGAATTCTCATTTAACCCACTTGCTCATGATGCTCAGAATCCATGTTCAAATCCAAAGTCCCATGTACAGTTGGCTTCCATAACTCATTCTATATGCATTTGAGCATTGTCTACTTATCTCCTTTTAATTAATGTGAAATTACACTGATTTATGTACAAGCTCCACTGAGAGTCTTAGATCAATGAAAAAAGTAAATGGATGAAGATTGTCTTGTGATGCAGGATTACCATTGTCTTGTGAGAAGAGAGAATGTAACAGAAGATGCAGGAGGAAGTCAGGCAGAGCACATTTACAGTTATGCCCTGGAAGTCCTCTCATGAACACATAGACATCCATCTCCAAGGCTACAAAGAGACAGGAGGACAATATGTTACTGCGTTCTTGCTGCACCCAGTGCCTCAACACAATGTGTTATCTTGGACACCTATCACCATTCGATAAAGGGATTCCACGGTTGTCTATAATGGTTCATCACTTGGTTGCAGGTTAAATATACTTTGACTTCAAGCAACAGCTCTTATTCCACTTCTCCATGCTAACTGATAGATGTCATTTTTATGTATATTAATGGAAAATTGATAAGAAAACAAGACAAGCGGGTTTTTTATTTTTATTTTAGAAAAGTGTTTGCTCACCCTTGTTTTGACCATTGTTGGAATCCACATATAATATAGCAGTAGACATCCCTTGACACTGACCCCACCATTTAGGCCTTTGATCCTGCATATCAAACAGATGAAGAAATATGTCCTAACTGTTGTTGGGCTTTATGGTTATTGTAAAATCGATCGGATGGGCTCTGTGGACCCAAAGGTACAAGCACAAAATTTTTTCTCAGCTGAAAAGATTTAAAATTGATTTGCCAGTATTGTGTTCTGATAAACATGTTTTTTCGCATTCAGGGTAAATTCAGAAAATTCCTTCCCTGAAAAACACATCCCCAAGTGCATCAGTCATGCTTTACATTTCCCGAGTGATTGTCAGGTAGCTGAGGATGAAGTTCATGACTGATATTCTAATGACGAGCAGTCCGCGAGGGAGGCTGGACAGCACAGCAAGAGGAATGATGCTCCCGAGTGCCCAATGACCTTTGAAGGGCAAGCATATGATTGGAAATTGGTCGGCTATGGCTACGGGTTGGAGAGGAAATTTGAAACCTTTCCATATAATTAATTGGTACAACCAAGCAAGCAACCACCATTCCATGAGTCACCTTTTACATGATTTCTGATGGCCGAGCGACAACAATTTCCGTCGTTCCGATGATGTTTTTTTCTTCGGATCAGCAGGTGCTCTTTGCTTCCTTATCTACATGCTGCATTTCCCTACAAAATGAGAAACGAAGATTGTGTCGAAATTACATCTCATAACAAGAATGTTACTCTTATCTACGTACCACTTCCCATTCCCAATTTCCCTTCCCTTTACTCTTTTAATGATGTCCATGTCGTTTGCTTCTGTGTGCTTCTTTTTGTCTTCAAATTACCTAATAATGCCAATTTATTATATGTGGATTGAATCTCACCATTTTCTCCACCCCTCCCCCACCCCATCCCCCAACACCTCCTCCCCTGCCCCTTTTCTTTTCTCTCGCCTTTCTTTGTTGCTTTCGCAGGGCATCTTGGCCTGGAGTTTGCTGGTATGATCTCTTTTTTTTAATCTCACACCTTGCCTGCCTTCACTGATGCTTTTTGTGAATGTAAAATTGAGTGATTTCGAAACTCGTTGCTTGGCCTTCCTGCATAAAACCAAAGGAAGAATGAAAACTAACAGAGCATGCTTTGAATCAAACACATCAAAAAAGTTCTTGCTTTGAAATGTATTAATAACAATTTGGATTTTTTCTACTCACACAATAGTAAGCACCCATTTTATTTTATTTTATTTTTTTTAATGAAAATTTATTCCTAACACTCAACACCATTATTGGAGTCAATACCTCCAGAACTAACACGTAAAACTTATCTGGATTTTTTTTTCTTTTTGCCCAAAACAAAGAACTAACTAATGCTCACAGTTTCTGTTACTAATTTGCCTAAAATGCTTAACAGGTTTTGTATTTTTGCAGTTAAAATTCCAAAAACATCTCATTTAGGTAAGCTATAGAGGCCACACCACAACCGGTTATACAGCACAAACCGCACTGAAACATTTCAAAGTTTACTTGTTGTATGTTCATATACTGTGAAACTGCTGTGCTATGAGGCATTGCATGTATATGTAAAATAGCATATGTACGCTGCAGCAGCAATGCTTCATACAAAACAAAGGCACGCAGAAAACGTTTGTTAAACACACATTGCATTTATAATTACCAATGTCTCCTTTGCCATACCCAGCCGGGGATAAGAAATGAATTTCCTGAAATATTAATACGCATCTGTTCCTTTAATAGTGCAGGCCCAACCACAAATGCTTTCTTACCTGAACTCTCACCTGCTTCCACTGCATTGGCATTGCACACATTTTGCTTTTTTAAAGTGATAGTAAGAAATAGGATGCAATTTCTCACCAAATTGTACCTTTCCATTGGATTACAATCTAAAATCGTGTAAAATAAATAGATAATATTGCGAACCGTATTTCATGACTCAAACGCTGAATAATGTATTCAAAGAGGTTTTCACCTGAAATGAGGTGCTTCCTTATCCCTTCCCAGGAAATATAATAAACAACATTGAAATCTGGTTTTTTATTTTTGTGTTGTGGTTTAGTTTACCTAACTTCTCCCCCACCCCCACCCCCTCCGCCACCACCCTCCTCCTCATTTCCATCCACCTTCCCTCCCTCTTCCACGTTCTGCCAAATTTATCATATTAATAATTATAATTTAAAAGAATGCCCAATAACTAGTAACGATTTTTAACAGGTGTCATGCATCGGTGCAATTACGAGGGTCGTTCAAAATATTGTCAGAACGAAATTAGTCACAAAAATCCATAAATGCCAACATTTTTATTATCATTTTTCAAAACATAAGTATATATAATTAGTGAGGAACTATTTTCCTGATTGATTATATATTTTTGTGTTGAGAAATAAATAAACGTCGGTATTTCTTGAACTATTGCGAGCGTTTGGTTCCAATAACTTTTTTAACGCAGCACATATTCCCTCCATTTAGCATTGATTTGATGGTGGATTCCATAAATCAGATAATCAGAGGCATAAAGTTCAGCTCTCACGTTACCAGATTGCTATTTGTATTTTGATATGGCCCAATTCATCTTTTTGTATTTCATTATTGCCCAAACCACTGACATTCATTTCCAAAGTGTTTGTGCAATTTACGTGGAAACTTTGAGTTATATGCCAATTGGCGACACGATTACTACAAACGAAAACAACACACAGCAAACGGCCAATCGAGGTAACTAGATGGAAATGCTACTCTCATTCACATTTAAAGCTACAATCACGCTTTCCATAAACGAGAACCATTGCTGAAATGGTGGGAACACTGTTTGAAATTCTGAATGTTGATTTTTATTATTAATTCTGAATGCGGGCACTGACAGCAGCTTCTTCATATTGTAACGTTCTCCTTTGCTGCCATGCAAGCATTCAGGCTGATCGGTAATCCATTAGTTTGAAATCTCTATATACCTGTACCCTTATCATGCCACATTCCTAAAGAATGCTCTCTCCCACCCGAGGCTGTCATCATCTTGGCAACGCAATTCCACAACGCCTTTGTTTTTAACCTTTCATGAGCACATCCCCGGCAATGTGAAATGCCTGGCCGGCCGTGAGGTCTGCTCGAAAATAATAGCTGCACAATTTGTGCATGGCCTGTGCACTCCCTCATTTGCATTCCCACTGGCAGTCCCTTTTGTGTAAGTCCAGCCTCCCTCCGCATGCAATGCCACTGTCCATCACCGCAGGGCCATTTCCGAACCCGCTATAACTTTCTGTGGCAGTTTTGTGGAATGCCGGTAATTGCTTTGATGTGGGGCGTGTGTAGAACTGCAATCGTCTATTGCAGTTTTAATTTTTCCACTTTTAACTGCAGTTTGGGTCAAAAAGATGTGGTTAATGTACTTTAACACGTGCTTTGTGTGATTAAAAGGTGTGTTTATTCGTTGGCTGTGTGGCCTTGCTTGTGCTGCGGTGAGCACCACGTCCCCCCTGAAGGTATTCGGTTGCCTGGTGGGGGCTCTTATCGACTCTACGGCTGCAGGTTCTTACGTACAAATTGACAGGCTCTCAACCAGTTTTACTTTCATTTGAGAAAACAAAGTTTGAGAACGCCAAAGAGCGACTTGCCGAATACTGTTTGCCTTGACAATAACCTCAATTCTGCTCCCAATGAAACTCAATTCAGTTTGTGGAAATGGATAGAACATTATTGTTGTTTATTGCAAATTGTAATGGAATTCTAAAACCGGTAGACTGCTAAGACTTCCCCAGGCAGAGGTACAACAAGGGGGTCGTGCTATGAATTGTGGTAGCAGGCTCTTCATTTTGCCAATGTGACGACGCCTCTTTCCTGCCTGCCGGCCTGGATTCCAGAAGCTGAGGAGTTGTACCAGAAGCGGGTCTTGACCATCACGGGCATCTGTATTGCACTACTGGTCGTTGGCATCATGTGCGTGGTCGCCTACTGCAAGACCAAGTAGGTGGCATATTCGTTAAATAAAAAAATTATTCCATTGTGTTAAACAACCCATTTGATGGTTTTCTATTGTAATTATTCTTATTACCCTCGCCGGACAAGAGGGTATTGCATTTGGGTCCATTTGTCTCTATTTGTTTGTTTGTTTGTCTGTACAGAACTTTCGTATTTTTCTCCGCAATCGCTTGTCAGATTGAGATGAAATTTTCACTATCAGAGTGACTACTCATTTAGAATGGTTTATTAATAATTATGATGCCATAGGTCATTGGTGTGGCAACCATGTTGGAAAATTGGAAAGACTTTGGCCCTCTGTATCTCTGAAACTGCACCAAGGAAAAAATTGGCACACAGCAAGTAATCCTCATTGGGAATAAGTGTGATTTTTTTATGATGTCATAGGTTCCTTCATTATGATGTCATAATTGCATATGTAGAACGCTACATCTGATCAGTATGAAGATTTTTGAGGGTCATCTAAGGATAAATTGATCCACAGAAAATAAAAAAAAGATGATGTTATCAGTCACATGATTCAGAAGCCATATTGTTTTTGTTTTGTTTTTCAACCTTAAAAAATCTTTTCTGAAGTGGCGAAACAGATCAAGGCGAAACTTTACACGTATGACTGCCTATCCATGAGGAACAAAAGGCTCAGACATATGATGTCATAGGTCACATGGTTTGACAGCCATATTGAATTTACCCTAAAACCTATTAAAAAAATCTTCTTCTCCAAAATGGCTGGACAGATCGAGGGGAAACTTCACACAAATCTACGAAATGGATGGGAATGCAATTTTGATTTGTAATTCAAGGCAACATAGGAAAAATAAAAATTGACTTAAATCAGTCAGAGCAGTTATACAGTTATGAATCGTAACACAAAATCAAACATTTCTTAAACATATGTGGAAATATTTCCAATGAGGTTGCATATTTTAAACTGCCTGACAGACCATTCAAAAGCTTAGGACCAGAATACGAATATTGTGCTGAAAAGACACAGTTCTATGCTTATGGAGATGAATTTAAGACATTGATCTGGTAGTGTACAAGTGAATATCATAACTAAAAATGAACAGATTTCATAAATGAGAATGGCACTGTCTAATATTCACACATTTATACATAAAAATACCTTGTTGATGGAGTGTGATATCAAACAGTTTTAGTAACTTTCAGTGATACAATAATTGATCGGTTTGAGATCCAGGCGGCATCCAACATATTATTCGAATAAGTTTTTTCTGTAAAACAAATAATTTATTAAGATTCGACTGAAATGTATTACCCCATACAAGAGTACAATATAATAAATAAGGAAGTACAAGGGAACAGTATAACAGTCAGAGTATATTTTGGGGGAGAAAACACTTCAGTCTTGAAATAATACGAAAACCTTTGGAAACCTTCTTTTCAATTTCATGAATATGATATGAAATTTCCATGATAGTTGACTGTCAATATAAACACCAAGAAATTTAGTCCATTCAACTCATGCTATTATTTAATTATTCACCAGGATCTTAACTTCGTCTAAATATGAACAGTTTTTTGTTTGATTAAAAATTATATAATTACTCTTTTTTTCATTATCAGATAGTCTATTTGCTCAAAACCATTTACACATTTGTAAAAGATTTTCATTGACAATAGTACTTAATGAGTCAAGGTTATTATCACTTTACAAAACATTTATGTCGTCAGCATATAAAACAAAAGAAAATTAACTTACAGATGCGTGCATGTCATTAATCTAATATATAAAGCTCTTTCTAACTTCTGACTGACTGATGACTCACTCACTCACTGACTGATATTAAAGATCAGTACCTTCCAGGTGACGGAGAAAGCTGAAATTTTACATGCTGATGGACATCGAAGCCGGTACACCGGAAAAAAATCAGAATTGTTGGACAACATCCAAAATTGAAAATATAAATAAATGAAAAAAAATGAAAAAAATGCAGGTGAGCAACCCGAGACAATGGAGAAGCATGGTGATTTTGTGTGTCACCAGACATCGAAGCTGCTACACCAGGAAAAATCACAGAACCATCAAAAAGCATCCGTAAATGAAAATATAAATAAATGAAAAAAGAAAAAAAAATGAAAAAAATGCAGGTGAGCGACCTGAGACAATGCGGAAGCACAATCATTTTTTGTGCTGCCAGACATCGGAGCCCGATACACCAGGGAGAAAAAAATCACAGAACCATCAGAAATCATCCGTAAATGAAAATATAAAAAATAAAATAAATAAATGCAGGTGAGCAACCTGAGACAATTGGGAAGCACGGTTAATATGCTTACACAATGTATAAGCACACCCCATGAATGTATAATGTAAACATTAATGGACCCAGAAGAGAACCTTGAGAACCTCCACAGGTAATGTTCTTAAATTCAGATGGAGAAGATTGATACTTTATGCACTGGATGCGGCTATCTAAATAACTTGTAAACCAATCATAAGCTACCCCCCACATCCCATAATAATACAATTTTGACAGCATAATATTATGATTAATGTTATCAAAACCCTTCGATAAATCACTGAAAACCCCAAAAGCATAACAATTGTTTTCAAAAGCATCTATAATTTTATTGCTGAGGTCAATCAGACCCATACATGTGGAATGAACTTTTTGGAATCCATATTGATTTTTACAAGAGGTTTATGTTTTTCTAGAAATTTAAACAATCTTCCATGCATAATTCGTCGTAACAATTTCGAAAATATATAAAGTACTGAAATTGGCCTATAATTTGTAAGTTCCCTTTTTCCCCCAGTTTTTATCACTGGTATAACTCTTGCTATTGTAATTTATCTGGGAATATCCCTTTGTTCAAAGACAAATTACAAAAATCACACATTGGCCCAGCAATTTGTTTCATCACAGATTTTATCACCTTTGGACTAAATCCATCCAAGCCAGGGGCTTTGGTGTTTTTAAAAGAATAAACAATATCACAAATTTCCACCTCTGTTTTTGGGTATAAATATAATGAATTTGGGTTAGGAGCATGAAGGTAAGAGTGAAAATCAACATGGCTCGGTGGAATCCTGTTATTTAACGATGGACCTATTCTTATAAAGAAATCATTAAATTAATCATCTATTTGTTGTGTATTCGTTGTCATGACCCCATTCCAATTCATTTTAAATTTACAGTCATCTTTTCTTTTCTTATTTATCAGAGTATTTATTATAGACCAAGTGGACTTTATATTTAATTTACATTGAAAGAATTTATTTTCATAATATATCAGTTTTACTTTATGTATTCATGCATTGAGGTTATTCCTAAAGTTTTTCCATTTCAATTCATTGAATATCATTCGTTTATGCAGAAATACTTTGTAAAGTCTATTTTTATATGTTATTGATTGTAATAACCCATCTGTCATCCAGGATTTTCACTTCTCTTTCTATTTATAACTTTACAAAGTGGAAAAATTTTGTCATCCAAGACACCCAATTTAGATTCAAATACACCAAATGCTTCATTGGGGTCTTATAATAATAGAATATCATCCCAATTACTGTTTCTCAAATCAGTTTGTAAAAGAGTAATACATTCCGAATCAATTCTTTGATTAAAATTATTCTCTTTTTCTCCACGAGGTGTAGTTTTATTATGCAAAGATATTGTTTGAAATATGGGTAGATAGTAAGTAACATCACAATACAATAGGTCACTGGTGGTAGATAAATCACATTGGTTTGTTATGATATTATCAATCAATTATGATATATTATTATCAATTATGATATTGTTATGATCTAACTGACAAATCTCACACTCTCACTATGTCTCTCCGAAAGGACCAGTTAGAACCCCCCCCCCACCCCATCGACTTTCTCAACAATCCTCTGGAAGAAGTCCTTTCTTTCAAGCTTCTGGGTCTCTGCCATGATCTATCCTGGGAAAGCCATATTCCAACCTGGCCTCCAAAGCCAGTCGCTGACTGGGAATCCTCCATCGTGCAAAGTCCTTCCTCGGCCCACCTGAGCTCCTGACCACATACAAAGCTTTCGTCCGCAGCCTGATGGAGTACTGCTCTCCCCTCTGGGCTGGTGCTTCTGCCTCTCACCTTTCTTGGCTTCATGCTGTGGAAACCAAGGCATTTAGGATCATTGGTATCTCACACAATGAGGCCGAGTCTTTGGGCCTCTCACTCTCTCACCGCAAGCTGGTTGATGGTCTTTCTGTCTTCTACCATCTCCTCTCCGGTCTCGCCCCCCACTGCTCTGTCTGCGATTTGTCCCCACCATATTTCCACAGGGCGCTCAAGGTCCGCCAACAACCACCTTCTGGTAAAATAACCAAAATCATGAATCACTGCTCACCGTTACTCTTTCATTCCTCTTTTTCCCCACCTTTGGAATAAACTCCCACACTTTGTTCAATCCCATTCTTCCCTCCAGGCCTTCAAAACTCCCGTTCACCACCACCTCTTATCATCCCCCATCCAAAACCTCGATCTTTTCTACCCCCATTAATCCACCCCAAACCCACCTCCTTTAAATTCCCTGCTTTCCTTCCTGAAAGTCCCTGTAATGTCCATCTTGTATACCCCATGTTCCCCACCCCATCCCTCTCCCTTCCACAGATCTCCTAATGTCTCTGTTCCCCACTGTTTTGTCCTTCCCTCTCCCACCCCTCTTGTCTCATGCCCCCCTTGCTGTGTGTTGTGTGTTAGCTCTCATACGAGCCTCGACGATGTGTACAAAAAAAAAAAAATCAAGGTGGCTGTTGTACTTGTAATGCTTGTAGATCTAGTAATCACGGAAACAAAAAAAAATTGCGATAATAAAGTATTCGCATAACAGAGTTAAATTATTTATATCATACTTAAGAAAATCGAGACTAAAGTCCCCCATAGTGAAAACATTTTTATTTTCTTTAGATCTGCCAACCAATTGTGTATCCAAGTCATCAATAAATTTTCAAAATATATGTCCGGGGCTTTATATATTACACCAACAATAATGGTTTTGCTATTGTCTTGATAAATCTCAATAAATAAAGCCATAATCTGAAAGCCATATATGATTGCATTGTCTTGCTCACTCAGATAGTAATCTACAAGACATGGTAAACCGTTATTCCAAAACCTCAAAACATTTCTTCTCTATCATTCTGATGTAAATAACTGCATGATGTGATGTTCTAACTGACACCCATCAGGCATTGTGCTGCAGCAAACATCTTGACTATTGTAAAATTGAAAGTGGAAGAAAAGGTAACCGACTTTGGGAGCATTCTTTGTTGCATGACAGGATGGGATGTTGAGAATCCCATTGTATTACCAAGGCAGACACCTCATTCGTGCCACAACAGGACCATTTATAGAATAAAACTTGAATGCTGCTTATAAGTGCTGCAGTAAAAAGTGCAGCTTATAAGGCTGCTATCCTGTCTGCTTGGAATTACATAAATTGTGGATAGAGAACAGTTGCCACCTCAAGCATGTGTACAATTTAATCAGATCCCTTTGGAATATTCTCAACATCAATCGGCAAGACATCAAACCAAATGCTGAAGTTCTCACTGTATGAGCAAACTGATAAATATTTGAGAATTTTCTCACTATAGCCAATGCTTGTTGAGCTGGTCATCCTGCCTGCATGTTTGTGGCTTACAATAGAATGCATACAAGGGTTCCACAGACAGCTATTCTAAAAGTACTCCATTGGTGGACAATACACATCTCATATATATATATAAAACAGATCAGTATGTATGTATGTTTGTCTGTTTATCTCGTAACTACTCCGAGACCCTTGGGCTGACCGGCACCAAATTTTCAGGGTATACTCAGGGGGTCCTACTTAGGTTTTCCGAGAAATTTTTTTCGTTGTAAAAAAATCGAATTTGTTTTTATTTTAGAATTTATGGATTTTTGTCGGATTTCTCATCGGTCTTATTAGTCCATGGGCCCAGGCCAGAAATTCCACTTGTCGGTACCATCTTACGAAACCAATCCTAGTTATGATTTTTGAATTGTATATATATAGATCATATTTTGATGTGATAACCATTGCAGACTGGCAGCTTATTGGTAGTTATCATCTCTGGAATGTACTCACCCTCCGCATAATGAAAACGAAAAGGCAAACAAATCTGGATATCCTGAGCTGTTATTGAATGATATTACCTTCATGGGATGTGTCAATAGTCCATTGTGTGATTTTCCCCCAAAACGTCAATATCTCAGAATGGTAAAATGGTAAAAATGCAAAATACATACACTAATCTGCTCTTCTGGAACGGTTATCACATATTGAAATAATCATATAGTCCCTACCAATAACTTAGTAGCCCTAAAGTTTGGTTTCCCAGATGGTACCGATATATGCCTGGGCTCATAGACTATATTTATTGGAATTATTTCTCTACTGTGGCAGACCAGTCCCATCACTTTGTCCGGTAACTACTCCAAAACAAAGGACCACAGATAGATAGGACCGGAAACTCCTCTTGCAGTGCCGCAGTACATTACCCACAGGCGACACTACAGGATCCAGAGAGCACGAGTACCTGCTAGTACACTATAAGGCTTCTTTAAAAATGTCCCTGAAAAATATTGCATCGGTGTCAATACCTGCGTGTCCTTGACACAAGATAAAATAATTTTGAGGAGGACTTGTTGGAGTGACATATATAATAGATTATTATATTTACCCTCGCCAGAGGACAGGGTTGTTTGTTTGATTGGCCGCACAGAACATGTGTCTATTAATTACATACTATTGAAAGGATAATGGTCATGATAATGATACAAAACGATAATGACTATTAAAATAACAATTATAATGGTAAATAATGATAATGATTGAATGTGAGTTGGACCGTGACTAAGTCTATGAATTACATACTATTGGACCATGACTACGTCTATTAATTATGTCCAATAATTATGCGGTATTGGAATGTACCTTTATATAGTACCTTGTACCCCTTTATTCGTGCCACAACAAGTACCATGATTGTACCTGTTTTCTGTACCTTGTACCATGTACCTTGTACCCTGATTCAACATTAACCTTCAGAGTCCTTAAGCCCTTTTTAGACGTTTTCCTCAAGAGCCACATGCTGGCTACGAGAGTGGAGGAAGTCCATAACACAAGAGTGGAGTTGGATTTGCACGTCATAGGCAGAGAGTTTGGAGAGAAAGTGATGTTGGCTGGCTTCCAAACAGACGGAATATAACATAGGGCAAATGATAGGGTGAAAAGAGCAGAAAGAGGATGTGTAAGAGCAGCAGAGCAGGTTTTTAGGACATGTGAGCTGATGCCGTCCGGTCCAGTAGCAGAGTCAGAGTCGAGGGTTGCCAGAAATTTCTCCACCTTCTCAGTTACAAAAGACAGAGTCCAGGAATAGTTGGGTCCAACTGGGAAGGGTCGGTATGGAGAACAAATGATTGGGGATGCAGGATTTGGAAGGAAAACACAGAATTGAGTCAGTCAGTCTTCCCACGGGCTGAATCGGCTGTGGTGCCATTTGAAGTGAAGGAAGGGATGGAGGATGAAGGGGGATGAAGGGAGTTTACACCAGAGATGGACTTAAGGTACCACAATATTTTAGAGGAGGGAAGCAAGTGTGAAAGTTCAGAATTGAGGTTGGACAGATGTTGTTTTCTGGCTCTCCTGGAAAGTGAGCACACACTTGTTGATGGCTGTGTGGAATGATCATCGGTTGCTTTCAGTCAAGGGTGAGAAATGAAAAAAAACAAAAAACTATTGGTTTATTATTGGTTGAAAGAAAATGAAAAACACATTTAATTCACTCTTTGAACCCTCTCATTCCACTTTACCTTCTTGTCTACAGTTTTTTTTACAACTAAAAAACCTGAAAGATCTTCAGAAAATATGGTAATTCATTCATTTTCAATTCGACAATTTTATTTTTGTATTAATACTCATTACATCTCTCATGTGCAGATAATAGAGTAACTATGATTTTGAGATTTTATTGATTCAAATTGTATTATCCTGAACTTATATTACAAAAGAGAACAAAAAGCAAACATTTCCAGTTATTCTATGAATCTTCGACTCAATGTGATTACTGAGTGGAGTTCCATAACAAATGTTACTTCAAAACACCTTTTTTGTTCGTTAAGATTTCACTCATCCTGATGGAGCTGACAGATCCCTCGGCCTCCATGCATTTCTACAATCTGGAGTTTCAAGTCAACACAGCTACACTTGGCATTATGCGTGTGTCTGTGTGTCACCAAGTCCTGGCCGAACATCAGAACCTTTGTGACCACACATTAATTGAGTTCTGCTCATGTGTGTATCACAAATTCTGACCAGGCCTTGACCTTTACCTTCACCATTACCAACACTGGAGCAACTGATTACATTTCACCTGAGCTGTCACTGTGGTGGTGATAATTTGTGTTAGACTTTGTAGAAGACCTGACATTTTATCTCATCTCAACAAGCCTTTGGTCTACTTTGCATTTCCTTTATATTTCTCAAATGAGGTGTCAATGTTTTTGCAGGTGTCAAAGAGCCATAGTTTAGACCTAGCGAAATTTCAAATGCACACACAACCTAAAGCTCTGCCATGAACTTTATTCTTCAAATACATATTTGAAATATTTTGCAGGTATATTTTCCTTTCTTCAAATCTCATTTCCTACTCCTTTCAAGGCAGAATTGCAGTTGGTACATCAATCGTGTTCCAAAGATTTTGATTCAACATCAACATTTGTGGAATAACTTCAAACTTCAACATAAAAGCGACAGCTGAACAATCTGGTTTTGTCTCTCCCATCAAATGATGGTACACACACACATATATATAGATATGACCCTTCCACCTCAAATGCAACATGACACAAAACAACATGCACGCACACAAACCACCACTTCACCTCCAATTTTGGATGGCTGTCGTGTGGTTACTCAGGTCTTTTTGAAGACCGAGATTTTAAAAGTCACACGTCACTTTTGTGTGGGAAGGGCTTCTCTGGTTTATTTATCATGCCTGAGCAGAACTCCACCTCCTAACTGGTGCTCAGTAGGGAAGAGACAATGCGTTTGTTCATCGGACGATGCTTGTTGCTGACAGATCGTTGCGGCAAGGGCTGTTATGGCTTTTGATATGTGCCTTACTGCTCCTGCTTCACAAAGTTACGTGGTTTCAATCATATATATGTATACATTGCACTCAATATGGTTGGTATAAGTTTCCCAATAACCTTGCCAAGTGCATGGGCAACTTGACTCGGTATTTTCCAACATTAGCTTTGCAAATTCAATTGAAAAAGCAAGCAAATTGACCTTTTTGTCCCTTCTCTGTCCACTTTCCCAACTCTGTCCCTTCTCTTTCCCCGATGGTTTAGTCGCTGACAACCTGACCATGAAACAGGTTAGAAGAGGTTTACATGATACCTGCAGCAAGTCACATCTGATCTGGCCTGACCTGACAGACAAAACCACCATCCAGAATGTCCAGAAACAGACAGACAGAGAAAAGAGGGAGGGGAGGGAGAGTGAGAGAGGTGTGGGAGGAGGGTGCTGCACTGTATTGGGAGAGGGTAGAGCAACGATGGGAATAAGAGAGAGAGAGAGAGAGAGAGAGAGAGAGAGAGAGAGAGAGAGAGGAGAGAGAGAGAGGATATATAGGAGAGTTAGGAGAGAGAATATGTTATGCCTTATGAACAACACAACACACACACCACAACACACACACACACACACACACACACAACTTGTGCTTTGCCAAGTATCGGCAATTTTTCGGGAATCGGCGAGTTGGAGTCAGTTTGATTACCAACTAGACTACAATGCATACTGTATACAACCCAAAAACCTTTAGTAGCTCACACCGAAAAACGACGTCGCATTTATATAGATGTTTCAGGGATATGTTCACAAACATTAACATACAATTGGCTGGTAATTCAGAAAACACGTCAATACAGCAAACAGCTCAGAAATCAGGTGTTATTTCATAACAACTCACTCAGAATGAATGACGGAACACAACCACTCGCCTAGGATGACGGAGCATGAACCACTAACTCAGGATGACAGAGCACAAACCACTCGCTCAGGATGATGGAGCATGAACCACTCACTCAGGATACGGAGCAGGAACAACTCGATCAGGAGATGGAGCATGAACCACTTGCTCAGGATGACGGAGCACGAACCACTCGCTCACGATGAAGAGCACGAACCACTTGCTCAGGATGATGGAACAGGAACCACTCGCTCATGGATGATGGATCATGAACCACTCATCAGGGTGATGGAGCAAGAACCACTCGCTCCGAGTGACAGATCACGAACCACTCGCTCAGGGTGATGGAGCAAGAACCACTCACTCAGGATGATGGAGCAGGAAGCACTTGCTCAGATGACAGAGTACGAATCACTCCCTCAGGATGATGGAGCAGGAACCACCGCTCAGGGTGACGGAGCATGAACCACTTCCTCAGGGCGAAGGAGCATGAACCACTTGCTCAGGATGACGGAGCATGAACACTCGCTCACAATGATGGAGCATGATCACTTGCTCAGGATGACAGAGCACGAAGCACTCCCTCAGGATGACAGAGCATGAACCACTCGCTCAGGATGACGGAGCACGAACCACTTGCACAGGATGATGGAACAGGAACCATTCGCTCCGGTGACAGAGCACGAACCACTCGCTCAGGGTGATGGAGCACGAACCCTCGCTTAGAGTGATGGAGCATGAACCACTCCCTCAGGGTGATGGAGCACGAACCACTCCCTCAGGATGAAGGAGCATGAAGCACTTGCTCAAGGTGGAGCATGAACCACTGCTCATGTGACTGAGCAAGAACCATTCACTTTGAACGACGTGGTGCAGCAAAAGCGTCCGCAATGAGTGAACGATTCGCCAGAATGATGTGCGTTGTACCGCTATCTACAATGGGAAATCAGCAAGTGGCTTAAGCACCCAAGAAGCACTCCAGTTACATGGTAGATAAGGAATGGCTGGCTAGTCTATCGCTGCATACCACATAGAATCCTTTGACTTTAAAGCCGTCTTCACTGCGCATGCAGGAGTTAAAGAGATAAAGCGAGTTTGGTCAAATAGTGACTTTACCGGTAACAAGAGTTGCTGCTTAATGCAGAACAACCCTGGAGACATTGCAAAGTTCAATTGCCCATGAAATAAACATTGCAGATCATCCGCCATGTTGCCTGCTCGTCTGTGCACGCGTCGCATGGTACATCGGTTTGACGTGCACACAAACGATATAACTATATTTTAAAACATCTGTCTTTCACCAGATTTGCTTTGATTCCCTGTTGAGCACCTCGGAAAACCTCCAAAAATATAGACAAAGATCTGGCAGATGCTATGAATGTGAGGTCAAGCAGTGAATGCATTAAGTCAAAGAGCTCAATGAAGCTGGTTAAATTTGGCACATTCCTAAATTTTTTGTTCACTCAATATCATTCTCCAAACAGCAGAAAAAGATAAGCTTAATGCCTTGGAAATTTCACTTTTTCTCATGTTTTTCTCATGTGTGTCGGGAGAAGGATGGAACATGGCCTTGCTTGCTTAAAGTAAAGAGTTATATCGGCTTTGTTATCAGACTCGTTTATTTCTTTAAATTATTCGATTTCACTCCAGATGTCCACATTTCTTTAGTCCAGATGATATCTGATTCTCAAAACCGAAACAATATTTGGTGATATACTTTAATAAGTCCATGAGAGTAGAATGTGGAAAATCGTATCAGATCATGCATGAAATCGCTCAAAGCTCCTAATTTGAAAATGATAGCACTTACTAAAGCGATGCAATTTGTAGCTATAGCACTAACTGCAATTTGCAGCTATGATGAACAGGAATTCGATAATATGAGTGAGGAAAGTGAAAAAAGAACTTGATCATCAAGAAATCGTTGTGGCCTGTTCTAAGTCAAGGTGTCGTTGAGCAAGCCAAAAAACATGGTGGCTTCAAACCCCAGCGAGGTTACCTAGGATATGGCTCAAGACCCATTATACAGCGATGACTGAGCATACAGCTGATAAAGGATGTAATTAAATAAGGCCGTTAATTATCTTCAAAAGTCGTGTTTAATTAAAACAAACACCCAATTTTCAGTCTTGCACTTCCTTGGAGTTTTCTTAGTACGTTCGCAAAGATTCAGGTTGCTAGGTTTCATGGTTTTGGAGTTATAGAGGAGACACACTGACACACATTGACATTTATTTGTGTGGATATGTGTATATATACATATATATCCATCCATCCATTGGGACCATATACTGCAGAGCGTTGGTGCTGCCTAAGCAGTGTCCTTGGCTATCGGACGCAATCCTGGACGGGTCACCACTCCGACACAGTATACCAGCATGCTGGCACTCATTTTGATGACCTCGGAAGGTAACAGGCCGAGTGAACCCCACCTGGTATTAGTTCAACAGCTGAGCAGGACCCTAGGATCCCAAGCCCAACACCCTAACCATTAAACCAACACCAGGCATAAATAAGTATTATTTGTCCATATTTACCTCAGAAGTGCACCGCTCTCTCCCAATTACGTCTCCACGTGCTGCACGGCAGCATTGCGGGGTACTGAGGGTGCCCCAGAAAGGTTGCGCGCTGGAGGGCTTGTTATTTATTTAATTGGCATGGGGGTGGTGTACTTTTGAATGTACCTCTACTTGTTTATATTTTCATTTACGGATGCTTTCCGACAGTTCTGTGATTTTTCCTGGTGTATGAGCTTTGACGTCCGTCGGCACGCAAAATTACTGTTTCCCCATCGTCTCAGGTCGCTCCCCTGCATGTTGTTTTTAAAATATTTTTTGCATTTATTTATATTTTAATTTATGAATGTTGTTTGCCATTTCTGTGATCTTGCCTGGAGTAGCGGCTTCAATGTCCATCGGCACACAAAATTTCAGCTTTCTACGTCACCTGGAAGGTACTGATCTTTAATATCATCAGTGAGTCTGGCATGGAATCAGTCAGTCAGTCGGTGGTTAGAAAGATTTTTATATATTACATATGTGTATGTATAGCCTGGTGTTGGCTTAGTGGTTAGGGTGGTGGCTTGGGATCCTCGGGGTCCTGAGTTCGAGCCCTGCTGTCGCCACTGAATTAACACCAGGGGGTTGACTCAGCCTGTCATCCTTCCGAGGTCGGTGAAATGAGCACCAGTGTACTGGTAATTATCCCTGCATGTCGAAGGCGACGAAAGGGTTGGCGTCAGGAAGAGCATCCGGCCGTGAAACATTGCCACAAGAAAGGGTAACATGATTGGAGCCTGCAAAAAGCTGACCCCTGCTCAGAAAAAGACTTTAAAATGGTGTGACATATGTGTGCGCACACACACACACACACACACACCACACACACACACACACACACACACACGTCGCCCCTCAAGGCAAATGCATACAAAATATTTACGCTGAGAAAAATCACAGAAATAGCAATCCCCAGGCAGCTATTTCATTAGTATTCTTTCTATTTCGCCCTTTCCTCATGCCTAGTGGGTATATGGGACCAGATGCATGGTTAGGGCTTTTACTTTGGTCTTTAATTCCATTCACGATTCCTTTATCTATTTTATTCACTTTACTTTGCACACACGACCTCTCCTTCATGCAACCATGCATGCACGTGAACAAACAGCCTTATTAGCAGATGCTGCCAAAACTCCGTTCAAACCGCGCACCATTCCCCAACGGACAATTAGTTTCAACCTTCTCTGCACTCCAACCACAACACAACCTTCATACGACCACCACAATCCCTTCCTAAAAATCCCCGCAATAACCGACACTCACCCTCCTCACCACAAATGCTTCAACCACCTTACCACAACTGCTACGAATGCCGCAATCACAATCAGCGCTCCGGATGCTTACCACTGTCCTTTAAGGATATCCGGTAATCATAGATGCTACCTACCATGGTGGAAGCTTGTGTTCGGAATATATTGGCACATAGCTCAAAGTGCAAGTATGCGATGGAATCTATTCAACATCGTCTAAATGGCTCTGGCACCCTGCTCAATCGCGACCCACATTTGGTACTCAGCGTATGTTCATGGCCAGCATGCTCCCAGTAACCCGCACCCCAGGTTAATTCTGGAGCTCCGTTGCGTGGCCAAGTTTGTGGGTGAATGAGGCCATTTTCGACTTCAGAGCCTCGCAGGGGCAGGGCTACTTCTTGGGAAGGTGTCTGTGCACCAATGGAAGCGCTGGGAAACATCTCCCGATCGTCCTGATCTGACTTTGGATTCCTCCCTCACCAGCCATCTGTAAAACACCCTGCAAAGTCGCTGAGAAAAGAGTTACAAAGTGGTTGAGCATTGAGAGGTTGGTTGAGATTCGGAAATAGTTGCTGAGGTGCTGGGTGCCCGGAAAAGATGAGAGAGTTCCAGACCTGATTAGCGGCACAAGGAGGAAGGTGGAGCAGAGCGCTGGGTGGCTGAGTGGGTGGAATGACAGACCGATCATAGACCATTAGCATTTTACATTTACTGACCTTGTCACATGCCGTTGTAAACTTTTCTCTCACACGTTCTGTCTCTTAACTTCTGTCTCATCTGCTGTTGATGCACAAGATATAAAAGAGCACCCTTCAGATATTCAACTCTTCTCATTTTTCCATCTCTGCACCCCACTTGCACTTCATTGCACCTCATTTTCACCTCCCCACTCATGCACCTTAGACACCCCCAGTTGTATTCCCTCCTTCCCCCTCCTAAGCGACTGGGTTTTCCACTGGTCTGTTGGCCGTGCCAGGTATTCTAAAGGTCGCAATCACCTCGAGCCATCTCTGTCTTTCTTGCTATTCCAATTTTCTCGTGTGTGTGTGTGTGTGTGTGTGTGTGTGTGTGTGTGTGTGTGTGTCTGATGGCGCTTGTCATGTTCATGTAAAGTTAAGAATGTGTAAGTTCTTTGTATCAGGTTAACTCTGCACTGTGTCCTCGTTTGTAAACACTTGCATTTCTTTTGCCGCACCCACAAATCCTTGCTTTCCCCTGCTGTACATTTTTCTTGAAATAAAACCTTTTATTGTTGTGCCACATGCCCTTTCCTTGCGTTAATAAAAAAATTGATTATATTATAAATGTACCGAGCTCGTTCTTTCTTTTCCTCTATTGGTCCAGTGTAGGCTGCACACAGGTTAGCCAGGATGTTCTGCCCCACTAATTTGCTCTTATTAGCCGGTACGTACTTGGCAGCTCAGCTCGGCAGCACCTGATATGGTAAGTTAACTCGAGTGTGCATCGAGAGCATGAGGCCCCCCTACCCCTCCCTCACCCCCTTTATGCTGCCAATCCACCGGAAACAGTAACATGTGAAGTAGTGTGAACCCTGCTAGGATTGGCAGTACCAATCAGCACTCGTGGTTTCTTAGCAACCCGCTAGCATGTGGAGTTATTTGTGCCCAGCAGCCTCAGGACCACGTGTTTAGGAGGAACCCGAGTGCTTCCCCTCGTGGTCAAACTTGAACTCCGGATCCGTAACAATATAATTCAAAACCAGCTGTCATATTGGTTGTGTTTGAATCAAATTGATAACTCCTCTTCCTTCCTTTCATCATTTTGTTTGCATTCTCTGCTGTGCTGTTTGCTATCACACCACTGCCTCACTTATGCCTTTGTCTTTTATATTTCTAACTTCCACTATTTCACTTTATTTATCAACTACTATTTATTGAGGTATCTCTTAACAAGATTGGCTCACATTTTACAAACAGCAATACAGGTGAACTAAACATGAATAAATTCCTGTCAAACGTCAAAGCAAGAGTAAGAGCAATCAAAAATGGGGACAAAAAGTATATACTTCTCTCCCTTCACACAGGAAGCAAAGGCAGAGACTGCACAACCATCTTCGGCATGGGATGCATGCCATGAATGTAAATCCTCCCAACGGACCCCACAACCAGCCTCAACCACCACCTAGCCCTGCACCAGCCCCCGACAACAGCATCCAGCTGAGAAACATTGGTGCATCGCCCTCACAGGTAAGAATATCAACACTTCATTGATCTCGCATCATGGTTGGTAACTTGGTCTAATATAACACATTAGGAACCGAGCATTGTTGGTTTACCACATGTTACTGAATTGTGACATAGCTAGTAATAAAGCACACAAAAAGATGTGACCTCCCTGAAAAATCAATTTTATGTTGAAAACTCTCGAAGATATATAGTACTGCAATTGAACAACGTATATCCTTACAAGTTTGTGATTAGCGATAGCATAAGAATCTGCTCGCATTGCAAGTTGATGTGTTTTTGAGAAACATGACTAAATATTCTCTTCTTTATCATCCTCGGGTAAATTAAGCACAGCTACATAATCTTATGATTTGTTGTTGCACAATAACTCAAATTTACTCACACAGTAAACTATTGCTTTCATTTTTCTCTTCTTTTCCTTCCCAAATTGCTCATCATAGTTCGGTCATCTTATGGCTCTTTTTAATCCCCAATGGTGCAATGCTTGACAATTTGTAGAATTACTTTATTGCAGCTCCTGAAGTAGTCAAAACAGAATATCACCGCATTGCATTCCATTGTGTCCTTTTTTTTTCTGTACGAGATCAAGGTTCATGGAGGAGGGTGATGGTATATGATAAAAATGCAATCATATCACAGTGGGGGCAGTGTTGCAGTCAAACATATTAAGCAAGGGAATTAACGAACCAAAAACAAAAAGAGAGAGGAGGGGAGGAAACACAGTAACGTGGAACTAACACGGTTGGGTGAGGTAGGGTTGACAGGGATAAAACGTTCATTGTTATTGGGGTGATGGAACGATCATTGTTATTGGGGTGATGGGGGATGACATAATATGGTGGTGCACCGTTTTCTTGGATCCCAAGAGGGATGGGTGGGATTGAGCAGCAACAGGATAACAGTTTCACAAATAGAGAAAAATGGAGCAAAAGGAGTGGATGTGGGTGGAAGGCTTGCATTTTGTGAGTTTAGCTAGGAGGAGCTTTCTGAAAAAAAACTCGTGCATCCTGAGTTGGGAAGAGTCAGTGGGTGAAGACAGCAGAGGGAGGAAAGGCAGTAAAGTACAAAGGCCAAGACCTGCCTGTGATGTGAGAGCAATAGAGCTTGTGTTTTGGCCTCATTGTGGGAAATTCAGAGCTTTAGATTCCAGTGATTTCTGAGAGGGAGAGGGGGGAATGATAATGAACATGATGTGACATTCCTTTCTGAGAAAAATATCAGAAATGCGGTGGGCCTGTGACGCATGTCACCATACCAAACTTAATGCACATAAATCTGCCAATTTCTTGTCGATTTTTCATTTCCTTTTTTTATATGGACAACACGAGTCTGGAAATTGAACCTATGATTTATGAGTGTTGAAATGTAAGTCTTGGGACTGATCTAACAATGAGTTATAGCTTCATTATAATGCAGCTCCCTCACAAGGAATGTCAACACAGGAGGAGGCCATTAGGCACATCAAAGCCTGTCCCATTATTACAAACTTGTGCTTGTTTGTCCATACTCTATCCTTTTTAAATGTTGAGTGTCAAGCAAGGAAGCATTTTTAAAGTACTTGGTATGACTCGGCTGGGGTTCAAACCCCTGACCCCTCAGACTCAGAGGTTCAAACCCCTAACCCTTCAGACTCAGAGCGGACGCTCGGACCATTACACCACCGATGCTTTGAAAAAAGATTTTTGTATTTCCATTTTCTACAGCAATTTTGACTTAATATTTAATCATAGTGTTGTACAACAATGTTAACCTAGAAACTGATGCCCTTCTTGTTTTATATTTCAGGCCACATAATTACTGATGAACTGTATAAGGATGCTTGGTTTCCTTTGCAACCTCTTCCTGTTAACGTCATGCTTTTTCCATCTTTCATTTTATGCATATTCACAGGATTTTTAACTTTCATCTTGTGATGGTGCATCTGTGTTATGGATCCAAAAATATGCATTAATATTTAATTTCCACCAGTGAATCCTACGTGACTCCATGAGCAGAGGTCATGGTTTTGAATGAGAAGTGAATATTCAGGTTAATTATGAATCTATTGACATCATAATGAGCTGCATGTGGGTTTTCTTGGAGAAGAATAAAAATAAAATAATGGGAGCACTAGTTTTGTAGTGTTTGCAAAATTTTATTATTTCACAGTGATGTAAAGCTCATGAAGTGTGTGTGTGTGTGTGTGTGTGTGTGTGGTGTGTGTGTGTGTGTGTGTGTGTGTGTGTGTGTGTGTGTGTATGTGTGTAGTATGTGTATGTATATATATATATATACACGATATCGCACGAGCAGGGTGCTCGGTGTATTCCGAGCTCCCCCTTCCTAAAACACTTCGCTACACCCACGAAAGAATGGTGTTGGGGATCATTTAATATTACCTTTCACATTGTGACAAAAGCTTTAATATTACCATAGAGTGATTAAAATAAATAAAATAATATCAAACTTTGGTCCAATTTCAATGAATTATTTTGCCAAGAACACTCCCCGACACTCACTGATGAATCTCTGAAAGTTTGACGAAGTTCCGTTCAGCCATCTCTGATTAAAAAAAGGTGACACACACACACACACACACACACATAAACGGCTCTCTTGTAGTGTAGATTAAGAACAAAGACGTAAGTACAATTCAATGTTTTTGTTTTTTTTTAAAAGAATTACAAGGACTTTAAGTATCGATTTGATTCCCTCTGATTCTGGTGGTTGGCGATTCGAACCGAGTCATTACAAAAAACTTCTAAAATGGTCCGTTCTGCTTCCTCTTGTTTGACACTCAGTGTTTATAAAGGATAGAGCACGGACAAACAACGACTGGTTGGTAATTGTAACGCAGGCTTGAAGAGCCTGTTGGCCTCCTCCTATGTTGAAGTTTCTTATAAGGGAACTATTATTTTTGTTATTGTTATTATTATTATATATTATTGGACAAAAATATGTATATGGGATTTGAAGCTTGGTTCCCTGCATCAGGAGGCAGAGTTCTTTCAAATGTCTTACATTGCTTTTCTGGCTATCATGTTTACTTCATGATCTATAAAATTAAATAAACATTGTTCTATAGGCGACCACTTTGCAATTAAAGAGTATGCTTACACCTGGCACTGCCTCAAGAGAAAAGGCAGTTCCATAACTTTGTTGAAATCATTTGTGACGTCACTGCGATGGAAATGACAACAAAGAGGTGGACATATCAAAGTCAAAAACGTTGCATCTTGCAAGTTTCCTGAAATGAATGTTCTATCAAAGACATTTGGACATTTTCCGTCACCCAAAGAGCAAGAGTTTGGTCATTTTGCCCGTTGTGTGTCTGGTTGTTATCTCTATTTGCGGGTTTGAGGAGATGGAATGAAGTCCTCCCAGGACTCAAAGTATAGACCTTCGCTTTGGTAAAGGATCATGGTTCTTGGACCATGCTGTTCAACTTTTTTGTTCTCAGGGTTTTGTTCTGAGGGCTCTTTTCAGGATAGTCACCGAACCCCACACTGCCTCCAATTCCAACCTGACCTCTAAAGCCATCGCCGACTGGGAGTCCTCCATTGTGCAAAGTCCTTCCTCGGCCCACCTGAGCTCCTGACCACATACGAAGCTTTCGGCCGCAGCCTGATGGAGTCCTGCTCTCCCCTCAGGGCTGGTGCTCCTGCCTCTCACCTTTCTCGGCTTCATGCTGTGGAAACCAAGGTATTTAGGACAATTGGTATATCCCGCAGTAAGGCTGAGTCTTTGGGCCTCTCACTCTCTCACTGCAGGCAGGTCGGTGGTCTTTCTGTCTTCTACCGTCTCAGGACCCATGGATCCCAAGCCCAACACCTAACATTAAACCAACCCAGGCATAAACTAAGTATTATTTGTCCATATTTGCCTCAGAAGTGCACCGCTCTCTCCCAATTACGTCTCCACGTGCTGCCACGCAGCATTGCGGGGTACTGAGGGTGCCCCAGAAAGGTTGCGCGCTGGAGGGCTTGTTATTTATTTAATTGGCATGGGGGTGGTGTACTTTTGAATGTACTCTACTTTTATATTTTTCATTTACAGATGCTTTCTGACAGTTCTGTGATTTTTCCTGGTGTATGAGCTTTGACGTCCGTCGGCACGCAAAATTACTGTGTTCCCATCGTCTCAGGTCGCTCTCCTGCATGTTTTTTTAATACTTTATTTTGCATTTATTTATATTTTAATTTATGAATGTTGTCTGCCATTTCTGTGATCGTGCCTGGAGTAGCGGCTTCAATGTCCATCGCACACAAAATTTCAGCTTTCTACGTCACCTGGAAGGTACTGATCTTTAATATCATCAGTGAGTCTGGCATGGAATCAGTCAGTCAGTCGGTGGTTAGAAAGATTTTTATATATTACATATGTGTATGTATAGCCTGGTGTTGGCTTAGTGGTTAGGGTGGTGGCTTGGGATCCTCGGGGTCCTGAGTTCGAGCCCTGCTGGCCACTGAATTAACACCAGGGGGTTGACTCAGCTGTCATCCTTCCGAGGTCGGTGAAATTGAGCACCAGTATACTGGTAATTATCCCTGCATGTCGAAGGCGACGAAAGGGTTGGCGTCAGGAAGAGCATCCGGCCGTGAAACATTGCCACAAGAAAGGGTAACATGATTGGAGCCTGCAAAAGCTCTGACCCCTGCTCAGGGAAAAAGACTTTAAAATGGTGTGACATATGTGTGCGCACACACACACACACACCACACACACACACACACACACACACACACACACACACCACACACACACGTCGCCCCTCAAGGCAAATGCATACAAAATATTTACGCTGAGAAAAATCACAGAAATAGCAATCCCCAGGCAGCTATTTCATTAGTATTTTTCTATTTCGCCCTTCCTCATGCCTAGTGGGTATATGGGACCAGATGCATGGTTAGGGCTTTTACTTTGGTCTTTATTCCATTCACGATTCCTTATCTATTTATTCACTTTACTTTGCACACACGACCTCTCCTTCATGCAACCATGCATGCACGTGAACAAACAGCCTTATTAGCAGATGCTGCCAAAACTTCGTTCAAACCGCGCCACATTCCCACGGACAATTAGTTTCAACCTTCTCTGCACTCCAACCACAACACAACCTTCATACGCACCACAATCCCTTCCTAAAAATCCCCGCAATACGACACTCACCTCCTCCCCACAAATGCTTCAACCACCTTACCACAACTGCTACGATGCCGCAATCACAATCAGCGCTCCGGAGCCTTACACTGTCCTTTAAGGATATCGGTAATCATAGATGCTACCTACCATGGTGGAAGTTGTGTTCGGAATATATTGGCACATAGCTCAAAGTGCAAGTATGCGATGGAATCTATTCAACATCGTCTAAATGGCTCTGGCACCCTGCTCAATCGCGACCCACATTTGGTACTCAGCGTATGTTCATGGCAGCATGCTCCCAGTAACCCGCACCCAGGTTAATTCTGGAGCTCCGTTGCGTGGCCAAGTTTGTGGGTGAATGAGGCCATTTTCGACTTCAGAGCCTCGCAGGGCAGGGCTACTTCTTGGAGGTGTCTGTGCACCAATGGAAGCGCTGGGAAACATCTCCCGATCGTCCTGATCTGACTTTGGATTCCTCCCTCACCAGCCATCTGTAAAACACCCTGCAAAGTCGCTGAGAAAAGAGTTACAAAGTGGTTGAGCATTGAGAGGTTGGTTGAGATTCGGAAATAGTTGCTGAGGTGCTGGGTGCCCGGAAAAGATGAGAGAGTTCCAGACCTGATTAGCGGCACAAGGAGGAGGTGGAGCAGAGCGCTGGTGGCTGAGTGGGTGGAATGACAGACCGATCATAGACCATTAGCATTATTTACTTGACCTTGTCACATGCCGTTGTAAACTTTTCTCTCACACGTTCTCTCTTAACTTTGTCTCATCCTGTTGATGCACAAGATATAAAGAGCACCCTTCAGATATTCACATCTTCTCATTTTTCCATCTCTGCACCCCACTTGCACTTCATTGCACCTCATTTTCACCTCCCCACTCATGCACCTTAGACACCCCCAGTTGTTATCCTCCTTCCCCTCCTAAGCGACTGGGTTTTCCACTGGTCTGTTGGCCGTGCCAGGTATTCTAAAGGTCGCAATCACCTCGAGCCATCTCTGTCTTTCTTGCTATTCCAATTTTCTCGTTGTGTGTGTGTGTGTGTGTGTGTGTGTGTGTGTGTGTGTGTGTGTGTCTTGATGGCGCTTGTCATTTCATGTAAAGTTAAGAAT
This sequence comes from Eptatretus atami, assembly GCA_035128595.1. Taxonomy (NCBI): domain Eukaryota; kingdom Metazoa; phylum Chordata; class Myxini; order Myxiniformes; family Myxinidae; genus Eptatretus; species Eptatretus atami. Next base: position 145,933,156 of record CM068957.1, read on the forward strand.
GTGTAAGTTCTTTTGTATCAGGTTAACTCTGCACTGTGTCCTCGTTTGTAAACACTTGCATTTCTTTTGCCGCACCCACAAATCCTTGCTTTCCCCTGCTGTACATTTTTTCCTGAAATAAAACCTTTTATTGTTGTGCCACATGCCCTTTCCTTGCGTTAATAAAAAAATTGATTATATTATAAATGTACCGAGCTCGTTCTTTCTTTTCCTCTATTGTCCAGTGTAGGCTGCACACAGGTTAGCCAGGAAGTTCTGCCCCACTAATTTGCTCTTATTAGCGGTACGTACTTGGCAGCTCAGCTCGGCAGCACCTGATATGGTAAGTTAACTCGAGTGTGCATCGAGAGCATGAGGCCCCCCTACCCCTCCCTCACCCCTTTATGCTGCCAATCCACCGGAAACAGTAACATGTGAAGTAGTGTGAACCCTGCTAGGATTGGCAGTACCAATCAGCACTCGTGGTTTCTTAGCAACCCGCTAGCATGTGGAGTTATTTGTGCCCAGCAGCCTCAGGACCACGTGTTTAGGAGGAACCGAGTGCTTCCCCTCGTGGTCAAACTTGAACTCCGGATCCGTAACAATATAATTCAAAACCAGCTGTCATATTGGTTGTGTTTGAATCAAATTGATAACTCCTCTTCCTTCCTTTCATCATTTTGTTTGCATTCTCTGCTGTGCTGTTTGCTATCACACCACTGCCTCACTTATGCCTTTGTCTTTTATATTTCTACTTCCACTATTTCACTTTATTTATCAACTACTATTTATTGAGGTATCTCTTAACAAGATTGGCTCACATTTTACAAACAGCAATACAGGTGAACTAAACATGAATTAATTCCTGTCAAACGTCAAAGCAAGAGTAAGAGCAATCAAAAATGGGGACAAAAAGTATATACTTCTCTCCCTTCACACAGGAAGCAAAGGCAGAGACTGCACAACCATCTTCGGCATGGGATGCATGCCATGAATGTAAATCCTCCCAACGGACCCCACAACCAGCCTCAACCACCACCTAGCCCTGCACCAGCCCCCGACAACAGCATCAGCTGAGAAACATTGGTGCATCGCCCTCACAGTAAGAATATCAACACTTCATTGATCTCGCATCATGGTTGGTAACTTGGTCTAATATAACACATTAGGAACCGAGCATTGTTGGTTTACCACATGTTACTGGAATGTGAGATAGCTAGTAATAAAGCACCAAAAAGATGTGACCTCCCTGAAAAATCATTTTTATGTTGAAACTCTCGAAGATATATAGTACTGCAATTTAACAACGTATATCCTTACAAGTTTGTGATTAGCGATAGCATAAGAATCTACTCGCATTGCAAGTTGATGTGTTTTTGAGAAACATGACTAAATATTCTCTTCTTTATCATTCTCGGGTAAATTAAGCACAGCTACATAATGTTATGGTTTGTTGTTGCACAATAACTCAATTTACTCACACAGTAAACTATTGCTTTCATTTTTCTCTTCTTTTCCTTCCCAAATTGCTCATCATAGTTCGGTCATCTTATGGCTCTTTTTAATCCCCAATGGTGCAATGCTTGACAATTTGTAGAATTACTTTATTGCAGCTCCTGAAGTAGTCAAAACAGAATATCACCGCATTGCATTCCATTGTGTCCTTTTTTTTTCTGTACGAGATCAAGGTTCATGGAGGAGGGTGATGGTATATGATAAAAATGCAATCATATCACAGTGGGGCAGTGTTGCAGTCAAACTATTAAGCAAGGGAATTAACGAACCAAAAACAAAAGGAGAGGAGGGGAGGAAACACAGTAACGTGGAACTAACACGGTTGGGTGAGGTAGGGTTGACAGGGATAAAACGTTCATTGTTATTGGTGATGGAACGATCATTGTTATTGGGGTGATGGGGATGACATATATGGTGGTGCACCGTTTGCTTGGATCCCAAGAGGGATGGGTGGATGAGCAGCAACAGGATAACAGTTTCACAAATAGAGAAAAATGGAGCAAAAGGAGTGGATGTGGGTGGAAGGCTTGCATTTTGTGAGTTTAGCTAGGAGGAGCTTTCTGAAAAAAAATCGTGCATCCTGAGTTGGGAAGAGTCAGTGGGTGAAGACAGCAGAGGGAGGAAAGGCAGTAAAGTACAAAGGCCAATACCTGCCTGTGATGTGAGAGCACTAGAGCTTGTGTTTTGGCCCTCTTGTGGGAAATTCAGAGCTTTAGATTCCAGTGATTTCTGAGAGGGAGAGGGGGGATGATAATGAACATGATGTGACATTCCTTTCTGAGAAAAATATCAGAAATGCGGTGGGCCTGTGACGCATGTCACCATACCAAACTTAATGCACATAAATCTGCCAATTTCTCCTTGGCTATTGGGCACAATCCTAGATGGGTCGCCACTCCAACACAGTATACCAGCATGCTGGCACTCTTTTTGCCGACCTCAGAAGGATGACAGGCTGAGTTAACCACACTTAGTATTAATTCAACAGCTGAGTGGGATTTGAACTCAAGACCTGAGGATCCAAAGCCTGCTACCCTCACCATTAAGCCAACACCGGGCATTAGGGAGCACAAGGTCTGCCAGCAACCCCCTTCTGGTAAAACTACCAAAACCATGATCACTGCTCACCTTCACTCTTTCATTCCTCTTTTTTCCCACCTTTGGAATAAACTCCCACACTCTTTTCAATCCCATTATTCCCTCCAGGCCTTCAAAACAGCATTCCACCACCTACTCTATCTTCCCCCATCCAAACCTTGATATTTCTACCCCCGTTAATCCACCGCAACCCCACCTCTTCCAAATTCCCTGCTTTCCTTCCTGAAAGTCCCGTAATGTCCATCTTGTATTCCCCATCTTCCCCGCCCCATCCCTCTCCCTTCCACAGATCTTTCTTAATGGTCTCTGTTCGCCGACTGTTTTGTCGTTCTCCTGCCCCTCTTGTCTCCTGCCCCCCTTGTTGTGTTCACTCTCATATGAGCCTCGACAATGTACGTATACCAAAAAACAAAACAATTGTAGTTTATTTGTGCTAATATTCCCAGGGATGGTTTTCAAAATCAGTGAGGTT